>CM061062.1:70336546-70359087 GCA_030762895.1 Sophora flavescens | reverse complement strand
ATCACAATTCAAATTATCCAATTGAAACAGTCAAAGATATGGTGATGAAATCTGGAATTAAAAGCATCTAAGGTTTCGAATCCACCTACCCAATCATGCAAAGTACCCAAGTGATGATATTCTCCTCCCTAAGTTCAATTTTAATGTCAACCGGGACCCCTAAATTCTCCTAAATCCACTTCCGTGCTCATTAAGACGTATTCGATGATTTGAGTTAATTACTTGCTAGGTCTCTTAACCCTAATTTCAAATTCTATTAATTCTTGTTCCCTATAGGTTGCATCGATCTCCTACTCACTCTCGTGCAATACTCGACCGATGTTCCCAATTCAAGTTCTAAAACGCGAATCGCCGCTAGGCCTCAACACGCTTAACTAGTCGATCACGCTAGCATATAATCGACACAATGAAAACAGAATTGGAAACCATAATTGAATTAAAGGAGAGAGAGTTACATTACATGAACACTATGCCGCCATGGGTGGCTTCATCGATCCCCTAGACAAGAGGATTAGTTCCTCATGTCCGTAACAACGACGCACGTACAATCGGAAATCATCCTAAGACTAAGAATCAAGAGAAGAGAAGAGGAGACGCAGCCCCAGAATAAGGATTACAAAAGATCTCTGAAAATTCTGATCCCAAAAAGTCCTCTTTTTCTGTTCTGATCTGCTCTATTTATAAGGAGGCCACGCGTCACGGCCGTGATGGCCATCACGGCCAGGCCGTGATGGCTTCTGCTTCTGGCGCTTCTGTGATTTTCAAATCCTCGCGACGCGAAGGACGTCTCGCGACGCGAGCCCTCTTGTCACGGCCCGTGATGTTAATCACGGCCAAGCCGTGATGTTCTCTGCCTTGTGTGGATTTTGGGTCACGGCCGTGATACATATCACGGCTAGGCCGTGATGGTCTCTGACTTGTGTGGATTTTTGGTCACGGCCGTGATACACATCACGGCTAGGCCGTGATGGTCTCTGACTTCCAAGTCTTCAAACTTTCGCGGGGCGAGCTTCCTCTCGCGGGGCGAGAATCTCCAGAATGCAGTCTCCACTCTTTCCTGACTTTCCTTAATTCTCAGAGCTTCACTTATTGACCTGAAAACAACACAAGCAACCACAAGCGTAATTCTATTCAAAAGAAGCTAAAAACTACACAAAAGACGCAAAACGAGTCAAAACCCAACTTAGGAGAAAAACGAGGCAAATTTGAGCGAAAACGAGAGTGAACTCGAATAAATTGTACATAAACCCTAGTTCATCTAGTCATAAAACTAGATAAGCCAGAGGCTTATCAAAATACCCCAAACTTAAACCTTGCTTGTCCCCAAGCAAGCTTAAAACTCAAAAACGACTCAAGACTTGGCAAGCCTGAAAGATCTAATCAATTTCGCACAAATTTAATGCACCTTTACAAAACAGTTTTTCTCCAATGATCTCCCCCCTACATCAATGTAATCCCCACATTCATTTACTTTAAACCATTGAGAACTTCATCATTCATGCAATCATTAGTCTAAGTTGAGGATCAGGGTCACACACAAAAGGAAGATCACCAATTTCAAACAACTGCCTTCCTCAAAAGGGTATGTAAAATTTCACTCATTCGCTCAAGTTTGTCTAGGTTATCAACTTTTTCACTCAATTTCACATATCAAGAGCACTTCCCATGAATTTGATTTTCATCTCCAACGTAGTTCCCACGTAAACATGCATGCAACATCAGAAGGTCTTTTAAAGGTTGTAATGGGGCCTGGCTGAGGGTAGGATAATCAAGGATATTTAGGCTTAAGTCCCTAGGAACTAAGAGAGCATGAGCATTAAACACATTTTCCACTCAAATTCCTTTTTTCCATTTTTCATTTGGGCTCGGGTGACTACAACCTTTTCCTTGATATTATTTTTGTTTTGCCCCTTTTCTTTTGGCAATTTTTTGTTTTCTTCTTTTCTTTTCTTTTCTTTTTGCCTTGGGTCAACCTTTATTTTCTTTTTCTCATCCCAATATGACACATACCTTGTAGCCACCCCAAACTTAGTTTCTCACAACCTTTCTCTTGCTCATTTCCATGCTCTCCTAATCCTAAGATTGGGTTAACATGGTTTTTCAGATTTTGGCTCGTAATGTAGGGTCATCAAGAAACAATAGGTCAATTGGGCTCAATTTGGCTAACTAGGGAACATGCATTAGGGATGGTTCTTTTCAGGCCAAGTAGTTATTCAAAGAAAATTGCCTAAATCATTTGATGCAACACATAATCATGCAAACCATATAGAGATTCAAGCAAATTCGGGAAAGTGCAACTTAACAGTGATTCACACATTCAAAAACAGAGTTGGAGGCTCAAATCCTCACCTGGACATTTTGCAAATTGTTTGACCGAGATACAATTCCTAGTGTGTGCACCCCCTCACCCCAAACTTATCATAAATCAAGTAATCACAATAAAATTCTCAAAGTTCAGTTTTCAATTTTTAAGTGGGGGTCAACCTTTCTAATTTCAGAACTTAGAGGGAAATCATCAATGGTCCAATAATTCATGCATCAATCTATGCTCAATTGAATTAAAATCTAACAAGTTTGCCGACACGACATTCATACAACAACTCTTGATCTTCTCAAATTATTCAAGAGTGACAAACAAAAACAAAACAAACACAGAAAAACAAAAACAAAAACAAGAGTGAGGAAAGGAGAGAGTACCTAGCTTGGGTTGCCTCCCAAGTAGCGCTTGTTTAACGTCCCGAGCCTGACTCAAGTCGCCCCTAAGGGTTAATCCGGAGGAAGATCCTGCTTGCCATGCCATTCCTTGGCCCGTTCTTTGTAGGTTTGTGCACTTTTATATTCTCGCAAGCTGTTCCCAGACAACTCATTTAAGTCCAGCATCCTTCTATAATCAAGACGTAACTCTCCACTTCGTGGTGATCCTTTTTGAGATCAATTCATTGTCTGTACTGAACACTACGGTTGTGCCACCCTTCAACCTTGGTGCTTTGCCCTTCTTTTTCATTCCTTTGCAGCTGAGTTCTTCCCTTGCACATTCTTCCCTTGGGAGACTCGGTATGGGTTCCATGTCTCGTAGCCACTCAAGGTAAACTTCATCCCCCGAAGGGCCTTTCTCCTCACTGTCTTCCTCATAAGATTCTACCGATACTGTTGCAAGTGAGGGATCATGGTCTTTTCGAGTTGCCTTTACCTTTTTAGTTGGGTCCGCCACATCCACTCGATACACAGCTGACTTTTCTTCCGGGTGCTTAATCGCTTCAAAGACATTGAAAACCACCTTATCATCATTCACCCTTAAAGTGAGTTTCCCTTGCCGCACATCTATCAAGGCATCCCCGGTGGCCAAAAAGGGTCTACCCAATATGAGAGGGATTCTCAGCATCTTCATCCATGTCGAGCACCACGAAGTCCACTGGGAATATGAACTTGTCAACTTTCACGAGCAAGTCTTCGACTACTCCATAGGGATATTTGATAGAACGATCGGCCAGTTGGAGTGACATTCGCGTATCCTTTACCTCTTTGATCCCTAGCCTCTTCATCATCGA
Source organism: Sophora flavescens (assembly GCA_030762895.1). Classification (NCBI taxonomy): domain Eukaryota; kingdom Viridiplantae; phylum Streptophyta; class Magnoliopsida; order Fabales; family Fabaceae; genus Sophora; species Sophora flavescens. Next base: position 70,355,539 of record CM061062.1, on the reverse strand, counting down.
GAGGGGCATCAAGTTGATGCTTGCCCCTAGATCACATAATGCCTTTCCGAAGGTAATTCCCCCAATGGTGCATGGTATCGAGAAGGAACCGGGATCCTTCAACTTCGGAGGTGTAACGCCCCCCCTTGAGGGCATTACTTAAGTAACACGTGCGGAATTTAAAATTAAAATATAATTTGCTGGCGCTTTCGGAAAATAATTTATATAAGTATACAAGTGTCAGAATTTGGGTATGAAAATTTTGTCACGACTCCTAAGCCTTGATTGGCACACAGACTTACTATCATAGTATGGCAAGCCTATTTAATTTAAAGAATATACTTGAATAAAAGCTAGTATTTTACTAAAATTTCGACAGAGTCTCCTCTGTAATTCGGACATCCCAGGTAAAAGAACACCTGCTAAAATAATTACATTTTCACTCCAGAATTTCAGTTACACCAAATCCAACCAGACAGCAATATATATATAAATAACAGTCATAACCATAAGCTTTACAAAACCAAAAGGAAAAGTTTAAGTTTTCTTTCAAAATAACGCTCTCCGAGCCATAAACATTTCATTTAAAATAAAGGCTCTCTGAGCCATACTCATACATACTTATCAAAATAATCTAAGTCTCAAACCCTAAGCTGGTCATTCTAAAAAGTTATTCCTGAGAAGAACTCACGTGATCGTTCCACAATCAAATACTTCATCAAGCAACTAGATCTAAGTCTCTGAGTGACTTAGGAAGACTCCTCTACACATCTGTACTAAAATACCCGAGGTACAATAGCAAACCAGAAGAAACCTGATATGTTTGTAAGGGTGAGATACCATCATAAGATATATCCCACAACAACCATACACATGATACATGCATCACGTAATCATATAAGCAGTTAAATCATGCATATTCGCAATATATCGTTGTTATATCAAAGGGCATCAAACCCGCACAGCCAATCTTTCGAAAAGATGCATGGCACTTCAAAATCGGGCTCTAACTTAATCTCATGAGATCACAACACCATGTTATCACCGGAGAAGATAGAGTTGGTCAAGCTCTAGCCCACCCGGGGCAGTTACCCCATTACCCTCATGCATTAAGGTCTCGGGGCGGGCAACGTCACATGTGCCTCTTCACTCGCTTTTACATGGACGGACTCCCGGATACCATCTTTGTATCCGATTTAATCATCAATAGCACGCTTCTTGGGGAAATGCATATGATAAAATATTTTATTGAAAGGATTTCTTTGTGTTCATTCTTTTCACACCGTCGTTGCTCAAAGCTAACGACTTAATCATCATTTCCCCATCACTTGAGAACTCGGAAGCATAGGACTCATAGTCCGAATGCTCAATCACAATGCCCAAGACCGTGGCGCGCGTCAAGGGTTGTGGTCGTAGAAAACAACCTTCACCTTTAATCATAATCATCACACGCGGTTAGAAGACACAGTCCAACACAACGTGATTAGGACCCAAGTCCCTAATATCATAACCAGGACTCGTAGTCCCGAATTAACACCGATCCAAGATCACGTGCACATCATCAATACTAGAGGCGACGTCTCGCGTACTAGATTCACTTTCATAAGTACTTATTTTTCGTTCGGTGAAAAACAAATCCAAAATCAATCCTCGATAACCTATCCAGGTTATCGGAAAGTTTCTAAAATGTTTAGGAAAACCTTTTCTTTGAAAATCTTTTATAAAGCATCTTTAAAATTCTTTTATCTTTGAAATATTTCCCCAATAGGATATTGCCAAATAATCTTGAAAGTTTTCACTTGAAAACACATAGTTCGAAAAGGATTTTCCTCTTGTATAACAATAGTACACCAAAATCATTTCATCATTTAAAACAAGTACTTTAAGTTTAAAGAGCTTTTGGAAAAGAACGCCAATCCCTCCATATTCAAAGCTTATTAAGGTTTTTAATCCTTATTATGGTTGAGCACACGCACGTCCTGGCTTAGCAAACTTTCAATCAACAACAAGTATATATCATCGATTGCAATGCTAATATCACAGTTGAAAGCGATTCATCACATATATGCATTTTATCATTTAGAACAAGTACAGTTCAACATCAGATAATAGCACAACAGTTCAAGTACATAAGATAATCAAGTAAGCTCAATCAACATATAACTATCCAGTTAAACACTTACACACATGCATACAGTTATTGAATATCCTTAGGAAATCCCCCTTACCTTTGAAGACAAGTAAAGGATCCTCGTCTTAATACTCACATTAGCTCCAAGAGTGTAACTATCTACTCCATCAAGCAAGCATAGCCGTGTCAAACGTCTCAGAGAGGAAATCCAACAACGCGCAACAACCAAAAATCAAGAAATCAATTTCACGTGATCAAACACACATTCTAACTTTATCTAAACACCTAATCTAATTACCAAACAAGGTTACTTTTAAAGAAAATCATGTTTGAAGCTCACGCTTCCTAATACCCTTTTAGGAAACTTTGTTTTGATTAAAAGATCTTGAAAAAGAACTTTGGAAATCATCCATTAAGAGTCCTAATTACACTAAATCATAATTAATTTCATAAAAACATACCCAAATTCAAATAAAATCAAATTGGGGGTTTAGGGCTCATTTTTAAAATTTAGGGAAAACTCAGAATAATGAAATTGGTTTAGGGAAACACAAACTCGCAGTCCCAATCTCATAAAACAACTTTAAATTTCAAGATTAAAATCTGAAATCAGAGGGTTAGGGTTAGGGTTTCAAAATCAATTTGGGGATTTACAAAAGAGAAGAGGTTAGAGGTAAAACTCTTACCCAAGGTGAAGAAGAGATGATGTGGTGGCTGTCTGGGAGGTCCGCACACGGCGGAGCAGCAGAGAGAACGGAGGAGAACAGGGGGCCGAGAACACGCGATCGTCTCTCCCACTCCATGCAGCGGCTGACGACGAATCGGACGGGCGGTGCGGGTCGTCTTCTCCCATAGCAGACGCGGTGAAACGGCGACCGGGCGGTACACCTACGACGGCGGCGCGAGACCAGGTGCAGTGGTCGTCCCCTCCACGTCGAGCTGCGATCGAAGCTGCTACCAGGGGCTGCGCTCGCGACCGGGGTTCCAAGGTGGTGGTGCGCGGCTGAGTTAAGGGAAGGAGGAGGAAGAAGACGGAGTGAGGAGGAAGAAGAAGGAAGAAAAAGAAAAGAGAAGAAAGGAAGAGAGAAAGAAGAAAAGAGAAAGAAACAGATAAAGAAAAGAGAGACAGAGAGAGAACGTCGAGAATGAGAGAGAGAAAAGTGAGGAAGCTTAGCTTTTAAGCTAATTATTTAGTGATAGGTACCAAAGGAGTGATAAATATTAGGCCTAAAATAAACATGTTTTTACTTTTTGGATTCTAAAAATAAAGGTTGATAAAAATATGTTTTCGAAATTCAAGTTAGAGTAAAGATTAATAATTGAACTGATCAACTAAGAAAATACTCAGTCCAAAATTTAATCTCCGAAAATTACCAAACCAAAATATTCTTGACTCTAAAATTAAATAGGATAAGAATATGAAAATGCTTTTCTCTTAATCATATTATTTAAAATATTTTTCTGTACTGGTATAATAGTGACAATAACATAAATTATTGTCTAGTAAACATGCATTCATCGAATGAGTCATGCTAACGCACTTAATACAATAATTTGAAGAGAGTAATTTAATTACTCAAACTAAACCACCTAACATAATAAACATAATCATCCAAATAAAATAATTAATCCTAGGTGTAAAAAAAACTAGGGTGTTACATTACTACCCCTCTTAAAAAAAATTTCGTCCTCGAAATTTCGTAGCTCAAAACTAAACAGGATGTTGTAATCATACCTTAACTCTAAAATCTTGCTTTGTATTCTCATCGCTTCATTCCTTTTATCTATAACTTTATAACAAGATCGATTCTTATACCATTTTATTTATCCTCGAGATTTTTCACTACCGCATTATCCCCACTACCTTTGATATTTCATCTTAGTCTATTACACTTCAAAGAACAAAATCAACGCTTAATCTCTTCATTTTAACTTTCTCAATACAAATCCATTAGGAAAAACTTTCTCTAATATCTAACTTTCACAGCTAACATCAAAACCAACACTAACTTTACATAACATCAATTAACCTTCTACTCAAGAGATGCAATCATAGTCTTAGTCCAATTGAGCTTAGTCTACTCTTCTAGTCATATCAAATTCACACTTTTCAAATCTCCAATCAAAATATCATAACATTTCTGAGTTGCACATGCTAACCTTTGAGCCAAAAACCTAAGAAATTCAATCTTATCAAAATTGAATCTTACCACATCCCACATAGTCTGTTCTCCTCTTAATTCCTCTCGAATCTTTTGCCTACTTCGAATTCATATCCTTCATTTGCCTCTCATTTTCAATTTGGTTCTCAAGCCCCGTTAGTATCCCCTGATTTAAGAAATTTCCTATGCACATCTACCCTATTGTCCAAGGAAATACACAACTCCTAACAATTCCTCCATCTGAAGACATAACTCTATCATTTATACAAGGAAGTGCTTGTATCCTAACTGCCCTTATCCTATGTAGTTGCAGCCGAGAAAAGAGATTATAAAACAGAGTTTCTCTAAGGCCATTACCCTTAAGAGTTGCACCAAAACAAAGCCAAGAAATCCAGGTGGACACTCCCTAATGGCAATCTTGGATTTAAAATATCTAGTTTCCACTATGGATCACCAACCACATTTTTACCAAAATAAGACTTTAAAGATTATAAACATTTCACCATAGCTTATCACACTCGAAAGACACAATCAAAACTTAATCACTCCTTGCCTCAAAATTTGTCTACTAGCAAAACTTCAACACCTTATCCTCACAACAAACATCAAGTTCAACCTTAACTCTATCACATATATCAACTTTCCACTCAAAGTACACAATTATAGTCTTAGTTTCCTTTGGACTTATTCCACCACTCCAAATTATATCATGGTCATTCATTTCAATCTTAAAGAATACGATTACATTTCTCCATGCAACTACAACCAAAAGGAATCACTTCAACTTGAATTATCCAAAATCATAATTCTTAAACTTTTCTAACTACTTAGTTTCACTCAAGAACTCCTTTTTACTATTTCCGTTCAAATTAAGGAAAACTACCATATATATTTTTCCGCTAATCCTCGGACTCACGAAATCAACATTAACCATAAACTTTGATCACTACTCTAATTTCCTTTAATGATACATCTGCCTCGATCATGATAAAATCCATCGTAATCGTCTCACTCAATGACGTTGAACTTAAGGGTCCTCATAGTACCATTCACCTCTATACACTAACGAAACTCCTATCAACTCTGGTTCGTCCTACCATAGAGATGACAAAAAACTTAGGTGCCACACTATCTTCCAACTAATCTAAGGATAGGTAATCCCATTACTCATCCATCCCACTGAGGATGATCAGTTGGACTTAGCCTCAACTTAGTCCTCAACACTTAAAAGTAAAATTAACCGACACATGTTGATAAACTTCCGTTTTTCATCTGAAATAACACTTGAAGATACTCCTTGAAGTCTAAATAATTCTCTGATACTTGATACACTATTCGGTTCACTAAATCTGCTTGGGGATCTTAACTCGTAAGAAGATGTAACCCTTCACCAATCGATCAACGATCACTTGAATTCAAACAAGACTCATACAGGTCTTCAGAAAACTCATAACAAAGATTGAAGGAATGCCAACATCTCTATAAGGAAGGTCTCAATTGTACATCTTGATGAGGAGATATCCAACTCTCAACTGATGAGATGGATCACACATCGACAACATTTGGAGAATACATAGAATTAAGATGATCAATGACAACAAGCACTTTCGAACGACAATAAGACATGACCTTAGTGATCATAAAAGAATTCCTCAAGAAAAGAAATTTTTCTGGATTTCACTTTCACATAAGCATAGAAAAGAATTTCATTAATTTGAAGGATATCGGAACATCCAGTATGGAAAAAGATCGTTCCATCAGGTTCGTGGGTGTAAAAATGCATGATCAATACACATTTACAAACATGAATCTAATAAAGTTCATTCTTCCACAAGAATCTTCCAACGGATTCAAAGGATCAAGGGGTGAATAATGTCTAATCCCAAGAGGATTAATTCTTATTCTTAATACAAAGAATTTACAAAATGATGACTTTCACCTCTATCAAAAATAGAAGTGACGAAACTAAGTTCCACCAAGAAACTTCTGCTATCACGAAATTATCTGTGTTATAACTCAAGAAATAGTCATAACCACTTTTCTCAACAAGGTGTGAAAGTATCCAGACCAATGGATTCTGTTAAATCAAGCCACTCAAATGTCTAATACATCGAGGATCATTTTGAAGTATGTACGACTTCTCACAACAAAGAAATGAATAACAAGAAATTTATGAATTAGCATAACTAATTCATAAGTCTTGACAGACTGCAAATTCGAATCAGAATATATGTCTGACACATACCAACTTCACCGTTGTGATTATCTAATACAATCACAGGATTTGAGAAATAAATGTCAACTGACGAATACAAGAGAATTAAAGGGTACAATGAAGAGTTCCTTAATCAAGAAACACTCACCCAAGATCGAAAATCCACTCGATTCGTCTTGGTTCCAACCAACATACACTTCTTTCTAGCCAAGCTTAGTATGACCACCTTGAATTGGGTACGATCCCGGACAACTTAACCAATCGATCCAACATACAAAAGGTTGATCTTTCCTCATAAACTGAGTTGACGATGCAAAACCTTAGATAGGTCATCACTCCAATCTAGTAATAACTCATCTTCAAGTCAATCTTTGAGTAGTCGACAACTCCTCGAAATAGATTTACCAAATCAACTACGCAAGTCAGAGAATACTTGTCCATCATTCGTCCTTTTACCTAACTGTCAGAAATTTACACAGTGACACAACCTCCACACTACAATTGGTGCTTCACAAGGAAAACGCTCGGTCTAACAAACGGTTCAGACCACCGATCTTTCAGTTGAATGAGTCATCTAACTCGTTTTAACTTCGTAGGCAACATCCTACACAAAGCGACAGAGATTTGACCGAATCCAGAAACCAGATCAATCAAAAATCAATGTCCTTTGCTAACCATAAACCTAGAACATTTCCAGGAAACACTCCCGGGAAAAAAAAACCCTTTACACAAGAACCTTGTTTCGAATGTCAGACACGATTCGCAAGGAAAATCGAATGTCATATTCGAACCCAAGTAACATTCAAGATCTAAGGCCTCCCAGGACATAAAGGCCTTGGAAAACCATCAAGAAACATATACTTGTGCGTCAACACACATTGCTTCAACAAGAAACAATTCAAACAAGAGCCAACCAGAGATCACACAACAAAACTTAACAGACCTATTCCCCAAAGATCCCGAAAGACTCGACCAGCTCTGATACCACCTTGTAACGCCCCCCCTTGAGGGCATTACTTAAGTAACACGTGCGGAATTTAAAATTAAAATATAATTTGCTGGCGCTTTCGGAAAATAATTTATATAAGTATACAAGTGTCGAAATTTGGGTATGAAAATTTTGTCACGACTACCAAGCCTTGATTGGCACCCGGTCTTACTAACAACGTATGGCAAGCCTATTTAAATTACAGAATATACTTGAATAAAAGCTCTTATTTTACGAAAATTTCGACAGAGTCTCCTCTGTAATTCGGACATCCCAGGTAAAAGAACACCTGCTAAAATAATTACATTTTCACTCCAGAATTTCAGTTACACCAAATCCAACCAGACAGCAATATATATATAAATAACAGTCATAACCATAAGCTTTACAAAACCAAAAGGAAAAGTTTAAGTTTTCTTTCAAAATAACGCTCTCCGAGCCATAAACATTTCATTTAAAATAAAGGCTCTCTGAGCATACTCATACATACTTATCAAAATAATCTAAGTCTCAAACCCTAAGCTGGTCATTCTAAAAAGTTATTCCTGAGAAGAACTCACGTGATCGTTCCACAATCAAATACTTCATCAAGCAACTAGATCTAAGTCTCTGAGTGACTTAGGAAGACTCCTCTGCACATCTGTACTAAAATACCCGAGGTACAATAGCAAACCAGAAGAAACCTGATATGTTTGTAAGGGTGAGATACCATCATAAGATATATCCCACAACAACCATACACATGATACATGCATCACAGAATCATATAAGCAGTTAAATCATGCATATTCGCAATATATCAGTGTTATATCAAAGGGCATCAAACCCGCACAGCCAATCTTTCGAAAAGATACATGGCACTTCAAAATCAGGCTCTAACTTAATCTCATGAGATCACAACACCATGTTATCACTGGAGAAGATAGAGTTGGTCAAGCTCTAGCCCACCTGGGCAGTTACCCCCTTACCCTCATGCATTAAGGTCTCGGATCGGCAACGTCACATGTGCCTCTTCACTCGGTTTACATGGACAGACTCCCAGATACCATCTTTGTATCTGATTTAATCATCAATAGCACGTCTGCTTGGGGAAATGCACATGATAAAATATTTTATTGAAAGGATTTCTTTGTGTTCATTCTTTTCACTGTCGTTGCTCAAAGCTAACGACTTAATCATCATTTCCCCATCACTTGAGAACTCAGAAGCATAGGACTCATAGTCCGAATGCTCAATCACAATGCCCAAGACCGTGGCCGCAGTCAAGGGTTGTGGTCGTAGAAAACAACCTTCACCTTTAATCATAATCATCACACGCGGTTAGAAGACACAGTCCAACACAACGTGATTAGGACCCAAGTCCCTAATATCATAACCAGGACTCGTAGTCCCGAATTAACACTGATCCAAGATCACGTGCACATCACTGAATACTAGAGGCGACGTCTCGCGTACTAGATTCACTTTCATAAGTACTTATTTTTCGTTCAGTGAAAAACAAATCCAAAACCGAATCCTCGATAACCTATCCAGGTTATCGGAAAGTTTCTAAAATGTTTAGGAAAACCTTTTCTTTGAAAATCTTTTATAAAGCATCTTTAAAATTCTTTTATCTTTGAAATATTTCCCCCAATAGGATATTGCCAAATAATCTTGAAAGTTTTCACTTGAAAACACATAGTTCGAAAAGGATTTTCCTCTTGTATAACAATAGTACACCAAAATCATTTCATCATTTAAAACAAGTACTTTAAGTTTAAAGAGCTTTTGGAAAAGAACGCCAATCCCTCCATATTCAAAGCTTATTAAGGTTTTTAATCCTTATTATGGTTGAGCACAGACGCACGTCTGGCTTAGCAAACTTTCAATCAACAACAGTATATATCATCAGTGCAATGCTAATATCACAGTTGAAAGCAGTTCATCACATATATGCATTTTATCATTTAGAACAAGTACAGTTCAACATCAGATAATAGCACAACAGTTCAAGTACATAAGATAATCAAGTAAGCTCAATCAACATATAACTATCCAGTTAAACACTTACACACATGCATACAATTATTGAATATCCTTAGGAAATCCCCCCTTACCTTTGAAGACAAGTAAAGGATCCTCGTCTTAATACTCACATTAGCTCCAAGAGTGTAACTATCTACTCCATCAAGCAAGCATAGCCGTGTCAAACGTCTCAGAGAGGAAATCCAACAACGCGCAACAACCAAAAAATCAAGAAATCAATTTCACGTGATCAAACACACATTCTAACTTTATCTAAACACCTAATCTAATTACCAAACAAGGTTACTTTTAAAGAAAATCATGTTTGAAGCTCACGCTTCCTAATACCCTTTTAGGAAACTTTGTTTTGATTAAAAGATCTTGAAAAAGAACTTTGGAAATCATCCATTAAGAGTCCTAATTACACTAAATCATAATTAATTTCATAAAAACATACCCAAATTCAAATAAAATCAAATTGGGGGTTTAGGGCTCATTTTTAAAATTTAGGGAAAACTCAGAATAATGAAATTGGTTTAGGGAAACACAAACTCGCAGTCCCAATCTCATAAAACAACTTTAAATTTCAAGATTAAAATCTGAAATCAGAGGGTTAGGGTTAGGGTTTCAAAATCAATTTGGGGATTTACAAAAGAGAAGAGGTTAGAGGTAAAACTCTTACCCAAGGTGAAGAAGAGATGATGTGGTGGCTGTCTGGGAGGTCCGGCACGGCGGAGCAGCAGAGAACGGAGGAGAACAGGGGCCAGAACACGCGATCGTCTCTCCCACTCCATGCAGCGGCTTGACGACGAACTGGACGGTGATGCGAGGTCGTCTTCTCCCATAGCAGACGCGGTGAAACGGCGACCAGACGGTACACCTACGACGGCGGCGCGAGACCAGGTGCAGTGGTCGTCCCCTCCACGTCGAACTGTGATCGAAGCTGCTACCAGGGGCTGCGCTAGCGACCGGGGTTCCAAGGTGGTGGTGCGCGGCTGAGTTAAGGGAAGGAGGAGGAAGAAGACGGAGTGAGGAGGAAGAAGAAGGAAGAAAAAGAAAAGAGAAGAAAGGAAGAGAGAAAGAAGAAAAGAGAAAGAAACAGAGAAAGAAAAGAGAGACAGAGAGAGAACGTCGAGAATGAGAGAGAGAAAAGTGAGGAAGCTTAGCTTTTAAGCTAATTATTTAGTGATAGGTACCAAAGGAGTGATAAATATTAGGCCTAAAATAAACATGTTTTTACTTTTTGGATTCTAAAAATAAAGGTTGATAAAAATATGTTTTCGAAATTCAAGTTAGAGTAAAGATTAATAATTGAACTGATCAACTAAGAAAATACTCAGTCCAAAATTTAATCTCCGAAAATTACCAAACCAAAATATTCTTAACTCTAAAATTAAATAGGATAAGAATATGAAAATGCTTTTCTCTTAATCATATTATTTAAAATATTTTTCTGTACTGGTATAATAGTGACAATAACATAAATTATTGTCTAGTAAACATGCATTCACTGAAATGAGTCACTTCTAACGCACTTAATACAATAATTTGAAGAGAGTAATTTAATTACTCAAACTAAACCACCTAACATAATAAACATAATCATCCAAATAAAATAATTAATCCTAGGTGTAAAAAAAACTAGGGTGTTACAGGAGGCAGTTTCCGTTGAAGAATGGCACTACACTCCTCGGTCAAAGCAACCGTTTCTTCATCCACAATCCTCCGCTTCTTAGTGAGAAGTTCCTTCATAAACCGAGCATATGATGGCATTTGTTCCAAGGCTTCCGCAAATGGAATGTTAATCTGAAGTTTTCGGAAGACATCAAGGAACTTATTGAATTGCTTATCCTGTTGAGGCTTCTTCAATCTTTCCGGATACGGAACCTTCATGTAGGGCGGGAGGTCTTGGGGTTCAACCCACTTCTTCCTTCGGAACTCTTCATCCACAAGTTTCAGCCTTCCCCCTTGCTCCGGTCCCTTGTCACTTGCCAACCCTTCTTTCTCTGGTTGCTCTTCCTCAACTGGTAGTTGTTCCGGGCCCTTGTCATCCTGAGAACTAGTGGTACCCCTGCTAGGTCCCAACACCCTTCCGCTTCTAGTTGTGATGGCATTGCATTGGTTCTTCGGGTTGTTCTCGGTGTCACCTGGGAGAGTGCCTGGGAGACGCTCATTAAGTTGCCTTGCGAGCTGAGCAACTTGCGTCTCTAGATTGTGAATTACTGACCCTGTATGAGCTGCCAACTTGTCAACTGACGCATTCACTTTCTCTAAAGCTGTGTATGTATAGGTTGACAGCTTCTCAACTGTCCCGGTCATCTTTTCAAAGGCCAGCTCCCACTGTTGTCTTCCACCATCTGATATTTGCAACTGATTAGGCCCCGGAGGAGCCTGCTAAGTATTGCGCTGCTGAATTCCAATGTTCGGTCTCAGACCCTGTTGAGGTTGTTGCCAATTCTGTTGAGGGTGTTGTTGACCGGCTAGACCACCATTAACATCACTCCAAGTAAATCCCGGATGGTCTCTTCTCATATAGCCCCTATTCTGATTCTGATTGTTCCTCTGATAATTGTTCTGGGGCACAGTGTCATAGAAGTTGTGGCAAGAGTCCACATGTTCTTGAGGGAAATTTAGCGGGCAATTCTGAGTGTCATGATTTCCATTGCAATTTGCACAACCCGGTGGCATTCCCTCGTGTATCGCATTAACCCTCTTGTTCCCAGATAAAGCCTCATTCTGCATCTTCAAAAGTCTGTTTTGCTCTAAAATGGCTTCCATTGTCCCAGAACTGATTCCACTCGAGGTCTCCCTACCACGATTGTAATCATTATATGACATCTTCTCTAACAGTGCCCATCCATCCTCAGCCGATAAATATACAAAGGAACCGCCAGCTGCGGCATCACAGTTCATCTGATAGCGTCCCCTCAACCCATTAAAGAAATGCTGCACTTTGGAAACCGGGTCAAAGAACGCAGAGGGACATCTTCTCAATAAACCATTGTACCTCTCCCATGCTTCATTGTAAGTTTCGTCCTCCGCTTGCCTAAATGATGTGACGGCTATTCTTGCTTGTGCCGCCTTCTGAGGAGGGAAATATTTGGTCAGGAACTTCTGTGCCATCTGCTCCCAAGTTCTGATGCTGTTCCTATCCAAACTATCAACCCAATCGCGAGCGACATCCCTAAGAGAGAGAGGGAAGAGCCACAAGCAAAACTCATCTTGTGAGACTCCTCTTGTCTTCTGTAAGTCACAGGCTTCAAGGAAGCGAGTGATGTGTCTATGCGGGTCTTGCTTGCCACTGCCGTCGAATTGGTTCTCACGGAGCTGGAATGTGACACATGCTTCCACTCTGAAGGAGTCTGTGTTCAGGTTGCCCCTCACAATAGAAGAGTCACAATCTACCAAGCTTGGTAGATCGTACTCAAAGAGCGGCTTGTAACGAGGAGGAGGAGGAGGAGGATTTTCTTCAGCCATGCCCTCTATTTTAATTGCTTCCAACCTCTTCCTTTCTCTGGCCTCTTTTCTTAATTGCCTCTCAGTCCTGGTGATCTCTGAATCGAATAACAAGTCCTCTTGTAGAAAAGTACCTCGCATACAAAAACAGGCAAAGACCAAGTGGAATCAAAGAAACAGAGAAAAATAATGGCAATTAAATAAAAGAAAATAAAACTAAAAGTCAGCTTAACCAAACAGCCGAATTTCCTAAAAATTAGGAAAATTGGTTGTGCCAATCCCCGGCAACGGCGCCAAAAACTTGTTGTGACTCCGGCAAGTGTACCGGGTCGTCGCAAGTAATAAAAACACGGTAAGAATCTACCGAGGTCGAACACAAGGATTGGGTTACCAATTCGACTAATTTCGCGAGAAATCCGATAAGTTGGTTAAGTAGAGAGAGTGGTTGGAAAGAAATTAGGATCACAATTCAAATTATCAAATTGAAACAGTCAAAGATATGGTGATGAAATCTGGAATTAAAAGCATCTAAGGTTTCGAATCCACCTACCCAATCATGCAAAGTACCCAAGTGATGATATTCTCCTCCCTAAGTTCAATTTTAATGTCAACCGGGACCCCTAAATTCTCCTAAATCCACTTCCGTGCTCATTAAGACGTATTCGATGATTTGAGTTAATTACTTGCTAGGTCTCTTAACCCTAATTTCGAATTCTATTAATTCTTGTTCCCTATAGGTTGCATCGATCTCCTACTCACTCTCGTGCAATACTCGACCGATGTTCCCAATTCAAGTTCTAAAACGCGAATCGCCGCTAGGCCTCAACACGCTTAACTAGTCGATCACGCTAGCATATAATCGACACAATGAAAACAGAATTGGAAACCATAATTGAATTAAAGGAGAGAGAGTTACATTACATGAACACTATGCCGCCATGGGTGGCTTCATCGATCCCCTAGACAAGAGGATTAGTTCCTCATGTCCGTAACAACGACGCACGTACAATCGGAAATCATCCTAAGACTAAGAATCAAGAGAAGAGAAGAGGAGACGCAGCCCCAGAATAAGGATTACAAAAGATCTCTGAAAATTCTGATCCCAAAAAGTCCTCTTTTTCTGTTCTGATCTGCTCTATTTATAAGGAGGCCACGCGTCACGGCCGTGAAGGCCATCACGGCCAGGCCGTGATGGCTTCTGCTTCTGGCGCTTTTGTGATTTTCAAATCCTCGCGACGCGAAGGACGTCTCGCGACGCGAGCCCTCTTGTCACGGCCCGTGATGTTAATCACGGCCAAGCCGTGATGTTCTCTGCCTTGTGTGGATTTTGGGTCACGGCCGTGATACATATCACGGCTAGGCCGTGATGGTCTCTGACTTGTGTGGATTTTTGGTCACGGCCGTGATACACATCACGGCTAGGCCGTGATGGTCTCTGACTTCCAAGTCTTCAAACTTTCGCGGGGCGAGCTTCCTCTCGCGGGGCGAGAATCTCCAGAATGCAGTCTCCACTCTTTCCTGACTTTCCTTAATTCTCAGAGCTTCACTTATTGACCTGAAAACAACACAAGCAACCACAAGCGTAATTCTATTCAAAAGAAGCTAAAAACTACACAAAAGACGCAAAACGAGTCAAAACCCAACTTAGGAGAAAAACGAGGCAAATTTGAGCGAAAGCTTGTACATAAAAACTAGTTAAGTTCAAAATACCAACTTAAACCTTGTTCCCAAGTTAAAACTCAAAAACGACTCAAGACTTGGCAAGGAAGATCTAATCAATTTCGCACAAATTTAATGCAAACACTCAAAGACTTGGCATCATCAATTACACCTTTACAAAACAGCTTTTCTTCCAATGATCTCCCCCCTACATCAATGTAATCCCCACATTCATTTACTTTAAACCATTGAGAACTTCATCATTCATGCAATCATTAGTCTAAGTTGAGGATCAGGGTCACACACAAAAGGAAAATCACCAATTTCAAACAACTGCCTTCCTCAAAAGGGTATGTAAAATTTCACTCATTCGCTCAAGTTTGTCTAGGTTATCAACTTTTTCACTCAATTTCACATATCAAGAGCACTTCCCATGAATTTGATTTTCATCTCCAACGTAGTTCCCACGTAAACATGCATGCAACATCAGAAGGTCTTTTAAAGGTTGTAATGGGGCCTGGTTGAGGGTAGGATAATCAAGGATATTTAGGCTTAAGTCCCTAGGAACTAATAGAGCATGAGCATTAAACACATTTTCCACTCAAATTCCTTTTTTCCATTTTTCATTTGGGCTCGGGTGACTACAACCTTTTCCTTGATATTATTTTTGTTTTGCCCCTTTTCTTTTGGCAATTTTTTGTTTTCTTCTTTTCTTTTCTTTTCTTTTTGCCTTGGGTCAACCTTTATTTTCTTTTTCTCATCCCAATATGACACATACCTTGTAGCCACCCCAAACTTAGTTTCTCACAACCTTTCTCTTGCTCATTTCCATGCTCTCCTAATCCTAAGATTGGGTTAACATGGTTTTTTAGATTTTGGCTCGTAATGTAGGGTCATCAAGAAACAATAGGTCAATTGGGCTCAATTTGGCTAACTAGGGAACATGCATTAGGGATGGTTCTTTTCAGGCCAAGTAGTTATTCAAAGAAAATTGCCTAAATCATTTGATGCAACACATAATCATGCAAACCATATAGAGATTCAAGCAAATTCGGGAAAGTGCAACTTAACAGTGATTCACACATTCAAAAACAGAGTTGGAGGCTCAAATCCTCACCTGGACATTTTGCAAATTGTTTGACCGAGATACAATTCCTAGTGTGTGCACCTCCTCACCCCAAACTTATCATAAATCAAGTAATCACAATAAAATTCTCAAAGTTCAGTTTTCAATTTTTAAGTGGGGGTCAACCTTTCTAATTTCAGAACTTAGAGGGAAATCATCAATGGTCCAATAATTCATGCATCAATCTATGCTCAATTGAATTAAAATCTAACAAGTTTGCCGACACGACATTCATACAACAACTCTTGATCTTCTCAAATTATTCAAGAGTGACAAACAAAAACAAAACAAACACAGAAAAACAAAAACAAAAACAAGAGTGAGGAAAGGAGAGAGTACCTAGCTTGGGTTGCCTCCCAAGTAGCGCTTGTTTAACGTCCCGAGCCTGACTCAAGTCGCCCCTAAGGGTTAATCCGGAGGAAGATCCTGCTTGCCATGCCATTCCTTGGCCCGTTCTTTGTAGGTTTGTGCACTTTTATATTCTCGCAAGCTGTTCCCGGACAACTCATTTAAGTCCAGCATCCTTCTATAATCAGCACGAACTCTCCACTCCGTGGTGATCCTTTTTGAGATCAATTCATTGTCTGTACTGAACACTACGGTTGTGCCACCCTTCAACCTTGGTGCTTTGCCCTTCTTTTTCATTCCTTTGCAGCTGAGTTCTTCCCTTGCACATTCTTCCCTTGGGAGACTCGGTATGGGTTCCATGTCTCGTAGCCACTCAAGGTAAACTTCATCCCCCGAAGGGCCTTTCTCCTCACTGTCTTCCTCATAAGATTCTACCGATACTGTTGCAAGTGAGGGATCATGGTCTTTTCGAGTTGCCTTTACCTTTTTAGTTGGGTCCGCCACATCCACTCGATACACAGCTGACTTTTCTTCCGGGTGCTTAATCGCTTCAAAGACATTGAAAACCACCTTATCATCATTCACCCTTAAAGTGAGTTTCCCTTGCCGCACATCTATCAAGGCATCCCCGGTGGCCAAAAAGGGTCTACCCAATATGAGAGGGATCTCAGCATCTTCATCCATGTCGAGCACCACGAAGTCCACTGGGAATATGAACTTGTCAACTTTCACGAGCAAGTCTTCGACTACTCCATAGGGATATTTGATAGAACGATCGGCCAGTTGGAGTGACATTCGCGTATCCTTTACCTCTTTGATCCCTAGCCTCTTCATCATCGAGAGGGGCATCAAGTTGATGCTTGCCCCTAGATCACATAATGCCTTTCCGAAGGTAATTCCCCCAATGGTGCATGGTATCGAGAAGGAACCGGGATCCTTCAACTTCGGAGGTGTAACGCCCCCCCTTGAGGGCATTACTTAAGTAACACGTGCAGAATTTAAAATTAAAATATAATTTGCTGGCGCTTTCGGAAAATAATTTATATAAGTATACAACTGTCAGAATTTGGGTATGAAAATTTTGTCACGACTCCTAAGCCTTGATTGGCACACAGACTTACTATCATAGTATGGCAAGCCTATTTAATTTAAAGAATATACTTGAATAAAAGCTAGTATTTTACGAAAATTTCGACAGAGTCTCCTCTGTAATTCGGACATCCCAGGTAAAAGAACACCTGCTAAAATAATTACATTTTCACTCCAGAATTTCAGTTACACCAAATCCAACCAGACAGCAATATATATATAAATAACAGTCATAACCATAAGCTTTACAAAACCAAAAGGAAAAGTTTAAGTTTTCTTTCAAAATAACGCTCTCCGAGCCATAAACATTTCATTTAAAATAAAGGCTCTCTGAGCCATACTCATACATACTTATCAAAATAATCTAAGTCTCAAACCCTAAGCTGGTCATTCTAAAAAGTTATTCCTGAGAAGAACTCACGTGATCGTTCCACAATCAAATACTTCATCAAGCAACTAGATCTAAGTCTCTGAGTGACTTAGGAAGACTCCTCTGCACATCTGTACTAAAATACCCGAGGTACAATAGCAAACCAGAAGAAACCTGATATGTTTGTAAGAGTGAGATACCATCATAAGATATATCCCACAACAACCATACACATGATACATGCATCACAGAATCATATAAGCAGTTAAATCATGCATATTCGCAATATATCAGTGTTATATCAAAGGGCATCAAACCCGCACAGCCAATCTTTCGAAAAGATGCATGGCACTTCAAAATCAGGCTCTAACTTAATCTCATGAGATCACAACACCATGTTATCACTGGAGAAGATAGAGTTGGTCAAGCTCTAGCCCACCTGGGCAGTTACCCCCTTACCCTCATGCATTAAGGTCTCAGGACGGGCAACGTCACATGTGCCTCTTCACTCGGTTTACATGGACAGACTCCCAGATACCATCTTTGTATCTGATTTAATCATCAATAGCACGTCTGCTTGGGGAAATGCACATGATAAAATATTTTATTGAAAGGATTTCTTTGTGTTCATTCTTTTCACTGTCGTTGCTCAAAGCTAACGACTTAATCATCATTTCCCCATCACTTGAGAACTCAGAAGCATAGGACTCATAGTCCGAATGCTCAATCACAATGCCCAAGACCGTGGGTCGCAGCCAAGGGTTGTGGTCGTAGAAAACAACCTTCAACTTTAATCATAATCTTCACACGGGGTTAGAAGAAACAATACAACACAACGTGATTAGGACCCAAGTCCCTAATATCATAACCGGGACTCGTAGTCCCGAATTAACACTCGATCCAAGATCACGTGCACATCATCGAATACTAGAGGCGGCGTCTCGCGTACTAGATTCACTTTCATAAGTACTTATTTTTCGTTCAAGAAAAACAAATCCAAAATCAATCCTCGATAACCTATCCAGGTTATCGGAAAGTTTCTAAAATGTTTAGGAAAACCTTTTCTTTGAAAATCTTTTATAAAGCATCTTTAAAATTCTTTTATCTTTGAAATATTTCCCCCAATAGGATATTGCCAAATAATCTTGAAAGTTTTCACTTGAAAACACATAGTTCGAAAAGGATTTTCCTCTTGTATAACAATAGTACACCAAAATCATTTCATCATTTAAAGCAAGTACTTTAAGTTTAAAGAGCTTTTGGAAAAGAACGCCAATCCCTCCATATTCAAAGCTTATTAAGGTTTTTAATCCTTATTATGGTTGAGCACAGACGCACGTCTGGCTTAGCAAACTTTCAATCAACAACAAGATATATCATCGATTGCAATGCTAATATCACAGTTGAAAGCAGTTCATCACATATATGCATTTTATCATTTAGAACAAGTACAGTTCAACATCAGA
>CM061062.1:70216772-70219272 GCA_030762895.1 Sophora flavescens | reverse complement strand
CTTAGTTAAGTTAATTATAACCTTAGTTGCTTATATTAATTTAATAATCACAAAACCCATTAAACCAATTCCTTTTAACCAGACAAGGCATAAGATTACTCCTATAAATACCCCAAAACCGTGGCCTCACCATTTCACTCATCTTCTCATTCTCTTCATCTTCCTCACCAACTAAGTTACAAAACCCTAAGAACACCGAATCTCCACCAAACATATGACCCTCTTACTTCTGAAAATAGAAAAACACTCAACATAAAAGTTGTTCCTCTTCTCTTATTTCCAACAAGCTAAAGATCATCAAAACGGATTAGTGGATTGGGAGAAAGGCTCAAAATACAGAAACTGCCCAGAATTCCCAGCAACCCACGAAACAGCATAAAGAAGTCCCTTTTCACCCCTGTTATGATCCGAACCAAATGAAACCTTAAACACAAAAGTTGTTCCTTTTCTTCTTATATTTCTATCAAGCCAAAGTTCGTAATTTTTTGATGAGCATATTGTGAGATACACTCACAATACCATCACACCTCAAGCTGTCCAGTTTTCAACATAGTGAAGGTTGATCATTTTCTTCATTTCTTCAATCTTCAAGAGGTAAAAGCTCATCTCCTTGATCATATAAGCTTTCATATTCATGTATTTATCATGTTTATGCCATGAATCATATTTTTCCATTCCTAGATCTAGAACTTCAAATAATTCTAGAAATTGTAGAAAATCCTTTTAATGTGAAACCAATTTCTATGATCTTGTGATGTCTTCCACTTTCATTATCCAAGAGCTTGAATCCAACTAAATTTCCTAGTCTATTTTCCTAATATGGGATCGAAACCCTAACCCAAAGGTTAGAGGATTTTGTTTCAAATTTTAGTCTTGTAATAAGTAATCTATGTTAGTTAAGACTCTAGTAACTAGGATCCAAAAGATAGCATTAAGAAGATAATCCTAAACCTATTTTCTAAGTCTTGACCGAACCTAGCCCTAAAGTGTCGTAGATGGTGTTAGTTGATTAATTATAGTTATGTTGTTTGGTTGAAGGTGTTTGTGTTAACTCGTATGGATAACGAGGATCGTCGGTACGTGTTTCCTGAAAACTCAGTGGGGAAAAGAATCAACCTATCGCCGAATCGATAAGTAGTAGATTATATGATAATTGGTAGGGGCACCTCAAAACCCTACTAGTAGTCGAGTAATCGACAAGACAAAAATCATATTGGAAACCTTTCTGTAAAACCAATGGTGATTTGGGGATTGTAGGTTTATCGACATTAGGATGATTTTATCTTATCCCGAGGTTGATTGAATTTATTATTATTATTTCATTGCTTATGATATTCAGGGTATTTGAATTATTTTTGATATTAAGGCGATGATCCGCCCGGTTTTTAATATTGTGCTTAGCTGATTTTTAAGTAAGGATATGTGTTGTTCGGGAGATAATTGTTCGGGTGAGAGAATAAAGGTGATTTCAGAGGTGCCTAGCCTAATAAGTGGTTTTATCTAAGAAGAAAAAGGTGTTGAGACTTTGATGGAAGGTCGAGGCACTAGGTTGTTATTGATTTAAATTGGGGAGATTCATTTATCGAGGTATTGCTTGGTCACAACTGCAGTGAGTGGAGCACACGAGGTCGATATCCTATTTTTGGGATACCTCGAGATCACGGTGAGTTCTCACTGATGTGGATGTCGAGGTAGACTAACACACAGAAGTTCTTGACGAAGTTCGCATGGTCTTGGCACTTCGACCGCAGGAATGATATTCCTTGACGAAGTTCGTGATGTTCTCGTGCACCGACCGTTATGGAATGATATTCCTTGACGAAGTTCGTATGATCTAGCATGAAACCATTTTAGACTAATAAGTGTTTAGTCTTTGATGCTCGAAAGTTATTGCACGGACCGCTCGACTACTCGACTAACGTGACAGGAGTGAAGATGGCCACTTCAAGATAAAGTTTTAGTTGCACGGGCCGAGGGTAGAGGATGATATAGTTAACCGAGGATGATTGTTGATTTTGAGTGATGCGGGTTCCGCGGATATCATCGATAATTTACTATTACTCTTTTCCGCTTTTTGATGATAGAATTGTTCTTATTCCCTATATCTTTCTGTGTGTTGTGTTTTATTTCGATGTGATCGTACAAGAAGACCCGATGGAGGAACCAATTGGCGAGGGTTAGATGGAACTCCTTACGAACCAGATGCCGGAGGTCGAGCCGTGATTCAAGGCGATTAGAGTATAGACAGATGGCCAGTGTGTCCAAAGAGTATTTATATTTCACCGAGTATGTCCAGAGGAAGTTTATGCCCGTGAGGATCCCACTCGAGAGGTACCCTTAAAGTTGCTTTTGAATGTAATAAATAATGTGTGTATTTATGTAATATAGTTTTGGCATGTTTTATATATGCATAAGTTATATAATTATTAATTAAGTTTTAATTTTACGTATTTTCAATGATAAGCGAATGATTAAGCTAAATAAATATTAAAGGTTTTAA
>CM061062.1:70194943-70216272 GCA_030762895.1 Sophora flavescens | reverse complement strand
TTGTGTTGGGGTTGGGGTTTAGGGTTTTAGGGGTTAGGGTTTTAGGGTTTTGGTTTAGGGTTTAGGGGTTATGGGTTAGGGTTTAGGGGTTATGGGTTTAGGGGTTATGAGTTAGAGTTTAGGGTTTAGGGTTTTGGGGTTAGGGTTTAGGGTTTAGGGTTTAGAGTTTTAGGGTTCAGGGATTTAGGGCTTAGGGTTTAGGGTTTTGCGTTTTAGGGTTTTTAGGGTTTTAGGGTTTAGGGTGTTTAGGGTTTTAGGGTTTTTAGGGTTTTAGGGTTTATGGTTTAGTGTGTTTATGGTGTTTAGGGTTTAGGGTTTGGGGGTTGGGGTTTTGGGGGTTGGGGTTTGGGGGTTGGGGGTTGGGGTTTGGGGGGTTCGGGGTTGGGGGTTGAGGGTTGGGGTTGAGGGTTGGGTGTTGAGGGTTCGGGGTTCGGGGTTGGGTTTGGGGGTTGGGGGTCGGGGGTCGGGGGTTCGGAGTTCGGGGTTCGGGTTCGGTGTTCGGGGGGTTTGTTTCGGGGTTCGGGGCTCCGGGGGTGGGTTTCAGGGTCTCGGGTTTTGGGTTGGGGTTCGGGGTTGTGGTCTCGGGGTTCGGGGCCTTGGGGTTCGGGTAGGGGGTTCGGGGTTGGGGGTTTGGGGATTAGGGTTTGGGGTTTATGTTTTGGGGTTGTGGGTTCGGTGTTGGGGTTCGGGGTTAGGGTCTGGGTTCTGGGGGTCTGGGTTCGGGGTCTGGGGTTTGGGGTTTAGGGTTTGGGGTTGGGGGTTTGGGGTCAGGGGTTGGGGCTCTGGGGTTCGGGGTCTGGGCTTCGGGGTTTGGGGTTCGGGGTTTGGGGTTCGGGGTTTGGGGTTCGGGGTTATGGTTTTGGGGTTCGGGGTTCGGGGTTTGGAGTTCAGCGTTCGGGGTTGGGGCTTGGGGCTTGCGGTGGGGTTTGGGGTTCGGGGTTCGCGGTCGGGGTTTGGGGTTCGGGGTTCGGGGTCGGTATTCGGGGTCTGGGTTCGGGGTTTAGGCTCTAGGGTTTAGGGTCTAGGGTTTATGGTTTAGGGTCCAGGGTCCAGGATCTAGGATCTAGGGTCTAGGGTCTAGGATCTTGGGTAAGGGTTTAGGGTTTAGGGTTTGGGTTTGGGTTGGGGTGGGTTGGGGTTGGGGTTGGGGTTTAGGGGTTAGGGGTTGGGGGGTTAGGGGTTGGCGTTTAGGGTTTTAGTGTTTTGGGTTTAGGGTTTAGGGTTTAGGGGTTAGGGGTTAGTGTTTAGGGTTTAGGGGTTAGGGTTTAGGGGTTAGGGTTTAGGGTTTAGGGTTTTAGGTTTTGGGCTTTGGGTTTAGAGTTTATGGTTTTAGGGTTTAGGGTGTTTAGGGTTTTGTGGTATAGGGTTTTAGGGTATTAGGGTTTTAGGGTATTAGGGTATAGGGTTTTAGGGTTGGGGGTTGGTGGGTTGGGGGTTTGGGGGTTGGGGGTTGGGGGTTGAGGGTTGGGGGTTTGGGGTTGGGGTTTGGGGTTCGGGGTTAGAGGTTCGGGGTTCGGGGATCGGGTTTCGGGGTTCGGGTTCGGGTTCGGGTTCGGGTTCGGGGTTCGGGTTTAGGGTTCGGGTTTCAGGGTTCGGTGTTGGGGGTTCGGCATTTGGGGTTGGGGGTTCGAGTTCGGGTTTGGGTTTGGGGTTCGGGGTTCGGCTTTCGGGGTTGGGGGTTGGGCTTGGGGGTTGGGGTGGGGTTTGGGGTTCGGGGCTTGGGGTGGGTGATGAGCCTCTGTTTGACTGGTTTTATAACTGGTAAAGACCTTGGCTTTGTGCTAATTTTATATCATTTTCACCCAAATTAGACTTGATTGTCCTTAAGTAATATTTTGAGTCTGTAAATTGTTTTTAAGTTAATTTAGTTGATTTAGAGTGAATAAAGTATTTACTTTTATTTTCTATTTTCAGGTTAATAAAAAGGAATAATTCTGGAGTTTCTCGCCCCGCGAGAAGACTGTTCGCCTCGCGAACCAGAAGGTGACTGTTCCTGAAATTGCAAAACTTTGTCTCGCCCCGCGAAGGAGGACTCGCCTCGCGAGTACCTGGAAGTCAGAGAGGATCACGGTTTGGGCGTGTTGAAGACCACGGGCGTTACAGTTGGGAATTTGAAGAGTTCGCCTCGCGAAGATATTCTCACCTCGCGAGAAGACCAAGAGTTGCAGACCTTTCGCATAATTCGCCTCGCGAGCAGTGCTTCGCCTCGCGAGGACTTGGATTCCAGAAACGTGTATATAAGCGGTCTTAGGCAGAACTGAAGAGGGAGGGGGTCAGAATTAGCCAGTTTTGGCTAGTTTCTGAGCTTGTTAGTCTTTTGTTTTTCTCTTAGTTTAATGTTTATTTCTGTAATGGAGAGCTAGTCTCCTAGGATTAATCTACTGTAATTGGTTTCTGTTAACACTTGAGGTTATGTGATTCCTCTTTCATTTGCTTTTCTCTTTTCAATGCAATGCTGTATGTTTTTGTTTGTTATTTCAGGAATATATAGTGTGGTATTGTTTCATTTCGGTGATGTTATGTTCCTATATATAATCGCGTTTGTTATTTCGCGTGTGTTCATTCATGTTCGTTTGTTCATGAGAGCTTAACCCCGTTTGTTATTTCGGGAATAGGAACATACATCTGTAGTAGCGGTTTTCGTTTGTTAATTGTTGCTACAACCGGGAGGGGATTAGTATCTGCTTAGGATTTGCATGAACCAATGATAGTGGGAAACCGAGAACAGTAGGTTAATCGTTCTTTGTTTATTTGCTAATCTTTTAAACTGCTTGTTTCTTTTCTCTGTTTTGATTTGTTTTCTTTAATTTAGTTTCAATTCAAAACCCCCATTTCTAACTTTTACTAATTTTCTGTTAATAATAACAACAACTAAAGAGTCCTTGAGAGACGATCCGAGTTGTCGCTCTATACTGCATTATTTTTATAATCGCTCGTTCTTTTTGGCGCGTGGCGACGGCGCGGTCAGTGGGGTTCGGGGTTGGGGGTTTGGGTTTGGGGTTGGGGTTGGGGGTTTTTGGGGTTGGGGTGGGGGTTTGGGGTTGGGGTTTGGGTTTGGGAGTTTGGGGGTCGGGTTGGGGGGTTTTGGGGTTCGGGGTCTCGGGTTCGGGGTTGGGGGTCTGTGGTTGGGGGTCTGGGGTTGGGGTTCGGGGTCGGGGGTCTCGGGTCTAGGGTCTCGAGTCTAGGGTCTGGGTCTAGGTCTGGGGTTTGGGATTTTGGGGTTTGGGGTTTCGGGTTTCGAGTTTTGGGTTTTGGGTTTCATGTTTAGGGTTTAGGGGTTAGGGGTTAGGGTTAGGGGTTTGGGGTTTGGGGTTTGGGGTTCGGGGTAGGGGTTCGGGGTTCACGGTTCGGGGTTCGGGGTTCAGGGTCTAGGATCTAGGGTCCTTGGGGTGGGTTGGGGTTGTGGTTGGGGTTTAGTGGTTTATGGGTTAGGGGTTGGGGGGTTAGGGGTGTCGTTTAGGGTTTTAGGGTTTTGTGTTTAGGGTTTATGGGTTAGGGGTTAGGGTTTAGTGTTTAGGGTTTAATGGTTAGGGTTTAGGGGTTATGGTTTAGCGTTTTAGGTTTAGGGTTTAGGGTTTATGATTTTAGGGTTTAGGGTTTTAGGTTTTAGGGTGTTTAGGGTGTTTAGGGTTTTAGGGTATAGGGTTTTAGGGTATTAGGGTTTTTGGGTATTAGGGTTGGGGGTTGGTGGGTTGGGGGTTGGGGGTTTGGGGTTTGGGGTTTGGGGTTTGGGGGTTGGGGGTTGTGGTTGGGGGTTGGGGTTTGGGTTAGGGGTTTAGGGTTTATGGTTTAGGGTTTAGGGGTTTTGGGGTTTGGGGTTTATGGTTTAGGGTTTTGGGGTTTTGGGGTTTGGGGTTTAGGTGTTTTGGGATTTGGGGTTCGGGGTTCGGGGTTTGGGGTTTGGGGGTTGGGGGTTGGGGGTTGGGGTTTAGGTTTTTGTGTTGGGGGTTCGGTGTTGGGGTTCGGGGTCGAGGGTTGGGGCTCTGGGGTTCGGGGTCCGGGGTTCAGGGTTCGGGGTTTAGGGTTTAGGGTTTAGGGTTTAGGGTTTATGGTTTGGGTTTGGGTTGGGGTGGGTTGGGGTTGGGGTAGGTGTTTATGGGTTAGGGGTTGGGGGGTTAGGGGTTGGCGTTTAGGGTTTTAGGGTTTTAGGGTTTTGGGTTTAGGCTTTAGGGGTTAGGGTTTAGTGTTTAGGGTTTAGGGGTTAGGGTTTAGGGTTTTAGGTTTAAGGTTTAGGGTTTAGGCTTTATGATTTTAGGGTTTAGGGTTTTAGGTTTTAGGGTGTTTAGGGTGTTTAGGGTTTTACGGTATAGGGTTTTCGGGTATTAGGGTATAGGGTTTTAGGGTTTGGGGTTGGGGGTTCGGGGTCAGGGGTTGGGGCTCTAGGGTTCGGGGTCTGGGCTTCGGGGTTTGGGGTTCGGGGTTTGGGGTTTGGGGTTATGGTTTTGGGGTTCGGGGTTCGGGGTTGGGAGTTCGGCGTTCGGGGTTGGGGCTTGGGGGTTGGGGCTTACGGTGGGGTTCGGGGTTCGCGGTCGGGGTCGGGGTTCGGGGTTCGGGGTCTGGGTTCGGGGTTTAGGTTCTAGGGTTTAGGGTCTAGGGTTTAGGGTCGAGGGTCCAGGGTATAGGATCTAGGGTCTAGGGTCTAGGGTCTAGATCTTGGGTAAGGATTTAGGGTTTAGGGTTTGGGTTTGGGGTGGGGTGGGTTTGGGTTGGGGTTGGGGTTTAGGGGTTTATGGGTTAGGGGTTGGGGGGTTAGGGGTTGGCGTTTAGGGTTTTAGTGTTTTGGGTTTAGGGTTTAGGGGTTAGGGGTTAGTGTTTAGGGTTTATGGGTTAGGGTTTAGGGGTTAGGGTTTAGGGTTTTAGGTTTTGGGCTTTGGGTTTAGGGTTTATGGTTTTAGGGTTTAGGGTGTTTAGCGTTTTATGGTATAGGGTTTTAGGGTATTAGGGTTTTAGGGTATTAGGGTATAGGGTTTTAGTGTTGGGGGTTGGTGGGTTGGGGGTTTGGGGGTTGGGGGTTGAGGGTTGGGGGTTTGGGGGTTGGGGTTCGGGGATCGGGTTTCGGGGTTCGGGGTTTCGGGTTTCGGGGTTCGGGTTCGGGGTTCAGGGTTCGGTGTTGGGGGTTCGGCGTTTGGGGTTGGGGGTTCGGGTTCGGGTTTGGGGTTCGGGTTCGGGGTTCGGGGTTCGGCTTTCGGGGTTGGGGGTTGGGCTTGGGGCTTGGGGTGGGGTTTGGGGTTTGGGGCTTGGGGTGGGGTTCGGGGTTGGGGGTTTTGGGGGTTGGGGTGGGGGTTTGGGGTTGGGGTTTGGGGTTTGGGTTTGGGGGTTTGGGGGTCGGGGTTGGGGGTTTTGGGGTTCGGGGTCGGGGTTCGGGTCTGGGGTTCGGGGTTGGGGGTCTGTGGTTGGGGGTCTGGGGTTGGGGTTGGGGTTCGGGGTCGGGGGTCTCGGGTCTAGGGTCTCGAGTCTAGGGTCTCGAGTCTAGGGTCTGGGTCTAGGTCTGGGGTTTGGGGTTTTGGGGTTTGGGGTTTGGGGTTTGGGGTTTGGGGTTTAGGGGTTAGGGGTTAGGGGTTAGGGGTTTGGGTTTTGGGGTTTGGGGTTTGGGGTTCGGGGTTCGGGGTTCGCGGTTCAGGGTTCGGGGTTCAGGGTTTAGGGTCTAGGGTCCAGGGTTCAGGGTCTAGGATCTAGGGTCTAGGGTCTGGGATCTAGGGTCTTGGGTTTAGGGTTTATGGTTTGGGTTTGGGTTGGGGTGGGTTGGGGTTGTGGTTGGGGTTTAGTGGTTTATGGGTTAGGGGTTTGGGGGTTAGGGGTTGGCGTTTAGGGTTTTAGGGTTTTGGGTTTAGGGTTTAGGGGTTAGGGGTTAGGGTTTAGTGTTTAGGGTTTAGGGGTTTGGGTTTAGCGTTTTAGGTTTAGGGTTTAGGGTTTATGATTTTAGGGTTTAGGGTTTTAGGTTTTAGGGTGTTTAGGGTTTTAGGGTATAGGGTTTTAGGGTATTAGGGTTTTAGGGTATTAGGGTATAGGGTATAGGGTTTTAGGGTTGGGGGTTGGTGGGTTGGGGGTTTGGGGTTTGAGGGTTGGGCGTTTGGGGGTTGGGGTTGGGAGTTGGGGTTTGGGTAAGGGGTTTACGGTTTATGGTTTAGGGTTTAGGGGTTTTGGTGTTTATGGTTTAGGGTTTTGGGGTTTTGGGGTTTGGGGTTTAGGTGTTTTGGGATTTGGGGTTCGGGGTTTGGGGGTTCGGTGTTGGGGTTTAGGTTTTTGTGTTGGGGGTTCGGTGTTGGGGTTCGGGGTCGAGGGTTGGGGCTCTGGGGTTCGGGTTCTGGGGTTTAGGGTTCGGGGTTTAGGGTTTAGGGTTTAGGGTTTATGGTTTGGGTTGGGGTGGGTTGGGGTTGGGGTTGGGGTTGGGGTTTAGGGGTTTATGGGTTAGGGGTTGGCGTTTAGGGTTTTAGGGTTTTAGGGTTTTGGGTTTAGGCTTTAGGGGTTAGGGGTTAGGGGTTAGGGTTTAGTGTTTAGGGTTTAGTGGTTAGGGTTTAGGGGTTAGGGTTTAGGGTTTAAGGTTTAGGGTTTAGGCTTTATGATTTTAGGGTTTATGGTTTTAGGTTTTAGGGTGTTTAGGGTTTTAGGGTGTAGGGTTTTAGGTTTTTCGGGTATTAGGGTATAGGGTTTCAGGGTTGGGGGTTGGTGGGTTGGGGTTTGGGGTTTGGGGTTTGGGGGTTGGGGGTTTGGGGTTGGGGTTGGTGTTTGGGGGTTCGGGGTTGGAGGTTCGGGTTTCACGTTTCGGGGTTCGGGGTTCGGGGTTTCGGGGTTCGGGTTCGGGGTTCGGTGTTGGTGGTTCGGGGTTCGGGTTCGGGGTTCGGCGTTCGGGGTTGGGCTTTCGGGGTTTGTGGTTGGGCTTTCGGGGTTTGGGGTTGGGCTTGGTGCTTGGGGCTTGGGGTGGGGTTCGGGGTTTGGGGTTCGGGGCTTGGGGTGGGGTTCGGGGTTGGGGGTTTGGGGTTGGGGTTGGGGGTTTTGGGGGTTGGGGTGGGGGTTTGGGGTTGGGGTTTGGGGTTTGGGATTTGGGGGTCGGGGTCGGGGGTTTTGGGGTTGGGAGGTCGGGGTTCGGGGTCTGGGGTTTGGGGTTGGGGGTTGGGAGTCGGGGTTCGGGGTCGGGGGTTGATAAGCCGCTGGCTCATCTAGTTTTATGACTAGCATGACCATGGTTTTGAGCTAATTATATCTCGTTTTCGTCCAAATTAGACTTGATTGTCTTTAAGCAACATTTTGAGTCTGTAAAGTATTTTTAGGTTAATTTAGTGATTTTTAGTCGAATAAAGCACTTACTGTTATTTCTCGTTTCCAGGTTAATAAAGAGATGCAGTTCTGGAGTCTTCGCCCCGCGAACCACAGCTCGCCCCGCGAGCCTGAAGGCTGACTGTTCCAGAAAATGCAAAACCTTTCTTTGTCGCCTCACGAACCATGTCTCGCCTCGCGAGCCGGAAGATCAGAAGCCACCACGCCCAGGCCCTGATACTCATCACGGGCATAATAAGAAGACTCTTCCATTCCTCTTCTCGCGAGAAAGCCAAACACCGAAGACTGTTCATAATATTCGCCTCGCGAAAGGATGTTTGCCTCGCGAGGGCGCGGAATCCAGAATCAGTATTTATATCTGTTTTAGGGCAGAGCTGATGACCTCATCTTCTTTTTCTTCTTCTTTTAGATTAGGACGGCTGCGAATTTAGGTTTTATGTTTGTAATGGAGAGCTAGTCTCCTTTGATCAATCTACTGTAACCGGTTTGCACTGCCGCTTGAGGTTTTGTAATTCCTAAACTTAATGCTATTTTCTTTCAATATTTGTCATGTATGTTCTGTTTGCTTAATTCAGAATTATATAGAATATGTATTGATTTATTTCGATGATTGTGTGTTCCTATACTTAATCGCGTTTGCTTAATTCGCGTGTTTTCGTTCATGTTCGCTTAGTTCATGAGTGCTTCACCCCGTTTGCTTAATTCGGGAATAGGAACATATGTCTCGTAGCGTTGGTTTCGCTTGTTAATTGATGCTACAATCGAAAAGAGATTAGATCCGCTTAGGGCATGGAATTACATGAACCAATGATAGTGTGAAACCGAGAGCAGTAGGTTGATTGTTTAGTTATTTGATAATTATTTAGTTTGCATAGTTTTCTGCTTTGTTTTCTCTATTTAGTTTCAAATCCAAAACCCCCCAAAAACTGGCTTTTTATGTTAACAACAACCCAAGAGTCCTTGTGAGACGATACTCGAGTTGTCGCTTCCTGAACTACATATTTTTACAAACCGCTCGTTTTTTGACACGTGCGCGACAGCGCTTCAAAAATTGGCTCCGTTGCCGGGGAACTCTTGTTGTTATTAACAGAAATTAAAAAAAAAATGCTGAATTGGTCTGGTTGTGAATCTTAGTACTTCCCATGGATAATTACATGTATGGTTATATGCCTAATGTTTATTATGAGCCACCACCATATTATCCTAACTTTGCTGGAAGTTATGAGTTTAGCAGTGGTTTTGATATGATTGGAATGAATAATTATTCTAGCCAACATAGTTGAGGACAGGGCATCTTGGATGAGATAGCATCTTTGGTGCATCAAACGACATGCGAGCTACAATATCAGCCTGACCCCACACTACACCAACTCAGTCTGGAAGAATTGGTGCAACGGATGGCAGAGAACAATCAACGGATGGCAGAACAAAATCTTGAATCCCAACAGAGGATGGAGGCAAGTCGTCAGGATTTTGCCACTCAAAATGCTTTCATCGTTTCCGCCTTGGCTACACTGCAAACTCCACATCCCCTTGAAGAACATACAGATTCACATATAGTTGTTCTTGACAATACTTCCTCTGAGGATAATTTTAATAATGATGTCAAGAATACTTCTATTGATGAACTGTGTATTGAATCTCCAGATATTCACACCTCCCCTGATTCTATCTATTATACTTCATGTCTTTGATTATGCAGACTACGCCGTGTGTAGCATGTTTTGAAAGCTCATTCTTTTCAAGGTGCGAGGAGCAAAACATCCATATGGAACATGGGACACATGACGTTGAGGGCCCTGTTCGGCCAGGGAATATAGAAAATGAGGATCAGGAGGACATCTGCTTCACCATGCTTGAGGACGATGAAGAACCTTTGGAGTTAGATGATTCTATTAATTCATATGCATGTGTTGGAAGTGATGGGATGGATGAACCGAGTGTTGAATTTCCAGACATTCAAGCCTTTTCTGATTCAGTTTGTTGCACTATATGTACTGACTGTACTAACTCTAACCTTTCTGTGGTGTGTGCTGAGGTTACTGCATATACAGAAGGTGATGAATCTGGTAATACAGTGGATGGGAATTGTGTAGAAGATGAAGCAGCACCAGAGACCCTCTCTACCTGTCTGCCACCTCCCCCTGTGGAGCCACCAGCGATGGAGTTCAAGCCTCTGGATTTTGCACCCTTGGATATGAAGACACTATGGCCAGTCCAAGAGGTTGAACCCCAATTTTATTGGGAGGACTTTGTTGAGAAGGAGGTCAACCTTGACCCAAGAGGGAGCGAGAAGTCCGCCGCACTTGGCGAGGTCACCATAATTGTCAAGCGCTCACCTCCGTATCAAGGCTGCAAGTTATGGAAGCATGGAATGAGCTTCCGTCCTTTGGCTATCACTTGGGCCTTATGTTACAAGCAATGGGATCCTGGTGGAACCACCCCCCAATGAGTTTTCTTAACCCTTTCTCTCTAGTTTATTTTTATTTTCTTGTTAGTTTTTGCTTTTCCTTGTTTTTGTTTTGTTTTCTTTCAGCTCTTGAATAATTTGAGAAGATCAAGAGCTTGTGTGTTGAGTCTTGTGTCGGCAAGTTTGCTGGATTTTAATTGAGTTAGCATAGATGGATTGCATGATATGTGTTGACTGTTTTCCCCCTAGGTTTTGAAATTTGAAAAATTGATCCCCATGTGAAAAATTGAAAACTGAACTTTGAGATATTTTGTTGTGATTGCATGATTTATGATAAGTTTGGGGTGAAGGGGTGCACACACTAGGGATTGAATCTCGGTCAAACAATTTGCAAAATTGTCCAGGTGAGGATTTGAGCCTCCAACATGTTTTTTTAACTGTGTGAATCACTTTCAAGTTGCACTTTCCCGAATTTGCTTGAATCTCTTTATGGTTTGTGATGAGTGTGATTCCACATCATCTTTGTCTATCATTTCACATGCATTTTCATGTAGTTTAGGCATATTTTTATTAGATTTTAGGTTAATTTTCCTTTGGAACGGGTAAGGCGGTTTTCGTGTGTTGTTTTGCAGATATCAAGGGTAAATTGCTCATGATCAACCATGATGAAGTTTGGATGAAGATGGAGCTTTAAAACTGAAGAAAATGAGCCAAACAGAGCCCATCACGGCCTAGCCGTGATGCCCATCACGGCCATGATCGAGCAAAACTGAAAAAGAAGAAAGGTCAAGTCGAGTACATCACGGCCTGGCCGTGATAGCCATCACGGCCGTGACCCAAAACCACCACAAGTCAGAGCACATCACGGCCCAGCCGTAAAATTCTTCACGGCCATAACAGAGGGCTCGCGTCGCGAGCAACATTCTCGCCCCGCGAGAGACCGGATTTTGCAAAGCAGCCAGAGGCAGAGACCGTCACGGCCTGGCCGTGATAGCCATCACGGCCGTGACGCGCATTACTTGGACCTGAAGAAACCGAAATAGATCAGATTTTGAGTTGGTTTGGGACTCTAACTTCCCCATTTCTATAAATATGGACCAAGGCATCAGATACATGACACACTGGAGGATCCATAACAACTAGGACTTAGGCATAGATCTCTCTTCTTCTCCTCTCCTCTTCTCTTTTCTGATTTTTCTATTATGTTGTCAACCCAGCTTGTCATCTCCATGGCAAGACTGGAGTAGTAGTTAGTTTCTAGGGACTAGGGCTCTGCCCGAGGTTTGTAAATGATGTTGATTTGATGTAAAATCGTTGTTGATTTCGTTATTGTTTTAGATCTGATTTCTAGTGTGTTAATCACTCATAAATTTCGGCAACCGTTTATTTACGTGACGTAGACGTTCTAAGGAGGAACCTAGCGGTGAACTTAGGATTTCTAGGGTGTTTCACTCGTAAAGCCCAGCGGCCACTGGTTTGTGAGATGTGGATGATCTAAGGAGGAACCTAGCGGTGAACTTAGGTTATTCGCATGACTGAGACATTATAAGGAGGAACCTAGCGGTGAACTTAGGTGTCGGACCTATAGAAGTCAGACTTGGGACTGAAATCACGAGAGTTAGAAGCCGTCCCTCAAGGAGCAACGAGTTGTCACGGAACGCAAAGGGTCCAATCTGGGATCGACTACCACGAGAGTAGGGGTCGGGTCAATTGGGCACGGCTTTTGTAACCCGAGAGGGAGCTTAAGCTATCAGAGGATAAACTCGCCTTCAAGGCAATTTCGGTAATCAACAAAGGTAAATCAGATTAGCAACATAAACAGCCTCAAAGGTAACCCAAATCCCTAGGAAATCCGTTTAAATCGAAAACCCCAAAAACATTTGTTTTCTGCTCATCTATCTTTTAATTTCGAATTCAAAAATCCTTTTCACTCAAAATATAAAAATCCTTTTTACAAAGTCCAGATCTAATCGATTCGAAAACCGATTGCGATTCGAGAACACAGTCTCTGTGGGTTCGATATCTTTTATTACTTGACGACAATCCGGTACACTTGCCGGATACGCACGAGCGCGCGCGTCCGCGCGCGACATCAGTTTGCATGTTTATGTGTTTGCATCAAATGATTTAGGCAATTTTCTTTGTAAATAACCACTTGGCCTAAATTGAACCATCCCTAGTGCATGTTCCTTAGTTAGTCCCTTTGAGCCTAATTAGCCTATTACTTCTTGATGACCTTATGCTATGAGCCTAAAATCTGAAAAACCATGTTAACCCGATCTTAGGATTAGGAGAGCATGGATGCTTAGCAAAGACAAAGGTTGCAAGAAACTAAGTTTGGGGTGGCTACAAGGATATGATGTGCTGTTTGGGATTGAGAAAAAGAAAAAAATACAATAAAAAGGTTGGAGCCAAAAGTAAAGAAAAGAAAAAAAGAAAAAAAAGGAAAATAAAAGAACAAAAATGCCAAAAAGGATATCTAAAGAAAAAGGCTGTAGTCACCCAAAAACATAAAGAAAAATGGAAAAAGGAACTTGAGTGGAAATTCAAAGTATAAAATGTTCATGCTCTCTTAGTTCCTAGGGACTTAAGCCCAGTACCTTTGTATATCCTACCCTTAGCCAGGCCTCATTACAACCTTAAAAGACCTTTTGATGTTGCATGCATGTTTGCGTGGGAACCTTGATTGAGATGAAGATCAAATCCATGGGAAGTGCTCTTAGAAATGAAATTGAGTGAAATGTTGATAGCCTAGACAAATTGAGCGATTGAGTGAAACACTAAACCCCTTTGTGAGGAAGGCGATTGTTTGAATTTGGTGATCTCCCTCTTGTGTGTAGCTTGGATCCCTTGCTTAGATTAATGATTGTATGAATGACGAAATTCTCAAATGTTCAAAGTAAATGATTGTGGGGATTGCTTTGTTTGAGGGGGGGGGGGGGACATTGAAGGAAAAATTATTTTGATGAATTACTTGAAATTTGTGCAAAGTTGATTGAGTCTTTTAAGCTTGCCAGGTCTTGAGTCTGAGTCCTTTTTGAGTTTTAGTTTGCTTGGGGACAAGCAAAGTTTGAGTTTGGGGTATTTTGATAAGCCGCTGGCTCATCTAGTTTTATGGCTAGTATGACCATGGTTTTGAGCTAATTATATCTCGTTTTCGCCCAAATTAGGCTTGATTGTCTTTACGCAACATTTTGAGTCTGTAAAGTATTTTTAGGTTAATTTAGTGATTTTTAGTCGAATAAAGCACTTACTGTTATTTCTCGTTTCCAGGTTAATAAAGAGAAGCAGTTCTGGAGTCTTCGCCCCGCGAACCACAGCTTGCCCCGCGAGCCTGAAGGCTGACTGTTCCAGAAAATACAAAACCTTTCTGTGTCGCCTCGCGAACCATGTCTCGCCTCGCGAGCCGGAAGATCAGAAGCCACCACGCCCAGGCCCTGATACTCATCACGGGCATAATAAGAAGACCCTTCCATTCCTCGCCTCGCGAGAAAGCCAAACACTGAAGACTGTTCATAATATTCGCCTCGCGAAAGGATGTTTGCCTCGCGAGGGCGCGAAATCCAGAATCAGTATTTATATATGTTTTAGGGCAGAGCTGATGACCTCATCTTCTTTTTCTTCTTCTTTTAGATTAGGACGGCTGCGAATTTAGGTTTTATGTTTGTAATGGAGAGCTAGTCTCCTTTGATCAATCTACTGTAACCGGTTTGCACTGCCGCTTGAGGTTTTGTAATTCCTAAACTTAATGCTATTCTCTTTCAATATTTGTCCTGTATGTTCTGTTTGCTTAATTCAGAATTATATAGAATATGTATTGATTTATTTCGATGATTGTGTGTTCCTATACTTAATCGCGTTTGCTTAATTCGCGTGTGTTCGTTCATGTTCGCTTAGTTCATGAGTGCTTCACCCCGTTTGCTTAATTCGGGAATAGGAACATATGTCTCGTAGCGTTGGTTTCGCTTGTTAATTGATGCTACAATCGAAAAGAGATTAGATCCGCTTAGGGCATGGAATTACATGAACCAATGATAGTGGGAAACCGAGAGCAGTAGGTTGATCGTTTAATTATTTGATAATTATTTAGTTTGCATAGTTTTCTACTTTGTTTTCTCTATTTAGTTTCAAATCCAAAACCCCCCCAAAACTGACTTTTTCTGTTAACAACAACCCAAGAGTCCTTGTGAGACGATACTCGAGTTGTCGCTTCCTGAACTACATATTTTTACAAACCGCTCGCTTTTTGACGCGTACGCGACAGCGCTTCAAAAATTGGCGCCGTTGCCGGGGAACTCTTGTCGTTATTAACAGAAATTAAAAAAAAAAAATTGCTGAATTGGTCTGGTTGTGAATCTTAGTACTTCCCATGGATAATTACATGTATGGTTATATGCCTAATGTTTATTATGAGCCACCACCATATTATCCTAACTTTGCTGGAAGTTATGAGTTTAGCAGTGGTTTTGATATGATTGGAATGAATAATTATTCTAGCCAACATAGTTGAGGACAGGGCATCTTGGATGAGATAGCATCTTTGGTGCATCAAACAACATGCGAGCTACAATATCAGCCTGACCCCACACTACACCAACTCAGTCTGGAAGAATTGGTGCAACGGATGGGGGTTGGGGGTTCGGGTTCGGGTTCGGGGTTCGGGGTTCGGGTTCGGGGTTTGCGGTTCTGGGTTGGGCTTTCGGGGTTGGGGTGGGGTTCGAGGTTCGGGGTTTGGGGTTCGGGGCTTGGGGTGGGGTTCGGGGTTGGGGGTTTGGGCTTGGGGTTGGGGGTTGGGGTGGGGGTTTGGGGTTTGGGGTTGGGCGTTTTAGGCTTGGGGGGTCGGGGTTCGCGGTCATGGGTTCGGGGTTCGGGGTCTGGGGTCGGGGGTCTGGGGTTGGGGGTCTGCGGGTCGGGGTTCGGGGTCGGGGTTGGGGGTCTCTGGTCTAGGGTCTCGGGTCAGGAGTGCAGGTGCGGGTGCGGGTTAGGGGTTAGGGGTTTCGGGTTTAGGGTTAGGGGTTAGGGGGTTAGGGGTAGGGGTTAGGGGTTAGGGGGTAGGGGTTTGGGGTTTGGGGTTAGGGGTTCGGGGTTCGGGGTTCGCGGTTCGGGGTTCGGGGTTCGGCGTTTGGGGTCTGGGTCCGGGGTTTAGGGTTTAGGGTTTAGGGCTTAGGGTCCAGGTTTCGGGGTCAAGGATCTAGGGTCTAGGGTTTAGGGTTTGGGTTTGGGTTGGGGTGGGTTGGGGTTGGGGTTGGGGTTTAGGGGATTATGGGTTAGGGGTTGGGGGGTTTGGGTTTGGCGTTTAGGTTTTTTGGGTTTTGTGTTTATGGTTTAGGGGTTAGGGGTTAGGGTTTAGTGTTTAGGGTTTAATGGTTAGGGTTTAAGGGTTAGGGTTTAGGGTTTTAGGTTTAGGGTTTAGGGTTTTTGTATTTAGGGTTTAGGGTTTTAGGTTTTAGGGTGTTTTGGGTTTTAGGGTTTTAGGGTATATGGTTTTAGGGTATGAGGGTTTTAGGGTATTAGGGTATAGGGTATTAGGGTTGGGGGTTTGGGGGTTGGGGGTTTGGGGTTGGGGGTTTGGGGGTTGGGGTTCGGGTTTCGGGGTTCGGGGTTCAGGGTTCGGGTTTAGGGTTGGGGGTTGGGGGTTCGGCGTTCGGGGTTGGGGGTTGGGGGTTCGGGTTCGGGGTTCGGGTTAGGGGTTCGGGGTTGGGCTTTCGGGGTAGGGGGTTCGTCTTTCGGGGTTGGGGGTTGGGCTTGGGGCTTGGGGTGGGGTTCGGGGTTCGGGGTTTGGGGTTCGAGGCTTGGGGTGGGGTTCGGGGTTGGGGGTTTGGGGATAGGGTTGGGGGTTTTGGGGGTTGGGGTGGGGGTTTGGGGTTTGGGGGGTCGGGGTTTGGGGTTTGGGGGTCGGGGTTGGGGTTATGGGGTTGGCGGTTCGGGGTTCGGGGTCTGGGGTTCGGGTCTAGGGTCTAGGGTCTGGGTCTGGGTCTGGGTTTGGGGTGTGGGGTTTGGGGTTTGGGGTTTCGGGTTTCAGGTTTAGGGGTTAGGGTTCGGGGTTCGGGGTTCGGGTTTAGGGTTTGGGGTTTGGGGGTTGGGGGTTGGGGGTTGGGGGTTAGGGTTTAGGGGTTTATGGTTTATGGTTTAGGGTTTTGGGGTTTGGGGTTTAGGGTTTTTGGGGTTTGGGGTTTGGGGTTCGGGGTTTGGGGGTTGGGGTTTGGGGTTGGGGTTTGGTGTTGGGGGTTCGGTGTTGGGGTCTGGGGTTCGGGGTCTGGGGTTCGGGGTTTAGGGTTTATGGTTTGGGTTTGGGTTGGGGTGGGTTGGGGTTGGGGTTGGGGTTTAGGGGATTATGGGTTAGGGGTTGGCGTTTAGGGTTTTAGGGTTTTGGGTTTAGGCTTTAGGGGTTAAGGGTTAGGGTTTAGTGTTTAGGGTTTAGTGGTTAGGGTTTAGGGGTTAGGGTTTAGGGTTTTAGGTTCAAGGTTTAGGGTTTAGGGTTTATGATTTTAGGGTTTAGGGTTTTAGGTTTTAGGGTGTTTAGGCTTTTAGGGTATAGGTTTTTAGGGTATTAGGGTTTTAGGGTTTTAGGGTATTAGGGTATAGGGTTTTAGCGTTGGGGGTTGGTGGGTTGGGGGTTGGGGGTTCGGCGTTCGGGGGTTGGGGGTTCGGCTTTTGGGGTTCAGTGTTGGGGGTTCGGCGTTCGGAGTTGGGGGTTTGGGTTTGGGTTTGGGGTTCGGGTACGGGGTTTGGGGTTCTGGGTTGGGCTTTCGGGGTAGGGGGTAGGGGTTTCGGGGTTGGGGTGGGGTTCGGGGTTTGGGGTTCGGGGCTTGGGGTGGGGTTCGGGGTTGGGGGTTTGGGGTTGGGATTGGGGGTTTTGGGGGTTGGGGTGGGTTTTTGTGGTTTGTGGTTGTGGGTTGGGGTTGGGGGTTTTAGGCTTTGGGGGTCGGGGTTCGCGGTCATGGGTTCGGGGTTCGGGGTCTGGGGTCGGGGTTTGGGGTTTGGGGGTTGGGGGTCGGGTGGTCGGGGTTCGGGGTGGGGGGGCTCGTGTCAAGGGTCTCGGTTCAGGGTTGGGCACGGGTCTCGGTTTTGGGGTTTTGGGTTTTGGGGTTTCGGGTTTCGGGTTTCGGGTTTTCGGGTTTCGGGTTTTGGGTTTAGGGGTTTAGGGTTAGGGGTTAGGGGCAGGGGTTAGGGGTTTGGGGTAGGGGTTTGGGGTTTGGGTGTAGGGGTTCGGAGTTCGGGGTTCGCGGTTCGGGGTCCGGGTTTTGGGGTCGGGGTCCGGGGTTTAGGGTTTAGGGTTTAGGATCCAGGTTCCAGGGTCTAGGATCTAGGGTCTAGGGTTTAGGGATTAGGGTTTAGGGTTTGTGTTTGGGTTGGGGTGGGTTGGGGTTGGGGTTTAGGGGTTGATGGGTTGGGGTTGGGTAGTTAGGGGTTGGCGTTTAGGGTTTTAGGGTTTTGTGTTTATGGTTTAGGGTTTAGGGGTTAGGGTTTAGTGTTTAGGGTTTAATGGTTAGGGTTTAAGGGTTAGGGTTTAGGGTTTTAGGTTTAGGGTTTAGGGTTTTTGTATTTAGGGTTTAGGGTTTTAGGTTTTAGGGTGTTTTGGGTTTTAGGGTATATGGTTTTAGGGTATTAGGGTATAGGGTATTAGGGTTGGGGGTTTGGGGGTTTGGGGTTAGGGGTTGGCGGTTTGGGGGTTGGGGTTTGGGGGTGGGGGTTGGGGTTCGGATTCGGGGTTCGGGTTTCGGGGTTCGGGGTTCGGTTCCGGGGTTCGGGGTTGGGGGTTGGGGGTTCGGTGTTCGGGGTTGGGGGTTGGGGGTTCAGGTTCGGGTTCGGGGTTCGGGTTCGGGTTCGGGGTTCGGGTTCGGGGTTCGGGGTTGTGCTTTGGGGTAGGGGTTCGGCGTTTGGGGTTCGGGTTGGGCTTGGGGCTTGGGTTGGGGATCGGGGTTCGGGGTTTGGGGTTCGAGGCTTGGGGTGGGGTTGGTCAGGGGTTCGGGGTTGGGGTTGGGGTTTTGGGGGGGGGGGTGGGGTTTGGGGTTGGGGGTTGGGGTTGGGGGGTTTGGGGTCGGGGTTGGGGTTTAGGGGTTAGGGGGTCGGGGGTCGGGGGTCTGGGTTCGGGTCTAGGGGTCTAGGGTCTGGGTCTGGGTCTGGGATGTGGGTTTTGGGGTTTGGGTTTTGGGGTGTGGGGTTTGGGGTTTGGGGTTTCGGGTTTCGGGTTTAGGGGTTAGGGTTCGGGGTTCGGGGTTCGGGTTTGGGGTTTGGGGGTTGAGATTTGGGGGTTGGGGGTTGGGGGTTGGGGTTTCGGGTTTAGGGGTTTAGGGTTTATGGTTTAGGGTTTAGGGGAATGGGGTTTAGGGGTTTTGGGGTTTGGGGGTGGGGGTTGGGTTTCAGATTCGGGGTTCGGGTTCGTGGTTCGGGGTTGGGGGTTCAGGTTCGGGTTCGGGGTTCGGGGTTGT
The DNA here is from genome assembly GCA_030762895.1 of Sophora flavescens. Classification (NCBI taxonomy): domain Eukaryota; kingdom Viridiplantae; phylum Streptophyta; class Magnoliopsida; order Fabales; family Fabaceae; genus Sophora; species Sophora flavescens. The sequence goes on along the minus strand of CM061062.1, from coordinate 70,198,155 downwards.
GCTTTCGGGGTAGGGGGTCTGGGGTTGGGGGTCTGCGGGTCGGGGTTCGGGGTCGGGGTTGGGGGTCTCTGGTCTAGGGTCTCGGGTCTAGGGTCTGGGTCTGGGTCTGGGTTTGGGGTTTGGGGTTTCGGGTTTGGGGTTTGGGGTTAGGGGTTAGGGGTAGGGGTTAGGGGTTAGGGGTAGGGGTTTGGGGTTTGGGGGTAGGGGTTCGGGGTTCGGGGTTCGCGGTTCGGGGTTCGGGGTTCGGCGTTTGGGGTCGGGGTCCGGGGTTTAGGGTTTAGGGTTTAGGGCTTAGGGTCCAGGTTTCGGGGTCAAGGATCTAGGGTCTAGGGTTTAGGGTTTGGGTTTGGGTTGGGGTGGGTTGGGGTTGGGGTTGGGGTTTAGGGGATTATGGGTTAGGGGTTGGGGGGTTAGGGGTTGGCGTTTAGGGTTTTAGGGTTTTGTGTTTATGGTTTAGGGGTTAGGGGTTAGGGTTTAGTGTTTAGGGTTTAATGGTTAGGGTTTAAGGGTTAGGGTTTAGGGTTTTAGGTTTAGGGTTTAGGGTTTTTGTATTTAGGGTTTAGGGTTTTAGGTTTTAGGGTGTTTTGGGTTTTAGGGTTTTAGGGTATATGGTTTTAGGGTATGAGGGTTTTAGGGTATTAGGGTATAGGGTATTAGGGTTGGGGGTTTGGGGTGGGGGTTTGGGGTTGGGGGTTGGGGGTTGGGGTTGGGGTTTTGGGGTTCGGGGTTTGGGGTTCGGGTTTAGGGTTCGGGGTTTAGGGTTCGGGTTCGGGGTTTGGGGTTGGGTTTGGGGTTCGGGTTAGGGGTTCGGGGTTGGGCTTTCGGGGTAGGGGGTTCGTCTTTCGGGGTTGGGGGTTGGGCTTGGGGCTTGGGGTGGGGTTCGGGGTTCGGGGTTTGGGGTTCGAGGCTTGGGGTGGGGTTCGGGGTTGGGGGTTTGGGGATAGGGTTGGGGGTTTTGGGGGTTGGGGTGGGGGTTTGGGGTTAGGGGTCGGGGTTTGGGGTTTGGGGGTCGGGGTTGGGGGTTATGGGGTTGGCGGTTCGGGGTTCGGGGTCTGGGGTTCGGGTCTAGGGTCTAGGGTCTGGGTCTGGGTCTGGGTTTGGGGTGTGGGGTTTGGGGTTTGGGGTTTGGGGTTTCAGGTTTAGGGGTTAGGGTTCGGGGTTCGGGGTTCGGGTTTAGGGTTTGGGGTTTGGGGTGGGGGTGGGGGGTTGGGGGTTAGGGTTTAGGGGTTTATGGTTTATGGTTTAGGGTTTTGGGGTTTGGGGTTTAGGGTTTTTGGGGTTTGGGGTTTGGGGTTCGGGGTTTGGGGGTTGGGGTTTGGGGGTTGGGGTTTGGTGTTGGGGGTTCGGTGTTGGGGTCTGGGGTTCGGGGTCTGGGGTTCGGGGTTTAGGGTTTATGGTTTGGGTTTGGGTTGGGGTGGGTTGGGGTTGGGGTTGGGGTTTAGGGGATTATGGGTTAGGGGTTGGCGTTTAGGGTTTTAGGGTTTTGGGTTTAGGCTTTAGGGGTTAAGGGTTAGGGTTTAGTGTTTAGGGTTTAGTGGTTAGGGTTTAGGGGTTAGGGTTTAGGGTTTTAGGTTCAAGGTTTAGGGTTTAGGGTTTATGATTTTAGGGTTTAGGGTTTTAGGTTTTAGGGTGTTTAGGCTTTTAGGGTATAGGTTTTTAGGGTATTAGGGTTTTAGGGTTTTAGGGTATTAGGGTATAGGGTTTTAGCGTTGGGGGTTGGTGGGTTGGGGGTTGGGGGTTCGGCGTTCGTTGGTTGGGGGTTCGGATTTTGGGGTTCAGTGTTGGGGGTTCGGCGTTCGGAGTTGGGGGTTTGGGTTTGGGTTTGGGGTTCGGGTACGGGGTTTGGGGGTTCAGGTTGGGGCTTTCGGGGTAGGGGGTAGGGGTTTCGGGGTTGGGGTGGGGTTCGGGGTTTGGGGTTCGGGGCTTGGGGTGGGGTTCGGGGTTGGGGGTTTGGGGTTGGGATTGGGGGTTTTGGGGGTTGGGGTGGGGGTTTGAGGTTTGTGGTTGTGGGTTGGGGTTGGGGGTTTTAGGCTTAGGGGGTCGGGGTTCGCGGTCATGGGTTCGGGGTTCGGGGTCTGGGGTCGGGGTTTGGGGTTTGGGGGTTGGGGGTCTGGTGGTCGGGGTTCGGGGTTGGGGGTCTCGGGTCTAGGGTCTCGGGTCTAGGGTCTGGGCCTGGGTCTCGGTTTGGGGTTTTGGGTTTTGGGGTTTCGGGTTTCGGGTTTCGGGTTTCGGGTTTCGGGTTTTGGGTTTAGGGTTTAGGGTTAGGGGTTAGGGGCAGGGGTTAGGGGTTTGGGGTAGGGGTTTGGGGTTTGGGTGTAGGGGTTCGGAGTTCGGGGTTCGCGGTTCGGGGTCCGGGTTTTGGGGTCGGGGTCCGGGGTTTAGGGTTTAGGGTTTAGGATCCAGGTTCCAGGGTCTAGGATCTAGGGTCTAGGGTTTAGGGATTAGGGTTTAGGGTTTGTGTTTGGGTTGGGGTGGGTTGGGGTTGGGGTTTAGGGGTTTATGGGTTAGGGGTTGGGGAGTTAGGGGTTGGCGTTTAGGGTTTTAGGGTTTTGTGTTTATGGTTTAGGGTTTAGGGGTTAGGGTTTAGTGTTTAGGGTTTAATGGTTAGGGTTTAAGGGTTAGGGTTTAGGGTTTTAGGTTTAGGGTTTAGGGTTTTTGTATTTAGGGTTTAGGGTTTTAGGTTTTAGGGTGTTTTGGGTTTTAGGGTATATGGTTTTAGGGTATTAGGGTATAGGGTATTAGGGTTGGGGGTTTGGGGGTTTGGGGTTAGGGGTTGGCGTTATGGGGTTTGTGGTATGGGCGAGGGGGTTGTGGTTCGGATTCGGGGTTCGGGTTTCGGGGTTCGGGGTTCGGTTCCGGGGTTCGGGGTTGGGGGTTGGGGGTTCGGTGTTCGGGGTTGGGGGTTGGGGGTTCAGGTTCGGGTTCGGGGTTCGGGTTCGGGTTCGGGGTTCGGGTTCGGGGTTCGGGGTTGTGCTTTCGGGGTAGGGGGTTCGGCTTTTGGGGTTGGGGGTTGGGCTTGGGGCTTGGGGTGGGGTTCGGTGTTCGGGGTTTGGGGTTCGAGGCTTGGGGTGGGGTTCGGGTCTGGGGGTTTGGGGTTGGGGTTGGGGGTTTTGGGGGTGGGGGTGGGGGTTTGGGGTTAGGGGTTGGGGTTGGGGGTTTGGGGGTCGGGGTTGGGGGTTATGGGGTTGGGGGTTAGGGGTTCGGGGTTCGGG
>CM061062.1:70184943-70189943 GCA_030762895.1 Sophora flavescens | reverse complement strand
ATATCAGCCGTGAAGATTGAAGACGGTGCCGCCAATAGCCAATAACTGTCTCTTTAATTGTTATAGTAAAACATCCACCTTATTCAAACAATGTTACAATCTAAAAAGTATTAATGATATTTAGCAAATAACATAATTAATTAAAGCTTCTTTTAAAATTTATAGTCTTATCAGATTGATTATGAGGTGGGTACCAAACATTCGATTGGATAACAACCTATGAGGCCGTTATCTTATACTGTTAACTTATCCTTCCCTACTGTAGTATTTCTCGGTGGTAATCCACTAACTCGTTAATCAATCATTCGATACTGTTCTTACTTTTGGTTGATGAGGAAACTAAATTTTAGTTCGTTAGTAAACGTCACGATAAGTCATTAACGTTATCTCTATACGCGCCGCAAGATGTTACCCATACTTAACTGTAACTAGACGAGTGTATAATTATATCTCTGAAGCTTTGTCTCCCTCACTCTTATCAACAAAATCAACAGGTCATTCGTTGAACTTGAAGTTGGCAGAGCCAAATATAACATGCGACGTTAAATTGTGTTTATTAATTATTTTTATAAAAATCTTTTTTGAGAAACGTTTTTATAAATAGAAGATAAAAAATTTAAGCATGTAAGAGATCCATTTTAAAAGATTAAAAAAACTAAAATCAAATCTCATAATTACTATGAATAAATAAAACTGTAAAAGATAAGGGATAGAAAATTCACTCAGGTGTTTTATCTTAGTTTACTCTCTTTCAACTAAGAGCTACGTCCAGTCCCTTCTCCTTGAAGGATTCTCTCAACTATTTCCAAATAGTTTCTACAAGTATTCTTCACCTCTCTATGCTACAAGTATTGCTTTCTTACCAAGCCTCTTCAGGCTCTAATACAATCACAAGGATTTTTCTGAGATCTTTCTAACTCACTATATGTGAGGGTAAGAAGGTTTAAGATCTACTGAATATTTTTACAAATATTCAACCTTAAGAATTACAGACTTTTGCTTTACAACGAGAATATGAGCTTTGAATATCTTGTAATTGTTCAAAATGGCAAAAGTTATTCTTCAGTGCTTGAGACCTTCTATATATAGTGGTCTTCTACTTCTCTTGTAAATCTTTAACTGTTATTTGAATAGGCCCGTTATAGAGATAACATTAAATGCATGATATCTGTTGAGACTGATAGCTTGATTTTGGCCGTGTTGAAAAGCATCATTGGTTATCAGAAAATCACAAAATGAAGGCTCACTGTTCTGAGCAATTGTACCTTAAAATCTTTCATTCCTCCTTTGTGTATAACCTGCCTTTTGTCCAACAATAAAGATGTCATCGTACATATCGTTTTGCAATTTCAATTGTACTATTTGCTTTTTTTGTATTTCCTTGAAAGTACTAAGAATTTTCTTACAAATGAACAAGGTGTTAATAATAATAAGGAACATATATTCCTTTGAAATAAATATCAATCATTTGAAATAAATTTATCGTGGACCAAATTGCATTAAATCATATTCAAGGTAGTAAAGATATAGAACATATAGAACCGTCTACAGGCACTCAGTTTAAGAACGCGTCTACACAGGATTTTATTCTGCTCGTCCACTGATGTATGTGGTAGAAGCGCTCGTCCACACAAGTCTTTGGACTTGCTAAGTCCTTAAAGAAACTTCGTCCAATGACGTGACACTATGGACGTCTACTGAATTTTAGTTAGGCACTATGGATGTATACTTGAGTTTCAAGAAGAGCACTCGTCTGCTAACGTGGCTACCATGGACGTCTACTGAATTTTAGTTAGCCATCTATTTAACGATTAAAATATAAACAATTTAAATAACATTTGGACGGGTAATTCTTTGCAAGAGTCAAAACATTGTATACCTTATATTATTTTGGATATTCCTGCATAAACTGAACTCACTTGTTAGATCTCAACTAAGACTTTGCCAAGCAAATTTAATCCTTTTGTTAACATCAAAACCTAGAGATTAAATAAACCAGAACCACTTTGGTTCCAACAATCTCCCCCTTTTTGATGATGACAAAAAATAATTAAATTTAAATAGCAAAGATTAAGAGAGCTTGTAAGGCTCCCCCTAAGACATAACATTCAACAGATCAAAGCAGTTAAGGCATATAAAACCAAGTCTTATTTGCAAAGTAATACAAGTGAAGATAGAAGCCTTATCAAACATTTGTGAATAAACAGATCAAACCAGTATCAGAGTATGATTTATTTTATAGACAAAATTTAGGCAAGAGAAGTCAAGGCAATGTATCGAAAAGATGAATAGATTAAACTTATGCAGACAAAATATGTTCTTTTTCAACCCAAAAAAAATGTATATTGTTGGTAGTGGCTATGGTCTCAAGAGGGGGGGGGGGGGGGGGATTAAGATATTGAAAACTTATTCAACAATTTAAAGTAAAACAGTGCTTCTTTTAAAGAAAATTGGTTTTCACTCAATTTTAATTTTCAAGAATTAGGTTATGGAACAAGTAATGATGACAAGAAGAATTATAAGTAGTAACAACAGATTTTAACACAGATTGCAGATTTAAAGATTCAAGTTCAACAAGTATATGGAGTTTAGGGATTAAAAGAACACGCAAACCGATTTATCCTGGTTCGGCTACCTCCTCTGGTAAGCCTACATCCAGTCCCACACCTCTGTGGATTTCTTCACTATAATCAACAATTACACAATTCTAATTACAGTAACACAAGGATACCCTCCTTGCTTGAAAAATCTTCAGAAAGCACACTAGCTTTCTTTACCCAAGGATCCCTTCTATCCTTGTTGAACCCTAAGAGATACCCACTCTTAGTCACTCTAATTCACAAAAAGAATTGAGTAGAAGCAAGACTCTAAAAGCCCGATAATACAAATTGAAGTTCTAACTATCACACTTTTCTCAGAGATGAAGCACTTTGTTTCACAATCAGAATGAGTTGCGTTTATTGTATATGTTGTTGTTGTTGTTGTTGTTAAAAAGTGTTCCGTTGATCCCTCTTTATATAGAAGACAGATTATAGCCATTGGGATCATTTAAGACAGATTTGGATCTGATTTAACAAAATCTGCTTTCTTGATTCTTGATCTCCAAATGTGATTCTGTTTGATCTTTGTAGATATTGCGTCCTTCTTGAAATATAACTGTTTTCATCTGAAAGGATAGCCAAGTCTTTTTGAAGAGTAATTAATCCGTGTTTATTTGAAGAGAAAAATATCCGCGTTTATTTGAAGATAAAAATATCAGTGTCCATTTACCACATCAGCAAACGGGAGTATTAGCTCAAGGTTATTGGACGGGCTCCAACTGGTAGACGAGCTTTATATATCATGTAAGTGGACGGAGCTTCTAATTTAGCGTGTATCATTAGTAGACGAGCTCTCCAAGTGTTACTATCAGTAAACCGCGCTCTTGTTACTTTCAAAGTGGGCGAAGCTCTCCTTTTTTTTCAGTGGACGCGTGCGTCTTTTACATCAGTGGACGCGTGCTTCTTTTACATCAGTGGACGCGTGTTTTTTTTACATCAGTGGACGCGTGCTCCAAGTGACAGCAGACGAGATCTTCTATTTCCTTATTGGATGCGCTTCATGTGCCACGTCGCCAGACGAGATCTTTTGTTTCCTTGATGGGACGCGCTCATGCTACGTCGGCAGACTAGCTCTTACATTTCCTTGATGGGCGCGCTTCGTGCCACGTCAGTAGATGAGATCTTCTGTTTCTTTCAGTGGATGCGCTTCATGTGCTCTTTCAGTGGACGACAGCTTTTTACTTTGTTCTTTTAGTGTACTTCAGTGATCTTGCATGTAATTTAACACGAAATGAGTACGTAGTCAAAATTAAAAATCTTATGCAAAATACACTTTGTTTGTCATACATCAAAACATGAATGAGGGCTTAGTCTTACAAACTCCCCCTTTTTGATTATGACAAACCTTACCATACTTAACCTTGGTTATTAAGAAATCAGAATGCAGCTATTCAGTAAGCATGGTTCTTGAGTTATTTTCGTCTTCCCCCTGTGTCATTGATATCTTTCAAAGGATCAAGTGTTATCATATCATTATCAGAAAAAAAATCATCTTGCATTTATTACAAGTTCAAGTATGTCTTTTCAAAGCAGTTCATACTCAGGTATCGGAGAAAAAAAAATTTACATATTAGAAATTTTTTTTTTACAGCAAATGCATGGTTCATATTTCTCCCCTTTGTCAGAGAAATAAAAATTAAAAAAAATGTGCATATCAGAAAATGCATGGTTCATTAAAATTTGCATATCAGAAAATGCATGGTTCATTTTTATGGATCATATTTCTCAGATGTATGGTTCATCTTTCTAGTTCATCTCAGATGTATGGTTCATCTTTCTCATTTATCTCAGATGTATGGTTCATCTTTCTCCCCCTTTGTCATTATCAAAAAGAAACTATGGAGAATATTGAAATCAATCTTAATAAACAGTCTTGCATTCATTGATAATAAGGCATTTCAGAACTTATGCAATACATCAAAACATCCAAAAAACCAAAAAAAAAAAAAATTACAGACACCTAAGGACGCTTAGCATCTTGCCCATGTCCTTCATAATTTTCAGCAACTTGTGCTGCCTTGTGTGCCATCTGTTATTAGTTATTTTGAGGATCAATTATGCCAAGTTCCCTTCTTATAAAGAAGAAACTCTCCTTATTTATTGGTATGGTGAATATATCAGCTAATTGCTTAGTTGTATCTATATATTCAATCACAACATCACCACTTTGAATATGATCCCTGATAAAATGATGTCTAATTTCAATATGCTTGGTTCTCGAGTGCATAATTAGGTTCTTTGTTAGATTAATTGCACTAGTGTTATCACACTTTATTGGTATATGATCCAGATAAACGCCATAGTTAATTAATTATTGTTTCATCCATAGGATTTGAGCACAACAACTCCCAGCTGCAACATATTCCCCTCGTTTGTGGATAAGGCCACACTAGTTTGCTT
>CM061062.1:70141546-70171546 GCA_030762895.1 Sophora flavescens | reverse complement strand
AGTTCGTAATTTTTGGATGAGTATATTGTGAGATACACTCACAATACCATCACACCCTCAAGCTGTCCAGTTTTCAACATAGTGAAGGTTGATCATTTTCTTCATTTCTTCAATCTTCAAGAGGTAAAAGCTCATCTCCTTGATCATATAAGCTTTCATATTCATGTATTTATCATGTTTATGCCATGAATCATATTTTTCCATTCCTAGATCTAGAACTTCAAATAATTCTAGAAAATTGTAGAAAAATCCTTTTAATGTGAAACCAATTTCTATGATCTTGTGATGTCTTCCACTTTCATTATCCAAGAGCTTGAATCCAACTAAATTTCCTAGTCTATTTTCCTAATATGGGCCGAAACCCTAACCCTAAAGGTTAGAGGATTTTGTTTCAAATTTTAGTCTTGTAATAAGTAATCTATGTTAGTTAAGACTCTAGTAACTAGGATCCAAAAGATAGCATTAAGAAGATAATCCTAAACCTATTTTCTAAGTCTTGACCGAACCTAGCCCTAAAGTGTCGTAGATGGTTGTTAGTTGATTAATTATAGTTATGTTGTTTGGTTGAAGGTGTTTGTGTTAACTCGTGGCGGGATAACGAGGATCGTCGTGTACGTGTTTCCGGTGAAAACTCAGGTGGGGAAAAGAATCAACCTATCGTCGGAATCGATAAGTAGTAGATTATATGATAATTGTGTAGGGCGACCTAAACCCTACTAGTAGTTGAGTAATCGACAAGACAAAAATCATATTGGAAACCTTTTCTCAGAAAACCAATGGTGATTTGGGGATTGTAGGTTTATCGACATTAGGATGATTTTATCTTATCTGAGGTTGATTGAATTTATTATTATTATTTCATTGCTTATGTGATATTTTGTGGTATTTGAATTATTTTTGATATTGTGTTATGCATGATCTGCCTGGTTTTTAATATTGTGCTTAGCTGATTTTTAAGTAAGGATATGTGTTGTTCGGGAGATAATTGTTTGGGTGAGAGAATAAAGGTGATTTAGAGGTGCCTAGCCTAATTAAGTGGTTTTATCTAAGAAGAAAAAGGTGTTGAGACTTTGATGGAAGGTTGAGGCACTAGGTTGTTATTGATTTAAATTAGGGAGATTCATTTATCGAGGTATTATTAGTCACAGCCGTGTGAGTGGAGCACACGAGGTCAGGATATCCTATTTTGGGGATATCGGATATTACGGGTGAGTTCCCTACGGATGTGGATGTCGAGGTAGACTACCGTAATACTCTGTAGTTCTTGACGAGTTCGCATGGTCTTGGCACTGGACCGTTATGGAATGATATTCCTTGACGAGTTCGTATGTTCTTGGCACTGGACCGTTATGGAATGATATTCCTTGACGAGTTCGTATGATCTTGGCACTGAACCATTTTAGACTAATAAGTGTTTAGTCTTTGATGCGTTCGAAAGTTATTGGTACTGGACCGTTCTGGACTACTGACTAATGTGACAGGAGTGAAGATGGCCACTTCAGTATAAAGTTTTAGTTGCATGGGCTGAGGGTAGAGGATGATATAGTTAATTGAGGATGATTGTTGATTTTGAGTGATGCGTGTCTGTGACAATTACTGTATAATTTACTATTACTCTTTTCCGCTTTTTGATGATAGAATTGTTTCTTATTCCCTATATCTTTCTGTGTGTTGTGTTTTATTTCTGATGTGATCGTACAAGAAGACCCGATGGAGGAACCAATTGCTGAGGGGTTAGATGGAACTCCTTACGAACCAGATGCTGGAGGTCGAGCTGTGATTCAAGGCGATTAGAGTATAGACAGTATGGCCAGTGTGTCTAAAGAGTATTTATATTTCCGCTGAGTATGTCTCAGTAGTGAAGTTTATGCCTGTGAGGATCCTACGAGAGGGTACCCTTAATGTGCTTTTGGAATGTAATAAATAACAGGTGTGTATTTATGTAATATAGTTTTGGTATGTTTTATATATGCATAAGTTATATAATTATTAATTAAGTTTTAATTTTTACGTATTTTCAATGATAAGCGAGCGATTAAGTAAATAAATATTAAAGGTTTTAATGTAATAATACGATGGGGGACAACGGGGTGTCTCACTAAACCCTAAACCCTAAACCCTAAACCCTAAACCATAACCCCTAACCCCTAAACCCCTAAACCCTAAACCCTAAACCCTAACCCCTAAACCCTAACCCCTAAACCCTAACCCCTAAACCCTAACCCCTAAACCCTAACCCCTAACCCCTAACCCCTAACCCCTAAACCCTAAACCCTAAACCCTAAACCCCGAACCCCTAACCCAAACCCCGAACCCGAAACCCGAAACCCGAAACCCGAAACCCGAAACCCCGAACCCCGAACCCCGATACCCGATACCCGAAACCCGAAACCCGAAACCCTAAACCCGAAACCCTAAACCCTAAACCCGAAACCCGAAACCCTAAACCCGAAACCCCAAACCCGAACCCCAACCCCAAACCCGAAACCCCAAACCCCAAACCCGAAACCCGAAACCCCAAACCCGAAACCCCAAACCCCAAACCCCAAACCCCAAACCCCAAACCCCCAAAACCCAAAACCCCAAACCCCAAACCCCAAACCCCAAACCCCAAACCCCAAACCCCAAACCCGAAACCCGAAACCCGAAACCCGAAACCCGAAACCCGAAACCCCAAACCCGAAACCCGACACCCCGAACCCGAAACCCGAAACCCCAAACCCCAAACCCCGAACCCCAAAACCCCAAACCCCAAACCCCGAACCCGAAACCCGAAACCCGAAACCCCAACCCCCAACCCCTAACCCCCTAACCCCTAACCCCTAACCCTAAACCCGAAACCCGAAACCCGAAACCCTAAACCCTAAACCCCAACCCCCAAACACCAAACCCCAAACCGTAAACCCCAAACCGTAAACCCCAAACCCGAAACCCCAAACCCCAAACCCCAAACCCTACCCCTAAACCCGAAACCCGAAACCCGAAACCCGAACCCCGAACCCCGAAACCCGAAACCCCGAACCCCGAACCCCGAACCCGAACCCCAACCCCCGACCCCTAACCCCGAACCCGAAACCCGAAACCCCTACCCCCGAACCCCGAACCCCGAACCAACAACCCCCCAACCCCTCCCCGAACCCCAACCCCCAACCCCCAAACCCCACCCCGAACCCCAAACCCCAAACCCCAACCCCCAACCCCCAACCCCCAAACCCCGGACCCCGGACCCCAAAACCCAACCCAAACCCAAAACCCCAAACCCCAAACCCCAAACCCCAAACCCGAAACCCGAAACCCGAAACCCCGAACCCCGAACCCCTAACCCAAACCCCGAACCCGAAACCCGAAACCCGAAACCCCGAACCCCGAACCCCGATACCCGAAACCCGAAACCCGAAACCCGAAACCCTAAACCCGAAACCCTAAACCCGAAACCCAAAACCCTAAACCCGAAACCCGAAACCCGAACCCCGAAACCCGAAACCCGAAACCCGAACCCCAACCCCCAACCCGAACCCCAACCCCCAACCCCAACCCCAACCCCCAACCCCCAACCCCAACCCCAAACCCCAAACCCCAAACCCCAAACCCCAAACCCTAAATGTAACACCCTACTTTTTATTTTCCGATTTTTTTTCAGTAAAAATATTTTCGCTGTATTAACCGGTATAAATGTATTTATTTATATTTTTATCCGAGTTCATGGAGATTGATTTTTATAAAATAAAAATCATATTCATACTCTATCTTAGGGTAGAAGCTTACGATAAAAATTTGGGTTGAAAATTCAGACGGAACCCGGTCTGCGTTTTCACTGACAGTATAATTTTACTGAGCAGAAAACCTAATTTTTACTCGTGAACGAAATGGTTTATATTTAAATCATATTTCCAACGAGTTTGGTTAGTTTGAAAATTTTCAGTCGAAAACGAAATATTACGCTTTTACGCAGGCGTAAAACCCTAATCGGGAAACCGACGGAGTCGAGAAGGAAAGTGCAGAGACCCGTCAAGAGATCGGGACAACGAGTCATACATGATGACTCATGGAGGATGAGTCACTAAGCATTTATGAGCATTAAATGCAAGTAATCACGACATTTAGGTAAAAAGACCAAAATACCCCCAAGCTTTTGCGGGTATTAACAAGACGCATCTACGCCCTCTTAACCACTCATTTTACGTGGTTGAAAACCTCCCACATCTCTCCAATTTCGTGCATCCACCTCCAATAAATCTTACCTATTTCATTTTGCTTTCGTTTCATTATTTTCCTCTCAAAAACCGAAATCGGGTAAACGACGGAGCTGCGTACGGAATTTCCGGGAACAGCTAATGGATAAGATCGATGACTCATTGGTGAGTCATTTTGTGTGGCCCAAAATCAGTCACACCTCCATCAAATGTGAGCCACATATTATTAACCATGGTTAGCCAAAATAACCTTAGTTAAGTTAATTATAACCTTAGTTAAGTTAATTATAACCTTAGTTAAGCTTATATTAATTTAATAATCACAAAACCCATTAAACCAATTCCTTTTAACCAGACAAGGCATAAGATTACTCCTATAAATACCCCAAAACCGTGGCCTCCCTCACCATTTCACTCATCTTCTTCATTCTCTTCATCTTCCTCACCAACTAAGTTACAAAACCCTAAGAACACCGAATCTCCACCAAACATATGACCCACTTACTTTCTGAAAATAGAAAAACACTCAACATAAAAGTTGTTCCTCTTTCTCTCTTATTTCCAACAAGTTAAAGATCATCAAAAACGGATAAGTGGATTGGGAGAAAGGCTCAAAATACAGAAACTGCCCAGAATTCCCAGCAACCCACGAAACAGCATAAAGAAGTCCCTTTTCACCCCTGTTATGATCCGAACCAAATGAAACCTTAAACACCAAAGTTGTTCCTTTTCTTCTTATCTTTCTATCAAGCCAAAGTTCGTAATTTTTGGATGAGTATATTGTGAGATACACTCACAATACCATCACACCCTCAAGCTGTCCAGTTTTCAACATAGTGAAGGTTGATCATTTTCTTCATTTCTTCAATCTTCAAGAGGTAAAAGCTCATCTCCTTGATCATATAAGCTTTCATATTCATGTATTTATCATGTTTATGCCATGAATCATATTTTTCCATTCCTAGATCTAGAACTTCAAATAATTCTAGAAAATTGTAGAAAAATCCTTTTAATGTGAAACCAATTTCTATGATCTTGTGATGTCTTCCACTTTCATTATCCAAGAGCTTGAATCCAACTAAATTTCCTAGTCTATTTTCCTAATATGGGCCGAAACCCTAACCCTAAAGGTTAGAGGATTTTGTTTCAAATTTTAGTCTTGTAATAAGTAATCTATGTTAGTTAAGACTCTAGTAACTAGGATCCAAAAGATAGCATTAAGAAGATAATCCTAAACCTATTTTCTAAGTCTTGACCGAACCTAGCCCTAAAGTGTCGTAGATGGTTGTTAGTTGATTAATTATAGTTATGTTGTTTGGTTGAAGGTGTTTGTGTTAACTCGTGGCGGGATAACGAGGATCGTCGTGTGCGTGTTTCCTGGTGAAAACTCAGGTGGGGAAAAGAATCAACCTATCGTCGGAATCGATAAGTAGTAGATTATATGATAATTGTGTAGGGCGACCTAAACCCTACTAGTAGTTGAGTAATCGACAAGACAAAAATCATATTGGAAACCTTTTCTGTAAAACCAATGGTGATTTGGGGATTGTAGGTTTATCGACATTAGGATGATTTTATCTTATCTGAGGTTGATTGAATTTATTATTATTATTTCATTGCTTATGTGATATTTTGTGGTATTTGAATTATTTTTGATATTGTGTTATGCATGATCTGCCTGGTTTTTAATATTGTGCTTAGCTGATTTTTAAGTAAGGATATGTGTTGTTCGGGAGATAATTGTTTGGGTGAGAGAATAAAGGTGATTTAGAGGTGCCTAGCCTAATTAAGTGGTTTTATCTAAGAAGAAAAAGGTGTTGAGACTTTGATGGAAGGTTGAGGCACTAGGTTGTTATTGATTTAAATTAGGGAGATTCATTTATCGAGGTATTATTAGTCACAGCCGTGTGAGTGGAGCACACGAGGTCAGGATATCCTATTTTGGGGATATCGGATATTACGGGTGAGTTCCCTACGGATGTGGATGTCGAGGTAGACTACCGTAATACTCTGTAGTTCTTGACGAGTTCGCATGGTCTTGGCACTGGACCGTTATGGAATGATATTCCTTGACGAGTTCGTATGTTCTTGGCACTGGACCGTTATGGAATGATATTCCTTGACGAGTTCGTATGATCTTGGCACTTGAACCATTTTAGACTAATAAGTGTTTAGTCTTTGATGCGTTCGAAAGTTATTGGTCTTTGGACCGTTACGGACTACGACTAATGTGACGGGAGTGAAGATGGCCACTTCAAGGATAAAGTTTTAGTTGCATGGGCTGAGGGTAGAGGATGATATAGTTAATTGAGGATGATTGTTGATTTTGAGTGATGCGTGTTCGTGACAATTCTTCGTATAATTTACTATTACTCTTTTCCGCTTTTTGATGATAGAATTGTTTCTTATTCCCTATATCTTTCTCGTGTGTTGTGTTTTATTTACGATGTGATCGTACAAGAAGACCCGATGGAGGAACCAATTGCTTTGAGGGGTTAGATGGAACTCCTTACGAACCGAGATCTTTGGAGGTCGAGTTGTGATTCAAGGCGATTAGAGTATAGACAGTATGGCCAGTGTGTCTAAAGAGTATTTATATTTCCGATGGTATGTCTCGTAGTGAAGTTTATGCCTGTGAGGGATCCTACTGAGAGGGTACCCTTAACAGTGCTTTTGGAATGTAATAAATAACAGGTGTGTATTTATGTAATATAGTTTTGGTATGTTTTATATATGCATAAGTTATATAATTATTAATTAAGTTTTAATTTTTACGTATTTTCAATGATAAGCGAGCGATTAAGTAAATAAATATTAAAGGTTTTAATGTAATAATACGATGGGGCACAACGGGGTGTCTCACTAAACCCTAAACCCTAAACCCTAAACCCTAAACCATAACCCCTAACCCCTAACCCCTAAACCCCTAAACCCTAAACCCTAAACCCTAACCCCTAAACCCTAACCCCTAAACCCTAACCCCTAAACCCTAACCCGTAAACCCTAACCCCTAACCCCTAACCCCTAACCCCTAACCCCTAAACCCTAAACCCTAAACCCTAAACCCTAAACCCCTAACCCTAAACCCAACCCCTAACCCCTAACCCCTAACCCCTAAACCCCTAACCCCTAACCCCTAACCCTAACCCCTAACCCCTAACCCCTAACCCCAAACCCCTAACCCTAAACCCTAAACCATAAACCCTAAACCCTAAACCCTAAACCCTAACCCTAACCCCTAAACCCTAACCCCTAACCCCTAACCCCTAACCCCTAACCCCTAAACCCTAACCCCTAACCCCTAACCCCTAAACCCTAACCCCTAACCCCTAACCCCCAACCCTAACCCCTAACCCCCAACCCTAACCCCTAACCCCTAACCCCTAACCCCTAACCCTAACACCTAAATCCTAAACCCTAAACCCTAAACCCTAAACCCCGGACCCCGGACCCCGGACCCCGGACCCCAGACACTGGACCCTAAACCCTAGACCCTAAACCATAGACCCGAAACCCAACCCAAACCCCAAACCCCAAACCCCAAACCCCAACCCCAAACCCAAAACCCCAACCCCAAACGCCAAACCCCAAACCCGAAACCCGAAACCCGAAACCCTAAACCCTAATTCCGAAACCCTAAACCCTAAACCCGAAACCCGAAACCCGAAACCCGAACCCCGAAACCCGAAACCCGAACCCGAACCCCCAACCCCCAACCCAACCCCCAACCCCCAACCCCAACCCCCAACCCAAACCCCAAACCCCAAACCCCAAACCCCAAACCCTAAATGTAACACCCTACTTTTTATTTTCCGATTTTTTTTCAGTAAAAATATTTTCGCTGTATTAACCGGTATAAATGTATTTATTTATATTTTTATCCGAGTTCATGGAGATTGATTTTAATGAAATAAAAATCATATTCATACTCTATCTTAGGGTATAAGCTTACGATAAAAATTTGGGTTGAAAATTCAGACGGAACCCGGTCTGCGTTTTCACTGACAGTATAATTTTACTGAGCAGAAAACCTAATTTTTACTCGTGAACGAAATGGTTTATATTTAAATCATATTTCCAACGAGTTTGGTTAGTTTGAAAATTTTCAGTCGAAAACGAAATATTACGCTTTTACGCAGGCGTAAAACCCTAATCGGGAAACCGACGGAGTCGAGAAGGAAAGTGCAGAGACCCGTCAAGAGATCGGGACAACGAGTCATACATGATGACTCATGGAGGATGAGTCACTAAGCATTTATGAGCATTAAATGCAAGTAATCATGACATTTAGGTAAAAAGACCAAAATACCCCCAAGCTTTTGCGGGTATTAACAAGACGCATCTACGCACTCTTAACCACTCATTTTACGTGGTTGAAAACCTCCCACATCTCTCCAATTTCGTGCATTCACCTCCAATAAATCTTACCTATTTCATTTTGCTTTCGTTTCATTATTTTCCTCTCAAAAACCGAAATCGGGTAAACGACGGAGCTGCATACGGAATTTCCGGGAACCGCTAATGGATAAGATCGATGACTCATTGGTGAGTCATTTTGTGTGGCCCAAAATCAGCCACACCTCCATCAAATGTGAGCCACATATTATTAACCATGGTTAGCCAAAATAACCTTAGTTAAGTTAATTATAACCTTAGTTAAGTTAATTATAACCTTAGTTAAGCTTATATTAATTTAATAATCACAAAACCCATTAAACCAATTCCTTTTAACCAAACAAGGCATAAGATTACTCCTATAAATACCCCAAAACCGTGGCCTCCCTCACCATTTCACTCATCTTCTTCATTCTCTTCATCTTCCTCACCAACTAAGTTACAAAACCCTAAGAACACCGAATCTCCACCAAACATATGACCCTCTTACTTTCTGAAAATAGAAAAACACTCAACATAAAAGTTGTTCCTATTTCTCTCTTATTTCCAACAAGCTAAAGATCATCAAAAACGGATAACTGGATTGGGAGAAAGGCTCAAAATACAGAAACTGCCCAGAATTCCCAGCAACCCACGAAACAGCATAAAGAAGTCCCTTTTCACCCCTGTTATGATCCGAACCAAATGAAACCTTAAACACCAAAGTTGTTCCTTTTCTTCTTATATTTCTATCAAGCCAAAGTTCGTAATTTTTGGATGAGTATATTGTGAGATACACTCACAATACCATCACACCCTCAAGCTGTCCAGTTTTCAACATAGTGAAGGTTGATCATTTTCTTCATTTCTTCAATCGTCAAGAGGTAAAAGCTCATCTCCTTGATCATATAAGCTTTCATATTCATGTATTTATCATGTTTATGCCATGAATCATATTTTTCCATTCCTAGATCTAGAACTTCAAATAATTCTAGAAAATTGTAGAAAAATCCTTTTAATGTGAAACCAATTTCTATGATCTTGTGATGTCTTCCACTTTCATTATCCAAGAGCTTGAATCCAACTAAATTTCCTAGCCTATTTTCCTAATATGGGCCGAAACCCTAACCCTAAAGGTTAGAGGATTTTGTTTCAAATTTTAGTCTTGTAATAAGTAATCTATGTTAGTTAAGACTCTAGTAACTAGGATCCAAAAGATAGCATTAAGAAGATAATCCTAAACCTATTTTCTAAGTCTTGACCGAACCTAGCCCTAAAGTGTCGTAGATGGTTGTTAGTTGATTAATTATAGTTATGTTGTTTGGTTGAAGGTGTTTGTGTTAACTCGTGGCGGGATAACGAGGATCGCTAAACCCTAAACCCTAAACCCTAAACCCCAAACCCCAAACCCCAAACCCCAAACCCCAAACCCCAACCCCCAACCCCCAAACCCCAAACCCCGAACCCGAAACCCGAAACCCCAACCCCCAACCCCCTAACCCGAAACCCTAAACCCCACCCCCACCCCCACCCCACCCCGAACACCAACCGCAACCCCAACCCCCAACCCCCAAACCCCAAACCCCAACCCCCAAACCCCAACCCCCAAACCCCGGACCCCGGACCCCAAACCCCGGACCCCGGACCCGGACCCCGGACCCCGGACCCCGGACCCCGGACCCGGACCCGGACCCCCGACCCCAGAACCCAAAACCCAACCCAAACCCAAAACCCCAAACCCCAAACCCCAAACCCGAAACCCGAAACCCCGAACCCCGAACCCCGAACCCGAAACCCGAAACCCGAACCCCGAACCCCGAACCCGAAACCCGAAACCCGAACCCCGAAACCCGAAACCCGAAACCTGAAACCCGAAACCATAAACCCGAAACCCGAAACCCGAAACCCGAACCCCGAAACCCGAAACCCGAAACCCGAAACCCGAACCCGAACCCCCAACCCCCAACCCGAACCCCCAACCCCCAACCCCAACCCCAAACCCAAACCCCAAACCCCAAACCCTAAATGTAACACCCTACATTTTATTTTCCGATTTTTTTTCAATAAAAATATTTTCGCTGTATTAACCGGTATAAATGTATTTATTTATATTTTTATCCGAGTTCATGGAGATTGATTTTTATGAAATAAAAATCATATTCATACTCTATCTTAGGGTAGAAGCTTACGATAAAAATTTGGGTTGAAAATTCAGACGGAACCCGGTCTGCGTTTTCACTGACAGTATAATTTTACTGAGCAGAAAACCTAATTTTTACTCGTGAACGAAATGGTTTATATTTAAATCATATTTCCAACGAGTTTGGTTAGTTTGAAAATTTTCAGTCGAAAACGAAATATTACGCTTTTACGCAGGCGTAAAACCCTAATCGGGAAACCGACGGAGTCGAGAAGGAAAGTGCAGAGACCCGTCAAGAGATCGGGACAACGAGTCATACATGATGACTCATGGAGGATGAGTCACTAAGCATTTATGAGCATTAAATGCAAGTAATCATGACATTTAGGTAAAAAGACCAAAATACCCCCAAGCTTTTGCGGGTATTAACAAGACGCATCTACGCACTCTTAACCACTCATTTTACATGGTTGAAAACCTCCCACATCTCTCCAATTTCGTGCATCCACCTCCAATAAATCTTACCTATTTCATTTTGCTTTCGTTTCATTATTTTCCTCTCAAAAACCGAAATCGGGTAAACGAGCTTGAGCGAGCCGTCACGGAATTTCCGGGAACCGCTAATGGATAAGATCGATGACTCATTGGTGAGTCATTTTGTGTGGCCCAAAATCAGCCACACCTCCATCAAATGTGAGCCACATATTATTAACCATGGTTAGCCAAAATAACCTTAGTTAAGTTAATTATAACCTTAGTTAAGTTAATTATAACCTTAGTTAAGCTTATATTAATTTAATAATCACAAAACCCATTAAACCAATTCCTTTTAACCAGACAAGGCATAAGATTACTCCTATAAATACCCCAAAACCGTGGCCTCCCTCACCATTTCACTCATCTTCTTCATTCTCTTCATCTTCCTCACCAACTAAGTTACAAAACCCTAAGAACACCGAATCTCCACCAAACATATGACCCTCTTACTTTCTGAAAATAGAAAAACACTCAACATAAAAGTTGTTCCTATTTCTCTCTTATTTCCAACAAGCTAAAGATCATCAAAAACGGATAAGTGGATTGGGAGAAAGACTCAAAATACAGAAACTACCCAGAATTCCCAGCAACCCACGAAACAGCATAAAGAAGTCCCTTTTCACCCCTGTTATGATCCGAACCAAATGAAACCTTAAACACCAAAGTTGTTCCTTTTCTTCTTATCTTTCTATCAAGCCAAAGTTCGTAATTTTTGGATGAGTATATTGTGAGATACACTCACAATACCATCACACCCTCAAGCTGTCCAGTTTTCAACATAGTGAAGGTTGATCATTTTCTTCATTTCTTCAATCTTCAAGAGGTAAAAGCTCATCTCCTTGATCATATAAGCTTTCATATTCATGTATTTATCATGTTTATGCCATGAATCATATTTTTCCATTCCTAGATCTAGAACTTCAAATAATTCTAGAAAATTGTAGAAAAATCCTTTTAATGTGAAACCAATTTCTATGATCTTGTGATGTCTTCCACTTTCATTATCCAAGAGCTTGAATCCAACTAAATTTCCTAGTCTATTTTCCTAATATGGGCTGCAAACCCTAACCCTAAAGGTTAGAGGATTTTGTTTCAAATTTTAGTCTTGTAATAAGTAATCTATGTTAGTTAAGACTCTAGTAACTAGGATCCAAAAGATAGCATTAAGAAGATAATCCTAAACCTATTTTCTAAGTCTTGACCGAACCTAGCCCTAAAGTGTCGTAGATGGTTGTTAGTTGATTAATTATAGTTATGTTGTTTGGTTGAAGGTGTTTGTGTTAACTCGTGGCGGGATAACGAGGATCGTCGTGTGCGTGTTTCCGGTGAAAACTCAGGTGGGGAAAAGAATCAACCTATCGTCGGAATCGATAAGTAGTAGATTATATGATAATTGTGTAGGGCGACCTAAACCCTACTAGTAGTTGAGTAATCGACAAGACAAAAATCATATTGGAAACCTTTTCTGTAAAACCAATGGTGATTTGGGGATTGTAGGTTTATCGACATTAGGATGATTTTATCTTATCTGAGGTTGATTGAATTTATTATTATTATTTCATTGCTTATGTGATATTTTGTGGTATTTGAATTATTTTTGATATTGTGTTATGCATGATCTGCCTGGTTTTTAATATTGTGCTTAGCTGATTTTTAAGTAAGGATATGTGTTGTTCGGGAGATAATTGTTTGGGTGAGAGAATAAAGGTGATTTAGAGGTGCCTAGCCTAATTAAGTGGTTTTATCTAAGAGGAAAAAGGTGTTGAGACTTTGATGGAAGGTTGAGGCACTAGGTTGTTATTGATTTAAATTAGGGAGATTCATTTATCGAGGTATTATTAGTCACAGCCGTGTGAGTGGAACACACGAGGTCAGGATATCCTATTTTGGGGATATCGGATATTACGGGTGAGTGCCCTACGGATGTGGATGTCGAGGTAGACTACCGTAATACTCTTTAGTTCTTGACGAGTTCGCATGTTCTTGGCACTGGACCGTTATGGAATGATATTCCTTGACGAGTTCGTATGTTCTTGGCACTGGACCGTTATGGAATGATATTCCTTGACGAGTTCGTATGATCTTGGCACTGAACCATTTTAGACTAATAAGTGTTTAGTCTTTGATGCGTTCGAAAGTTATTGGTACTGGACCGCTTACGGACTACTGACTAATGTGACAG
Source organism: Sophora flavescens (assembly GCA_030762895.1). NCBI lineage: Eukaryota > Viridiplantae > Streptophyta > Magnoliopsida > Fabales > Fabaceae > Sophora > Sophora flavescens. The sequence continues at coordinate 70,158,120 of CM061062.1, read as the reverse complement.
GAGTGAAGATGGCCACTTCAGTATAAAGTTTTAGTTGCATGGGCTGAGGGTAGAGGATGATATAGTTAATTGAGGATGATTGTTGATTTTGAGTGATGCGTGTCTGTGACAATTACTGTATAATTTACTATTACTCTTTTCCGCTTTTTGATGATAGAATTGTTTCTTATTCCCTATGTCTTTCTGTGTGTTGTGTTTTATTTCTGATGTGATCGTACAAGAAGACCCGATGGAGGAACCAATTACTGAGGGGTTAGATGGAACTCCTTACGAACCAGATGCTGGAGGTCGAGCTGTGATTCAAGGCGATTAGAGTATAGACTGTATGGCCAGTGTGTTTAAAGAGTATATATATTTCCGCTGAGTATATCTGTAGTGAAGTTTATGCCTGTGAGGGATCCTACTGAGAGGGTACCCTTAACAGTGCTTTTGGAATGTAATAAATAACAGGTGTGTATTTATGTAATATAGTTTTGGTATGTTTTATATATGCATAAGTTATATAATTATTAATTAAGTTTTAATTTTTACGTATTTTCAATGATAAGCGAGCGATTAAGTAAATAAATATTAAAGGTTTTAATGTAATAATACGATGGGGCACAACGGGGTGTCTCATTAAACCCTAAACCCTAAACCCTAAACCCAAAACCATAACCCCGAACCCCTAAACCCTAAACCCTAACCCCTAAACCCTAAACCCTAAACCCTAAACCCTAACCCCTAACCCCTAACCCCTAAACCCTAACCCCTAAACCCTAAACCCTAAACCCCTAACCCTAAACCCAACCCCTAACCCCTAAACCCCTAACCCCTAACCCCTAACCCCTAAACCCAAAACCCTAAACCCTAAACCCTAACCCTAACCCCGAAACCCTAACCCCTAACCCCTAACCCCTAACCCCCAACCCTAACCCCTAACCCCCAACCCTAACCCCTAACCCCTAACCCCTAACCCCTAACCCTAACACCTAAACCCTAAACCCTAAACCCTAAACCCTAAACCCTAAACCCTGGACCCCGGACCCCGGACCCCAGACCCTGGACCCTAAACCCTAGACCCTAAACCCTAGACCCGAAACCCAACCCAAACCCCAACCCAAACCCCAACCCCAAACCCCAAACCCCAAACCCCAAACCCCCAACCCCCAAACCCCAAACCCCAAACCCCAAACCCCAAACCCAAACCCCAATCCCCAAACCCGAAACCCGAAACCCCAAACCCGAAACCCGAAACCCCGAACCCCGAACCCCTAACCCGAACCCCGAACCCGAAACCCGAAACCCGAAACCCGAAACCCCGAACAACAAACCCGAAACCCGAAACCCGAAACCCTAAACCCTAAAACCGAAACCCGAAACCCTAAACCCGAAACCCGAAACCCGAAACCCGAACCCCGAAACCCGAAACCCGAACCCCAACCCCCAACCCAACCCCCAACCCCCAACCCCAACCCCCAACCCAAACCCCAAACCCCAAACCCCAAACCCCAAACCCCAAACCCTAAATGTAACACCCTACTTTTTATTTTCCGATTTTTTTTCAGTAAAAATATTTTCGCTGTATTAACCGGTATAAATGTATTTATTTATATTTTTATCCGAGTTCATGGAGATTGATTTTTATGAAATAAAAATCATATTCATACTCTATCTTAGGGTAGAAGCTTACGATAAAAATTTGCGTTGAAAATTCAGACGGAACCCTGGCTCAGCGTTTTCACTTGACAAGATAATTTTCTGAGCGGGAAAACCTAATTTTTACTCGTGAACGAAATGGTTTATATTTAAATCATATTTCCAACGAGTTTGGTTAGTTTGAAAATTTTCAGTCGAAAACGAAATATTACGCTTTTACGCAGGCGTAAAACCCTAATCGGGAAACCGACGGAGTCGAGAAGGAAAGTGCAGAGACCCGTCAAGAGATCGGGACAACGAGTCATACATGATGACTCATGGAGGATGAGTCGCTAAGCATTTATGAGCATTAAATGCAAGTAATCATGACATTTAGGTAAAAAGACCAAAATACCCCCAAGCTTTTGCGGGTATTAACAAGACGCATCTACGCACTCTTAACCACTCATTTTACGTGGTTGAAAACCTCCCACATCTCTCCAATTTCGTGCATCCACCTCCAATAAATCTTACCTATTTCATTTTGCTTTCGTTTCATTATTTTCCTCTCAAAAACCGAAATCGGGTAAACGACGGAGCAGCGTACGGAATTTCCGGGAACCGCTAATGGATAAGATCGATGACTCATTGGTGAGTCATTTTGTGTGGCCCAAAATCAGCCACACCTCCATCAAATGTGAGCCACATATTATTAACCATGGTTAGCCAAAATAACCTTAGTTAAGTTAATTATAACCTTAGTTAAGTTAATTATAACCTTAGTTAAGCTTATATTAATTTAATAATCACAAAACCCATTAAACCAATTCCTTTTAACCAGACAAGGCATAAGATTACTCCTATAAATACCCCAAAACCGTGGCCTCCCTCACCATTTCACTCATCTTCTTCATTCTCTTCATCTTCCTCACCAACTAAGTTACAAAACCCTAAGAACACCGAATCTCCACCAAACATATGACCCTCTTACTTTCTGAAAATAGAAAAACACTCAACATAAAAGTTGTTCCTCTTTCTCTCTTATTTCCAACAAGCTAAAGATCATCAAAAACGGATAACTGGATTGGGAGAAAGGCTCAAAATACAGAAACTGCCCAGAATTCCCAGCAACCCACGAAACAGCATAACGAAGTCCCTTTTCACCCCTGTTATGATCCGAACCAAATGAAACCTTAAACACCAAAGTTGTTCCTTTTCTTCTTATCTTTCTATCAAGCCAAAGTTCGTAATTTTTGGATGAGTATATTGTGAGATACACTCACAATACCATCACACCCTCAAGCTGTCCAATTTTCAACATAGTGAAGGTTGATCATTTTCTTCATTTCTTCAATCTTCAAGAGGTAAAAGCTCATCTCCTTGATCATATAAGCTTTCATATTCATGTATTTATCATGTTTATGCCATGAATCATATTTTTCCATTCCTAGATCTAGAACTTCAAATAATTCTAGAAAATTGTTGAAAAATCCTTTTAATGTGAAACCAATTTCTATGATCTTGTGATGTCTTCCACTTTCATTATCCAAGAGCTTGAATCCAACTAAATTTCCTAGCCTATTTTCCTAATATGGGCCGAAACCCTAACCCTAAAGGTTAGAGGATTTTGTTTCAAATTTTAGTCTTGTAATAAGTAATCTATGTTAGTTAAGACTCTAGTAACTAGGATCCAAAAGATAGCATTAAGAAGATAATCCTAAACCTATTTTCTAAGTCTTGACCGAACCTAGCCCTAAAGTGTCGTAGATGGTTGTTAGTTGATTAATTATAGTTATGTTGTTTGGTTGAAGGTGTTTGTGTTAACTCGTGGCGGGATAACGAGGATCGTCGTGTACGTGTTTCCGGTGAAAACTCAGGTGGGGAAAAGAATCAACCTATCGTCGGAATCGATAAGTAGTAGATTATATGATAATTGTGTAGGGCGACCTAAACCCTACTAGTAGTTGAGTAATCGACAAGACCAAAATCATATTGGAAACCTTTTCTGTAAAACCAATGGTGATTTGGGGATTGTAGGTTTATCGACATTAGGATGATTTTATCTTATCTGAGGTTGATTGAATTTATTATTATTATTTCATTGCTTATGTGATATTTTGTGGTATTTGAATTATTTTTGATATTGTGTTATGCATGATCTGCCTGGTTTTTAATATTGTGCTTAGCTGATTTTTAAGTAAGGATATGTGTTGTTCGGGAGATAATTGTTTGGGTGAGAGAATAAAGGTGATTTAGAGGTGCCTAGCCTAATTAAGTGGTTTTATCTAAGAGGAAAAAGGTGTTGAGACTTTGATGGAAGGTTGAGGCACTAGGTTGTTATTGATTTAAATTAGGGAGATTCATTTATCGAGGTATTATTAGTCACAGCCGTGTGAGTGGAACACACGAGGTCAGGATATCCTATTTTGGGGATATCGGATTTTACGGGTGAGTGCCCTACGGATGTGGATGCCGAGGTAGACTACCGTAATACTCTTTAGTTCTTGACGAGTTCGCATGTTCTTGGCACTGGACCGTTATGGAATGATATTCCTTGACGAGTTCGTATGTTCTTGGCACTGGACCGTTATGGAAGGATGTTCCTTGACGAGTTCGTATGTTCTTGGCACTGGACCGTTATGGAATGATATTCCTTGACGAGTTCGTATGATCTTGGAACTGGACCATTTTAGACTAATAAGTGTTTAGTCTTTGATGCGTTCGAAAGTTATTGGTACTGGACCGTTCTGGACTACTGACTAATGTGACAGGAGTGAAGATGGCCACTTCAGTATAAAGTTTTAGTTGCATGGGCTGAGGGTAGAGGATGATATAGTTAATTGAGGATGATTGTTGATTTTGAGTGATGCGTGTCTGTGACAATTACTGTATAATTTACTATTACTCTTTTCCGCTTTTTGATGATAGAACTGTTTCTTATTCCCTATATCTTTCTGTGTGTTGTGTTTTATTTCTGATGTGATCGTACAAGAAGACCCGATGGAGGAACCAATTGCTGAGGGGTTAGATGGAACTCCTTACGAACCAGATGCTGGAGGTCGAGCTGTGATTCAAGGCGATTAGAGTATAGACAGTATGGCCAGTGTGTCTAAAGAGTATTTATATTTCCGCTGAGTATGTCTGTAGTGAAGTTTATGCCTGTGAGGGATCCTACTGAGAGGGTACCCTTAACAGTGCTTTTGGAATGTAATAAATAACAGGTGTGTATTTATGTAATATAGTTTTGGTATGTTTTATATATGCATAAGTTATATAATTATTAATTAAGTTTTAATTTTTACGTATTTTCAATGATAAGCGAGCGATTAAGTAAATAAATATTAAAGGTTTTAATGTAATAATACGATGGGGCACAACGGGGTGTCTCATTTGGTGGTATCAGAGCAGTTCGATTCTAATCGGACTGTGAGGTCTAGGATGTTGTTACTGGCCGTATCTAGTTGAATCCACATCGGATTTTAACTATGCTTAGAAGTTGGGTAGTGAGTCCCGACGCGATAGTTAACAGTTATATGGCATATATATATACCAGTTTTATGTAGCATTATATGTTGTATACTAGTGTTCGAGAGAGGTGGAGCTGGAAAAGGAGTTCCAAAGAGCGGGACAACAGATGGTCGGACCTCGTGGCCATTGAAAGAATGTTTACTGGTGAGGGGAGCAGAATGCTCAATCCGGGATCTTATACAAGGTATGTATTTGATATCTGGTAGACTTTGTTTGTTTTTCTAAGTAGCATGATGGACAAGAAAGTGATGAGAGTTTTGTTGAGGTATAGTTGTGACTGGTAGGATGTGAACCCTTAAGATCAATATCAGTAAGACAATTACTATAAGTCAAATGTTGATGGAGGCATAGTATCATTATGGAATCTAGGGCAATGATTAAGGATCGTAGTTAAGATGGATTGTATGAGTTTGGGAAGAGTAAACGAAAGTGTATATAGTAATTTCACCTAAGTTGAAAATGAGATTTCACCTAAGTTGAATATGAGCAGAAAAGATGATTTCTGATGTAAATTGAGGTTGCTAGAGAAATTCAAATTTGTTAAGTTAGATATCCTAATAGGTGTTGATCTTTTGATTGCAATTTATCTTACGGAGTGTTGAGATGTTTATTTGGAGACTTGAAAGGTGTGATTTTGATATAATCTAGAATAGTGAAATACATTCTAAGGAACTAAGACTGTGATTGGATACATGAAGTAGGAAGTTAGGGTAGTTCGATTGTGGTGTTAATTACGGCTGTTAGATGTTGAAATAAGATTCTTTAGTGGATCAGTAGTAAGAAGAAGAAGGAATTAAGTTTTGATCATGTCCTTTAAGGATGATAGATCAAGTTGGAAAGGTTAAGAACAATGAATGGAATATAGTGATGGATAAGTTCCAGGATAAATAGAATGATATAAGAATGAATTCTGTTATGAAATTACCGCTGTCACCTAGGGGAAAAACAACGATGAGAAATATAGTGTTGGAGCTTTAGATTAAGATAAGATTACAAGATGATGTCTAGTGTTGAGTTAAGAAATTCCGAGGACGGAATTTTTTTCTAAGAGGGGTAGTAATGTAACACCCTACTTTTTATTTTCCGATTTTTTTTCAGTAAAAATATTTTCATTTGTATTAATCCTAGGTATAAATTTATTTATTTATATTTTTATCCGAGTTCATGGAGATTGATTTTTATGAAATAAAAATCATATTCATACTCTATCTTAGGGTAGAAGCTTACGATAAAAATTTGGGTTGAAAATTCAGACGGAACCCGGTCAGCGTTTTCACTGACAGTATAATTTTACTGAGCAGAAAACCTAATTTTTACTCGTGAACGAAATGGTTTATATTTAAATCATATTTCCAACGAGTTTGGTTAGTTTGAAAATTTTCAGTCGAAAACGAAATATTACGCTTTTACGCAGGCGTAAAACCCTAATCGGGAAACCGACGGAGTCGAGAAGGGAAGTGCAGAGACCCGTCAAGAGATCGGGACAACGAGTCATACATGATGACTCATGGAGGATGAGTCCCTAAGCATTTATGAGCATTAAATGCAAGTAATCATGACATTTAGGTAAAAAGACCAAAATACCCCCAAGCTTTTGCGGGTATTAACAAGACGCATCTACGCACTCTTAACCACTCATTTTACGTGGTTGAAAACCTCCCACATCTCTCCAATTTCGTGCATCCACCTCCAATAAATCTTACCTATTTCATTTTGCTTTCGTTTCATTATTTTCCTCTCAAAAACCGAAATCGGGTAAACGACGAGAGTCGTCTGAAATTTCCGGGAACCGCTAATGGATAAGATCGATGACTCATTGGTGAGTCATTTTGTGTGGCCCAAAATCAGCCACACCTCCATCAAATGTGAGCCACATATTATTAACCATGGTTAGCCAAAATAACCTTAGTTAAGTTAATTATAACCTTAGTTAAGTTAATTATAACCTTAGTTAAGCTTATATTAATTTAATAATCACAAAACCCATTAAACCAATTCCTTTTAACCAGACAAGGCATAAGATTACTCCTATAAATACCCCAAAACCGTGGCCTCCCTCACCATTTCACTCATCTTCTTCATTCTCTTCATCTTCCTCACCAACTAAGTTACAAAACCCTAAGAACACCGAATCTCCACCAAACATATGACCCTCTTACTTTCTGAAAACAGAAAAACACTCAACATAAAAGTTGTGCCTATTTCTCTCTTATTTCCAACAAGCTAAAGATCATCAAAAACGGATAAGTGGATTGGGAGAAAGACTCAAAATACAGAAACTGCCCAGAATTCCCAGCAACCCACGAAACAGCATAAAGAAGTCCCTTTTCACCCCTGTTATGATCCGAACCAAATGAAACCTTAAACACCAAAGTTGTTCCTTTTCTTCTTATCTTTCTATCAAGCCAAAGTTCGTAATTTTTGGATGAGTATATTGTGAGATACACTCACAATACCATCACACCCTCAAGCTGTCCAGTTTTCAACATAGTGAAGGTTGATCATTTTCTTCATTTCTTCAATCTTCAAGAGGTAAAAGCTCATCTCCTTGATCATATAAGCTTTCATATTCATGTATTTATCATTTTTATGCCATGAATCATATTTTTCCATTCCTAGATCTAGAACTTCAAATAATTCTAGAAAATTGTAGAAAAATCCTTTTAATGTGAAACCAATTTCTATGATCTTGTGATGTCTTCCACTTTCAATATCCAAGAGCTTGAATCCAACTAAATTTCCTAGCCTATTTTCCTAATATGGGCCGAAACCCTAACCCTAAAGGTTAGAGGATTTTGTTTCAAATTTTAGTCTTGTAATAAGTAATCTATGTTAGTTAAGACTCTAGTAACTAGGATCCAAAAGATAGCATTAAGAAGATAATCCTAAACCTATTTTCTAAGTCTTGACCGAACCTAGCCCTAAAGTGTCGTAGATGGTTGTTAGTTGATTAATTATAGTTATGTTGTTTGGTTGAAGGTGTTTGTGTTAACTCGTGGCGGGATAACGAGGATCGTCGTGTACGTGTTTCCGGTGAAAACTCAGGTGGGGAAAAGAATCAACCTATCGTCGGAATCGATAAGTAGTAGATTATATGATAATTGTGTAGGGCGACCTAAACCCTACTAGTAGTTGAGTAATCGACAAGACCAAAATCATATTGGAAACCTTTTCTGTAAAACCAATGGTGATTTGGGGATTGTAGGTTTATCGACATTAGGATGATTTTATCTTATCTGAGGTTGATTGAATTTATTATTATTATTTCATTGCTTATGTGATATTTTGTGGTATTTGAATTATTTTTGATATTGTGTTATGCATGATCTGCCTGGTTTTTAATATTGTGCTTAGCTGATTTTTAAGTAAGGATATGTGTTGTTCGGGAGATAATTGTTTGGGTGAGAGAATAAAGGTGATTTAGAGGTGCCTAGCCTAATTAAGTGGTTTTATCTAAGAGGAAAAAGGTGTTGAGACTTTGATGGAAGGTTGAGGCACTAGGTTGTTATTGATTTAAATTAGGGAGATTCATTTATCGAGGTATTATTAGTCACAGCCGTGTGAGTGGAACACACGAGGTCAGGATATCCTATTTTGGGGATATCGGATTTTACGGGTGAGTGCCCTACGGATGTGGATGCCGAGGTAGACTACCGTAATACTCTTTAGTTCTTGACGAGTTCGCATGTTCTTGGCACTGGACCGTTATGGAATGATATTCCTTGACGAGTTCGTATGTTCTTGGCACTGGACCGTTATGGAAGGATGTTCCTTGACGAGTTCGTATGTTCTTGGCACTGGACCGTTATGGAGATTGATTTTTATGAAATAAAAATCATATTCATACTCTATCTTAGGGTAGAAGCTTACGATAAAAATTTGCGTTGAAAATTCAGACGGAACCCGGTCTGCGTTTTCCTTACCGACAAATAATTTTACCGAAGCGAGAAAACCTAATTTTTACTCGTGAACGAAATGGTTTATATTTAAATCATATTTCCAACGAGTTTGGTTAGTTTGAAAATTTTCAGTCGAAAACGAAATATTACGCTTTTACGCAGGCGTAAAACCCTAATCGGGAAACCGACGGAGTCGAGAAGGAAAGTGCAGAGACCCGTCAAGAGATCGGGACAACGAGTCATACATGATGACTCATGGAGGATGAGTCGCTAAGCATTTATGAGCATTAAATGCAAGTAATCATGACATTTAGGTAAAAAGACCAAAATACCCCCAAGCTTTTGCTGGTATTAACAAGACGCATCTACGCACTCTTAACCACTCATTTTACGTGGTTGAAAACCTCCCACATCTCTCCAATTTCGTGCATCCACCTCCAATAAATCTTACCTATTTCATTTTGCTTTCGTTTCATTATTTTCCTCTCAAAAACCGAAATCGGGTAAACGACGGAGCAGCGTACGGAATTTCCGGGAACCGCTAATGGATAAGATCGATGACTCATTGGTGAGTCATTTTGTGTGGCCCAAAATCAGCCACACCTCCATCAAATGTGAGCCACATATTATTAACCATGGTTAGCCAAAATAACCTTAGTTAAGTTAATTATAACCTTAGTTAAGTTAATTATAACCTTAGTTAAGCTTATATTAATTTAATAATCACAAAACCCATTAAACCAATTCCTTTTAACCAGACAAGGCATAAGATTACTCCTATAAATACCCCAAAACCGTGGCCTCCCTCACCATTTCACTCATCTTCTTCATTCTCTTCATCTTCCTCACCAACTAAGTTACAAAACCCTAAGAACACCGAATCTCCACCAAACATATGACCCTCTTAATTTCTGAAAATAGAAAAACACTCAACATAAAAGTTGTTCCACTTTCTCTCTTATTTCCAACAAGCTAAAGATCATCAAAAACGGATAACTGGATTGGGAGAAAGGCTCAAAATACAGAAACTGCCCAGAATTCCCAGCAACCCACGAAACAGCATAACGAAGTCCCTTTTCACCCCTGTTATGATCCGAACCAAATGAAACCTTAAACACCAAAGTTGTTCCTTTTCTTCTTATCTTTCTATCAAGCCAAAGTTCGTAATTTTTGGATGAGTATATTGTGAGATACACTCACAATACCATCACACCCTCAAGCTGTCCAATTTTCAACATAGTGAAGGTTGATCATTTTCTTCATTTCTTCAATCTTCAAGAGGTAAAAGCTCATCTCCTTGATCATATAAGCTTTCATATTCATGTATTTATCATGTTTATGCCATGAATCATATTTTTCCATTCCTAGATCTAGAACTTCAAATAATTCTAGAAAATTGTTGAAAAATCCTTTTAATGTGAAACCAATTTCTATGATCTTGTGATGTCTTCCACTTTCATTATCCAAGAGCTTGAATCCAACTAAATTTCCTAGCCTATTTTCCTAATATGGGCCGAAACCCTAACCCTAAAGGTTAGAGGATTTTGTTTCAAATTTTAGTCTTGTAATAAGTAATCTATGTTAGTTAAGACTCTAGTAACTAGGATCCAAAAGATAGCATTAAGAAGATAATCCTAAACCTATTTTCTAAGTCTTGACCGAACCTAGCCCTAAAGTGTCGTAGATGGTTGTTAGTTGATTAATTATAGTTATGTTGTTTGGTTGAAGGTGTTTGTGTTAACTCGTGGCGGGATAACGAGGATCGTCGTGTACGTGTTTCCGGTGAAAACTCAGGTGGGGAAAAGAATCAACCTATCGTCGGAATCGATAAGTAGTAGATTATATGATAATTGTGTAGGGCGACCTAAACCCTACTAGTAGTTGAGTAATCGACAAGACCAAAATCATATTGGAAACCTTTTCTGTAAAACCAATGGTGATTTGGGGATTGTAGGTTTATCGACATTAGGATGATTTTATCTTATCTGAGGTTGATTGAATTTATTATTATTATTTCATTGCTTATGTGATATTTTGTGGTATTTGAATTATTTTTGATATTGTGTTATGCATGATCTGCCTGGTTTTTAATATTGTGCTTAGCTGATTTTTAAGTAAGGATATGTGTTGTTCGGGAGATAATTGTTTGGGTGAGAGAATAAAGGTGATTTAGAGGTGCCTAGCCTAATTAAGTGGTTTTATCTAAGAGGAAAAAGGTGTTGAGACTTTGATGGAAGGTTGAGGCACTAGGTTGTTATTGATTTAAATTAGGGAGATTCATTTATCGAGGTATTATTAGTCAAAACAGTGTGAGTGGAACACACGAGGTCAGGATATCCTATTTTGGGGATATCGGATTTTACGGGTGAGTGCCCTACGGATGTGGATGCCGAGGTAGACTACCGTAATACTCTTTAGTTCTTGACGAGTTCGCATGTTCTTGGCACTGGACCGTTATGGAATGATATTCCTTGACGAGTTCGTATGTTCTTAACCTTTGGACCGTTATGGAAGGATGTTCCTTGACGAGTTCGTATGTTCTTGGCACTGGACCGTTATGGAATGATATTCCTTGACGAGTTCGTATGATCTTGGAACTGGACCATTTTAGACTAATAAGTGTTTAGTCTTTGATGCGTTCGAAAGTTATTGGTACTGGACCGTTCTGGACTACTGACTAATGTGACAGGAGTGAAGATGGCCACTTCAGTATAAAGTTTTAGTTGCATGGGCTGAGGGTAGAGGATGATATAGTTAATTGAGGATGATTGTTGATTTTGAGTGATGCGTGTCTGTGACAATTACCGTATAATTTACTATTACTCTTTTCCTTTTTTTGATGATAGAATTGTTTCTTATTCCCTATATCTTTCTGTGTGTTGTGTTTTATTTTTGATGTGATCGTACAAGAAGACCCGATGGAGGAACCAATTGCTGAGGGGTTAGATGGAACTCCTTACGAACCAGATGCTGGAGGTCGAGCTGTGATTCAAGGCGATTAGAGTATAGACAGTATGGCTAGTGTGTCTAAAGAGTATTTATATTTCCACTGAGTATGTCTGTAGTGAAGTTTATGCCTGTGAGGGATCCTACTGAGAGGGTACCCTTAACAGTGCTTTTGGAATGTAATAAATAACAGGTGTGTATTTATGTAATATAGTTTTGGTATGTTTTATATATGCATAAGTTATATAATTATTAATTAAGTTTTAATTTTTACGTATTTTCAATGATAAGCGAGCGATTAAGTAAATAAATATTAAAGGTTTTAATGTAATAATACGATGGGGCACAACGGGGTGTCTCATTTGGTGGTATCAGAGCAGTTCGATTCTAATCGGACTGTGAGGTCTAGGATGTTGTTACTGGCCGTATCTAGTTGAATCCACATCGGATTTTAACTATGCTTAGAAGTTGGGTAGTGAGTCCCGACGCGATAGTTAACAGTTATATGGCATATATATATACCAGTTTTATGTAGCATTATATGTTGTATACTAGTGTTCAGAGAGGTGGAGCTGGAAAAGGAGTTCCAGCAGCAGGACAACAGATGGTCAGACCTCAGGCCATTGAAAGAATGTTTACCGTGAGGGGAGCAGAATGCTCAATCCGGGATCTTATACAAGGTATGTATTTGATATCTGGTAGACTTTGTTTGTTTTTCTAAGTAGCATGATGGACAAGAAAGTGATGAGAGTTTTGTTGAGGTATAGTTGTGACTGGTAGGATGTGAACCCTTAAGATCAATATCAGTAAGACAATTACTATAAGTCAAATGTTGATGGAGGCATAGTATCATTATGGAATCTAGGGCAATGATTAAGGATCGTAGTTAAGATGGATTGTATGAGTTTGGGAAGAGTAAACGAAAGTGTATATAGTAATTTCACCTAAGTTGAAAATGAGATTTCACCTAAGTTGAATATGAGCAGAAAAGATGATTTCTGATGTAAATTGAGGTTGCTAGAGAAATTCAAATTTGTTAAGTTAGATATCCTAATAGGTGTTGATCTTTTGATTGCAATTTATCTTACGGAGTGTTGAGATGTTTATTTGGAGACTTGAAAGGTGTGATTTTGATATAATCTAGAATAGTGAAATACATTCTAAGGAACTAAGACTGTGATTGGATACATGAAGTAGGAAGTTAGGGTAGTTCGATTGTGGTGTTAATTACTACTTGTTAGATGTTGAAATAAGATTCTTTAGTGGATCAGTAGTAAGAAGAAGAAGGAATTAAGTTTTGATCATGTCCTTTAAGGATGATAGATCAAGTTGGAAAGGTTAAGAACAATGAATGGAATATAGTGATGGATAAGTTCCAGGATAAATAGAATGATATAAGAATGAATTCCATTGTGAAATTACCGCTGTCACCTAGGGGAAAAACAACGATGAGAAATATAGTGTTGGAGCTTTAGATTAAGATAAGATTACAAGATGATGTCTAGTGTTGAGTTAAGAAATTCCGAGGACGGAATTTTTTTCTAAGAGGGGTAGTAATGTAACACCCTACTTTTTATTTTCCGATTTTTTTTCAGTAAAAATATTTTCATTTGTATTAACCTAGGATAAATTTATTTATTTATATTTTTATCCGAGTTCATGGAGATTGATTTTTATGAAATAAAAATCATATTCATACTCTATCTTAGGGTAGAAGCTTACGATAAAAATTTGGGTTGAAAATTCAGACGGAACCCGGTCAGCGTTTTCACTGACAGTATAATTTTACTGAGCAGAAAACCTAATTTTTACTCGTGAACGAAATGGTTTATATTTAAATCATATTTCCAACGAGTTTGGTTAGTTTGAAAATTTTCAGTCGAAAACGAAATATTACGCTTTTACGCAGGCGTAAAACCCTAATCGGGAAACCGACGGAGTCGAGAAGGGAAGTGCAGAGACCCGTCAAGAGATCGGGACAACGAGTCATACATGATGACTCATGGAGGATGAGTCCCTAAGCATTTATGAGCATTAAATGCAAGTAATCATGACATTTAGGTAAAAAGACCAAAATACCCCCAAGCTTTTGCGGGTATTAACAAGACGCATCTACGCACTCTTAACCACTCATTTTACGTGGTTGAAAACCTCCCACATCTCTCCAATTTCGTGCATCCACCTCCAATAAATCTTACCTATTTCATTTTGCTTTCGTTTCATTATTTTCCTCTCAAAAACCGAAATCGGTAAACGATGAGTCAGGCTGCGTCTGGAATTTCCGGGAACCGCTAATGGATAAGATCGATGACTCATTGGTGAGTCATTTTGTGTGGCCCAAAATCAGCCACACCTCCATCAAATGTGAGCCACATATTATTAACCATGGTTAGCCAAAATAACCTTAGTTAAGTTAATTATAACCTTAGTTAAGTTAATTATAACCTTAGTTAAGCTTATATTAATTTAATAATCACAAAACCCATTAAACCAATTCCTTTTAACCAGACAAGGCATAAGATTACTCCTATAAATACCCCAAAACCGTGGCCTCCCTCACCATTTCACTCATCTTCTTCATTCTCTTCATCTTCCTCACCAACTAAGTTACAAAACCCTAAGAACACCGAATCTCCACCAAACATATGACCCTCTTACTTTCTGAAAATAGAAAAACACTCAACATAAACGTTGTGCCTATTTCTCTCTTATTTCCAACAAGCTAAAGATCATCAAAAACGGATAAGTGGATTGGGAGAAAGACTCAAAATACAGAAACTGCCCAGAATTCCCAGCAACCCACGAAACAGCATAAAGAAGTCCCTTTTCACCCCTGTTATGATCCGAACCAAATGAAACCTTAAACACCAAAGTTGTTCCTTTTCTTCTTATCTTTCTATCAAGCCAAAGTTCGTAATTTTTGGATGAGTATATTGTGAGATACACTCACAATACCATCACACCCTCAAGCTGTCCAGTTTTCAACATAGTGAAGGTTGATCATTTTCTTCATTTCTTCAATCTTCAAGAGGTAAAAGCTCATCTCCTTGATCATATAAGCTTTCATATTCATGTATTTATCATTTTTATGCCATGAATCATATTTTTCCATTCCTAGATCTAGAACTTCAAATAATTCTAGAAAATTGTAGAAAAATCCTTTTAATGTGAAACCAATTTCTATGATCTTGTGATGTCTTCCACTTTCAATATCCAAGAGCTTGAATCCAACTAAATTTCCTAGCCTATTTTCCTAATATGGGCCGAAACCCTAACCCTAAAGGTTAGAGGATTTTGTTTCAAATTTTAGTCTTGTAATAAGTAATCTATGTTAGTTAAGACTCTAGTAACTAGGATCCAAAAGATAGCATTAAGAAGATAATCCTAAACCTATTTTCTAAGTCTTGACCGAACCTAGCCCTAAAGTGTCGTAGATGGTTGTTAGTTGATTAATTATAGTTATGTTGTTTGGTTGAAGGTGTTTGTGTTAACTCGTGGCGGGATAACGAGGATCGTCGTGTACGTGTTTCCGGTGAAAACTCGGGTGGGGAAAAGAATCAACCTATCGTCGGAATCGATAAGTAGTAGATTATATGATAATTGTGTAGGGCGACCTAAACCCTACTAGTAGTTGAGTAATCGACAAGACCAAAATCATATTGGAAACCTTTTCTGTAAAACCAATGGTGATTTGGGGATTGTAGGTTTATCGACATTAGGATGATTTTATCTTATCTGAGGTTGATTGAATTTATTATTATTATTTCATTGCTTATGTGATATTTTGTGGTATTTGAATTATTTTTGATATTGTGTTATGCATGATCTGCCTGGTTTTTAATATTGTGCTTAGCTGATTTTTAAGTAAGGATATGTGTTGTTCGGGAGATAATTGTTTGGGTGAGAGAATAAAGGTGATTTAGAGGTGCCTAGCCTAATTAAGTGGTTTTATCTAAGAGGAAAAAGGTGTTGAGACTTTGATGGAAGGTTGAGGCACTAGGTTGTTATTGATTTAAATTAGGGAGATTCATTTATCGAGGTATTATTAGTCACAGCCGTGTGAGTGGAACACACGAGGTCAGGATATCCTATTTTGGGGATATCGGATTTTACGGGTGAGTGCCCTACGGATGTGGATGCCGAGGTAGACTACCGTAATACTCTTTAGTTCTTGACGAGTTCGCATGTTCTTGGCACTGGACCGTTATGGAATGATATTCCTTGACGAGTTCGTATGTTCTTGGCACTGGACCGTTATGGAAGGATGTTCCTTGACGAAGTTCGTATGTTCTTGGATCGACCGTTATGGAATGATAGTCCTTGACGAGTTCGTATGATCTTGGCACTGGACCATTTTAGACTAATAAGTGTTTAGTCTTTGATGCGTTCGAATGTTATTGGTACTGGACCGTTCTGGACTACTGACTAATGTGACAGGAGTGAAGATGGCCACTTCAGTATAAAGTTTTAGTTGCTTGGGCTGAGGGTAGAAGATGATATAGTTAATTGAGGATGATTGTTGATTTTGAGTGATGCGTGTCTGTGACAATTCTTCGTATAATTTACTATTACTCTTTTCCGCTT
>CM061062.1:70076613-70141046 GCA_030762895.1 Sophora flavescens | reverse complement strand
GTGCAGGGGTTGAGGTTTGGAGTGCAGGTCTTGGGGTTGCGGGATTCGGGATTTGGTTGGGGGTTTGTGGTTGGGGGTACGGGGTTCGGGTTTAGGGGTTCGGGTTAGGGTCAAGGGGTTATGGGGTTAGGGTCTAGGCGTTAGGGTCAAGGGGTTAGGGTCTAGGGTTTCGGGTTTCGGGTTTCGCGGTTCGGGGTTACGGGTTATGGGTTAGGGTTTAGGGTTAGGGGTTAGGGTCTGGGTCTGGTGGTTGAGGGTTTGGGTCTGGTTTTGGCTCTGGTTCCGGGTCTGGGCGTTGAGGGTTGAGGGTTCGGGGTTTAGGATTTAGGGTTTAGGTTTTTGATGTTTAGGGTTTCAAGGTTCGGGGTTAGGGGTTCGGGGTTATGGGTTCGGGGTTAGGGGCTAGGGGTTAGGGGTTGAGGTTAGGGTCTTGGGTCTGGGGGTTTGGGGATGGGGGTTGGGGTTGGGTGTTGGAGGTTTGGGGGTTCGGGGCTAAGGGTTCGGGGTTAGGGTTGAGGGTTTGGGGTCAGGGTTTAGGGTTGAAGGTTTATGGGTTAGGGGTTAGGGGTTTTGGTTTAGGGGTTAGGGGTTAGGGGTTAGCGGTTATGGTCTAGGGGTTAACGATTAGGTTTTAGGGTTTAGGTTTCGAGGTTCGGGTTCGGGGTTGGTGGTTAGGGGTTTGGGGTTAGGGTTTCGGGGTTCGGGGTTAGGGTTTGGGTCTGGGTCTGGGTCTGGGTCAAGGGGGTTGAGGGTTTGGGCCTGGGTCTGGTGGTTGGGGGTTTGGGGTTTGGGTTCGGGGTTTGGGGTTCGGGTTTATGGGTGTTAGGTTCTAGGGTTTAGGGGTTAGGGTCTAGGGGTTAGGGTCTAGCGTTTAGGGTCTGGGGTCTAGGGTTTCAGGGTTTGGGGTTAGGGGATACGGGTTAGGGTTTATGGTTAGGGGTTAGGGTCTGGGTCTGGGTCTGGGGGTTGAGGGTTTGGGTCTGGGTCTGGGGGTTGGGGGATAGGGGATAGGGGTTAGGGTTAGGGTTTATGGGTTAGGTGTAAGGGGTATGGGTTAGGTTCTAGGGGTTATGGGTAGGGTTTAGGGTCTAGGGTTTGTGGTCTAAGGTTTCGGGGTTCGAGGTTCGGGGTTAGGGGTTAAGGGCTAGGGTTAGGGTTTACGAGTTAGGGGTTTGTGGTTATGGTCTGGGTCTAGGTCTGGGAGTTTGGGTCTGGGGATTTGGGGTTTGAGGTTTGGGGGTTGGGGGTTTGGTTTTCCTGGTTCGGAATTCGGGGTTCGGGCGTTCGGGGTTCGGGGTTTCGGTGTTCGACTTTCGGGGTCGTGTTCGGATTAGGGTTTTCGCGGTTCGGTGTTTGGGTGTTGAGGTTAAGGTTGAGGGTTGAGGGTTTATGGGTTAGGGTTTAGGGGTTAGGGTTTGGGTTCAGTGTTTAGGGTTGACGGGTTTGGTTTTAGGGGTTAGGTCTTGGGGTTAGGGGTTAGGGTTTAGGGTCTTGGGTTAGGGTAAAGAGTTTATTTTTTTGAGGTTAGGGTTTTCGGGTTCGGGGTTCGGGTTCACGGGTTTCGATGTTCGGGTTCGGGGTCGGGGGTTTGAGGGTTAGGGTTCAGTTTTCGGGCTTCGGGGATTAGGGTTTAGGGTTTAGGGTTTAGGAGTTAGGGATTTGGGGTTTAGTGTTTCGGGGTTTGGGGTTAGGGATTCGGGGTTCGGGGTTAGGGGTTAGGTGTTAAGGTTTAGGGGTTAGGGGTTAGGTGTTGGGGTTAGGGTCTTGGGTCTGGGGGTTGGGGGTTTGGGGATGGGGGTTGGGGTTGGGTGTTGGGGGTTAGGGGTTCGGTGTCAGGGTTCGGAGTTAGGTGTTCGGGGTTAGGGTTGAGTGTTTGGGTTTAGGGTTTAGGGTTTAGGGTTTAGGGGTTAGGGTTAGGGTTAGGGGTTATGGGTTAGGGGATATGGGTCCGGGGTTTGGGGTTTGGGGTTCGAGATTAGTGGTTAGGGTTTAGGGTTTAGGGGTTAGGGTTTAGGGGTTAGGGTTTAGGGGTTAGGGTCTGGGGGTTGGGGGTTTGGGTCTGGGTCTGGGTTTGGATCTTGGTGTTGGGGGTTGGGTGTTGGGGGTTGGGGGTTCGGTTTTCAGGTTTCGGGGTTAAGGCTTAGGGCTTAGGGGTAGGGGTGAGCGGTTAGGGGTTAGGGTCTAGGGTTTTGGGTTTAGGATTTTGGGTTTAGGCTCTAGGGTTTCGAGTTTCGGTTTTAGGGATTCGGGGTTCGGGGTTCGGGGTTCTGGGTTCGTGGTTCGGGGTTCCGGGTTCGAGGTTAGAGGTTCGGGATTAGGGGTTAGGGGTTAGGGATTAGGTGTTAGAGTTGGGGTCTGGGGGTTGGGGCTTTGGGTCTGGGTCTGGGGGTTTGGAGTTTGGGTTTAGGGGTTAGGGTTTAGGGTTTAGGTGTTAGGGTCTGGGTCTGGGTCTAGGAGGTTGAGGGTTTGGGTCTAGGTCTGGGGGTTGGGGGATTGGGGTTTGGGTTGGGGGTTTGGGGTTGGGGGTTCAGGGTTCGGGTTTAGGGGTTAGGGTTAAGGTCTAGGGGTTAGGGGTTAGGGGTTAGGGGTTAGGGTCTAAGGGTTAGGGGTTAGGGTCTAGGGTCTAGGGTTTAGGATTTTGGGGTTCGGGGTTTGGAGTTTCGGGGTACGGTTTAGGTTTAGGGGCTAGGGTCTGGGTCTAGGGGTTGAGAGTCTAGGTCTGGGTCTGGGGGTTGGGGGATGGGGGTTAGGGTTTGGGGTTATGGGTTAGGGTTTAGGGTCTAGGGTTTATTTTCTAGGGTTTTGGGGTTCGAGGTTCGGGGTTCGTGGTTAGGGGTTAGGGGTTAGGGTTAGGGTTTAGGGTTTACGGGTTATGGGTTAGGGTCTGGGGGTTGGGGGTTTGGGTCAAGGGGTTGGGGTTGGGGGTTTGGTGTTCGGGGTTTGGAATTCGGGTTTTGGGGTTCGGGTTCAAGGGTTGAGGTTGAGGTTGAAGGTTGATGGGTTGGTGTTTAGGGTTAGGGTTTAGGGGTTCTGGGTTAGGGTTAAGGGTTTGGTTTTAGGGTTTAGGGTTGAGGGTTGAGGGGTTAGGGTTAGGGTTTAGGGGTTAGGGTCTAGGGGTTAGGGTGTAGGGTTTAAGGTTTAGGGTTAGGGTCAAGGGTTTATTGTTTCGGGGTTAGGGTTTCGGGGTTCGGGGTTAGGGGTTAGGGGTTCGGGTTTACGGGTTTCAGGGTTCGGGTTAGGGATCGGGGGTTGAGGGTTGAGGGTTGAGGATGAGGGTTCAGGGTTCAGGTTTTAGGGTTTATGGTTTTAAGGTTAGGGTTTCAGGGTTTGGGGTTGAGGGTTCGGTGTTCGAGGTTTAGGGGTTTGGGTTTCGGGGTTTAGGGTTTCAGGGTTTGAGGTTCGGGGTTCGGGGTTTGTCATTCGGCGTTCGGGGTTAGGGGTTACGGTTTAGGGGTTAGGGGTTAGGTGTTGGGGTTAGGGTCTTGGGTTTGGGTCTGGGTCTGGGTCTGGGGGTTGGGGGTTTCGGGTTGGGGATTTCGGGATGGGGATGGGGGTTGGGGTTGGATGTTGGGTGTTTGGGGGTTCAGGGTTAGGAGTTCGGTGTTAGGGGTTCGGAGTTAGTGGTTCAGGGTTAGGGATGAGTGTTTGGGATTAGGGTTTAGGGGTTAGGGGTTAGGGTTTAGGTGTTAGGGTTAGGGGATAGGGGTTAGGGGTTAGGGGTTTGGGTCATGGGCTTAGGAGTTTGGGGATAAGGGTTAGGGGTGAGGGGATGGGGGTTAGAGTTTAGGGTCTAGGGTTTAGGGTTTCGGGGTTTGGGGTTCAGAGTTAGGATTGAGGGTTTGGGTTTATGTTTGAGGTTGAGGGTTTATGGGTTAGGGGTTTGGGGTTATGGTTTAGGGTCTAGGGGTTAGGGTCTAAGGGTTAAGGGTTAGGTTTTAGGGTCTAGGGTTTACGGTTTAGGTTTCGAGGTTCGGGTTCGGGGTTCGGGTTTAGTGGTTAGGGTTTAGGGTTTGGGTCTGGGTCTAGGGGGTTGAGGGTTTGGGCCGGGGTATGGGGGGTGGGGGGATTGGGGTTTGGTTTGGGGTTCTGGTTTAGGGGGGTTAGGGTCTAGGGGTCAAGGGTTAGGGTCTAGCGTTTAGGGTCGGGGGTCTAAGGTTTAGGGTTTCGGAGTTCGGGGTTAGGGGTTCGGGGTTATGTGATATGGGTTAGGGGTTATGGTCTGGGTCTGGGTCTGGGGGTTGAGGGTTTGGGTCTGGGTCTGGGGGTTGGGGGATAGGGGTTAGGGATATGGTTTATGGGTTACGGGTTAGGGTTATAGGTTATGGGTTAGGGGTTAGGGTCTAGGTGTTATGGGTTAGGGTTTATGGTCTAGGGTTTCGGGGTTCGAGGTTTGGGGTTAAGGGCTAGGGTTAGCGTTTACAGGTTAGGGGTTATGGTTTGGGTCTGGGTCTAGGTCTGGGGGTTGGTTTTTTGGGTTTGGGGTTGGGGGTTTGGGGTTTGGGGGTTGGGGGTTGGGGATTTGGTGTTCCGGGTTCGGAATTCGGGGTTCGGGGTTTCAGGGTTCGACGTTTGGGGTCGTGTCCGGATTAGGGGTTTCGCGGTTCAGGGTTCGGGTTTTGAGGTTGAGGTTGAGGGTTTAGGGTTGATGGGTTAGGGTTTAGGGTTATGGTTTAGGGGTTCGAGGTTAGGGTTGGGTTTAGGGTTTAGGGTTGATGGGTTAGGGGTTGGGGTTTAGGGGTTAGGGTCTAGGGGTTAGGGTAGGGTTTAGGGTCTAGGGTTAGGGTCAATGGTTTATTGTTTCGGGGTTAGGGTTTTGGGGTTCGGGGTTTGGGGTGTGGGGTTCGGGTTTCGATGTTCGGGTTCGGGGTCGGGGGTTTGAGGGTTTGAGGGTTAGGGCTCAGGGTTCGGGCTTCGCGGTTTAGGGTTTATGGTTTAGGGTTTAGGGTTTCTGGCTTTGGGGTTGAGGGTTCGAGGTTCGGGGTTTAGGGGTTAGGGTTTTGGGGTTTAGGGTTTCGGGGTTTGGAGTTCGGGGTTAGGGGATAGGGATTCGGGGTTCGTGGTAAGGGGTTAGGGTTTAGGGGATAGGGGTTATGTGTTGGGGTTAGGGTCTTGGGTCTCGGTCTGGGGGTTGGGGGTTTGGGGATGGGGGTTGGGGTTTGGGTTGGGTGTTGGGGGTTCGGGGTTAATGGTTCGGTGTTCGGGGTTCGGAGTTAGTGATTCGGGGTTGGGGTTGAGTGTTTGGATTTTGGGTTTTGGGTTTAGGGTTTAGGGTCTTGGGCTTAGGGGTTATGGGATAAGGGTTAGGGGTGAGCATATAGGGGTTAGAGTTTAGGGTCTAGGGTCTAGGGTTTAGGGTTCGGGGTGTTGGGGTAAGCCCTAGAGGCCAGTGTATTTCTTAGACTTACATTTGTATCTTGCTATATATGATATGAGGCATTCCAGTTTATTGTGTTACTTGTTTAAACTTAATAAAGTCCTTAGAATAGAAATTGCAGTTTAATAGAATATCAAGTATATGACTTGATCGTGAGACACTATTGAACAATGAAATCCTATTCTTAAATATCCGTAGTCAAGTATTTTATTAATAAGGACAATAATAATACATTGAGACTATTATGTGTGCATACTGATGACCATATCTCATGGGTCATGGATATGAGATATCGAGTCGCCACATAGGTACACATTAGAGTAATGATGTACTGGATTGACCCACCATGAGAACACTACATGGAGTGTTGTGTGAGTGTCATAAGTAGTTCTCATAGTGACAATGGTGTATGCAATCCTTCGACCTGAAATCGCTACGATCCCTACATGAGGAGTCGTGTGCTTTAATATCGTCAAACGTCATCTGTAATAGGATGATTATAAAGACGGACATTGGGCATACCACGAGCCATGCAGAGGGATGTGAGTGACCTAGATGGAATTTGTCCCTCCTACATAACAGGAGTAATATCTGTGGGCCCCCTGATAGAGTGAGACTGTAAAATGCATGGCCGTACTGAAATGAGTCAATATGAGATATTGACCTCATTTGTTGTTAAGTCTACTCGGGTATCAGGGAACATGATATTGAACCATACAAGGGTGACACATTCCATGTCTTGTGTTCAATATAGATATATGGACAAAGGGATAATAATGCACATGAATATTCGTCACAGAAAGGTTTCGTCAAATCACTGACTTTCTCACCACTTAGGTAGCAGTGATGTATTGCTAGATACCGCTCACTGCTTGTAATATTAAATCCATTAAATGGGATTTAATATTACTACTAACGTTTTGGGAACCTATAGTTTCACACACATAAGAGCGGATTAAAAGAAGCATTAAAAGGAGAGTTGGACTTTTCTATTGGGCCTAGCGCATAGTACATGGGTTTAGGTCAAACGCTGCTCACTAACTCACTTAAGGAGGCGCTGCTATAAGTAGACCACTTAAGCTATTGTGCCTACACAGTTTTGTTTTACCCTAGCCGCACATAGAGAGTGACAGTGAACAACAGGTCTCGATTTTCGAAGCTAGCACTGTGAGATAGAGACGCTTCGGGTTCGTGACATTGGACGTTCACGGAATCTACTCGTGTGGATACCTTAGAGACATCGTTCGTGCGGTGTTCGTAATAGACAATTTTAATCAACTGTCATCGCTTCAAGAGGTAAATCGTCTTACCATGAATCATGACCATTCGCAAGGATCCTTCGATGGGAATTTTTCCGCTGTGTTATTTTTTTTATACGCAAATTCCCGACAGTGGTATCAGAGCCGCTTGCGAAACCATGATTCTTTTACGTGGTTTACCTGTTATGTATGATAACATGTTTATAATGTGAATCATTTTTCTGAAAATTGTTTTCATAAAATCATTTGCATCCGCTTTGCGAAACCTTGTTTCTGTAATTTTCGTATGTATATGATATATGCGTCTATTGCATGTTTATGTATATATGTGATATGTACATTGGTTCTGGAATCCTTATTATGTTCTGCGATGGCGTCAAGTGTTGATGTTAAACATGATCTGTTTCAGTTCTCTGTTGGCGGCGTTAAGGGGTTTCAGACATGAAGAGTTCATGTTCTTGTGGCTGAGGTTCCAAGGGTTGAAACCCTAGCCGCCGTTCCTTACAACGTGAAATGTTCACGGGCCTTAAGGTTTTAGGGTATTATTTCGAAATTCAATTTTTTGAAATCTTTTGTATCACTTAATAATAATATTAATAATAATATTCTTCATGGCATGATACTTATATTTTGCATATTTATTTCAATAGATTACCATGGCATCAAACACATTAAGTAACCTGTCATTGCGATCCGTCCTTGAGAAGGATAAACTATCCGGAACAAATTTTTTGGACTGGTACAGAAACTTTAGGATTGTCCTCAAACATGAGAAAAGACTGTATGTTCTTGAGGAACCTATTCCTGAGCCACCGGCTTCAAATGTTCCTAGGGCTGACAAGGATGCTTATAAGAAGCATCAGGATGATGCCTTAGACGTCGGCTGTCTTATGCTTGCTACCATGACCTCTGAGCTGCAAAAGCAACATGAGACCATGGAGGCGTACGATATGATCGTGCACCTCAAGCTGCTCTACCAAGAGCAAGCAAGGCATGAGCGGTTCGATGTTTCCAGAGCCCTTTTCCAGTGTAAATTGGCAGAAGGAAGCCCTGTGAGTCCTCATGTACTCCAGATGATCGGGTACATTGAGAATCTCGAGAGACTGGGATTTCCTTTAGGCCAAGAGTTGGCCACCGACCTTGTTCTGCAATCGTTGCCTAAGACCTATAGTCAGTTTGTCATGAACTATAATATGAATGATCTTGACAAACCTTTGCCAGAATTTTTGAGCATGTTAAGAACTACTGAACAAAATATTAACAAAGGAAAGGGGAAGGCCATTTTGATGGTCCAGACTGGAAATAGCAAGAAGCAACCCAAGAAGCCCAAGTACAAACAAAAGGGCAAGGGCAAGGCCATCAACAAGATCAAGCCCAGTACTTCTGGCTTGAAGCCTGTGGGTGGTGTGGCTAAGGAAGGCAATTGCTTCCACTGTGGTCGGACCGGACATTGGAAGAGGAACTGCCCAAAATACCTGGAAGAAATCAAGAAGAAGAAGGGAAGTGAGACTTCCACTTCAGGTGTGTTTGTTATAGAAGTCAATTTATCTACTTCTGCATCATGGGTATTAGATACTGGATGTGGTTCTCACATTTGTACAAATGTGCAGGATCTAAACAGGAGTAGACCATTGGCAAAGGGCGAAGTCGACCTACAAGTTGGAAATGGAGCAAAGGTTGCTGCTTTAGCTGTAGGAACTTATGTATTGACTTTGCCCACTGGGCTTACTATTCAGTTAGAGAACTGTTATTTTGTGCCTGCAATTAGCAGGAATATCATTTTCGTTTCTTGTTTGGACAAGATTGGTTTTTCTTTTATAATAAAGAACAATAGTTGTTCTATTTATTTGGATGATATTTTCTATGCTAGTGCACACATGAGTAATGGGCTTTATGTCCTTGATCTTGAAATGCCCATCTATAACATAAATACTAAAAGGTTCAAACCAAATGAGTTGAACTCGTCTTATCTTTGGCATTGTCGTTTAGGCCATATAAATGAGAAGCGCATTTCGAAGCTCCATAAAGATGGACTCTTGGACTCATTTGATTATGAATCATGTGAGATATGCGAGTCTTGTTTATTGGGAAAGATGATTAAAGCTCAATTCACCGGAAAAGGTGAAAGAGCTAACGATCTTTTGGGTCTTATACATAGCGATATATGCGGACCCCTAAACACATTAGCTAGAGGTGGTTTTCAGTACTTCATCACATTTACTAATGATTTCAGTAGGTATGGATTTGTGTATCTTATGAAACATAAATCGGAATCCTTTGAAAAGTTCAAGGAATTCAAAAATGAGGTACAAAACCAACTTGGTAAAAATATTAAAACTCTTCGATCAGATCGAGGTGGTGAATATTTGAGCCTAGAGTTTGATGATCATCTGAGAGAGTGTGGAATTTTATCTCAACTCACTCCACCTGGAACACCACAACAGAATGGTGTTTCTGAGAGGAGAAATCGAACCTTGTTGGACATGGTTCAGTCTATGATGAGTCATGCAAACCTTCCAAACTCTTTCTGGGGACATGCTCTATTAACAGCAGCTTTTGCACTTAACCGTGTTCCATCCAAAACGGTAGAAAAGACACCATATGAGATATGGACTGGTAGACGACCCAGCATGTCTTTTATGAGGATTTGGGGTTGTGAAGCATATGTAAAACGTCAAGTTTATAATAAGCTTGATCCCAAATCTGATAAATGCTTCTTTGTGGGGTATCCCAAAGAAACCAAGGGATACTATTTCTATAATCCTTCCGAAGGCAAAGTGTTTGTCGCACGGACTGGTGTATTCCTAGAGAAGGAGTTTATCTTCATAGGAACCAGTGGGAGGAAGATAGAACTTGAAGAAATTCAAGAATCACAGAGTAGTGACCTACCATTGGTAGAACATGAGCGACCTTCACAAAATGCTGTGGAGGAACAACCTGCTACAGTAGCACAAGACCAGCGTAGGTCTAACAGGATACGTCACCAGCCTGAGAGATATGGATTTCTCATGACTCCACAAGGTGATGTATTGCTCATGGATCAAGATGAGCCTGTGACTTACCAGGAGGCCATCACTGGCCCAGAATCTGAGAAGTGGCTTGAGGCCATGAAATCTGAGATGGATTCCATGTACACCAACCAGGTATGGACCTTGGTAGAGCCACCTGAAAGGGTAAAACCCATAGGGTGCAAGTGGGTTTTCAAAAAGAAAACTGACATGGATGGTAAAGTACATACCTTTAAGGCGCGATTGGTGGCTAAGGGTTTCAAGCAAATTCATGGTGTCGACTATGATGAGATCTTTTCACCTGTTGCGATGCTTAAATCCGTCCGGATCTTACTTGCTATCGCTGCATACCATGATTATGAGATATGGCAGATGGATGTCAAAACTGATTTCCTTAATGGAAAGCTTCTTGAGGATGTGTACATGACACAACCTGAAGGCTTTGACATTTCAGAGGATGCCGGAAAGGTATGTAAATTGCAGCGATCAATCTATGGATTGAAGCAAGCTTCCAGAAGTTGGAACCTTCGTTTTGATGATCTTTGTAAGACAAGATCTTGATTCATCAAAAATGAAGATGAACCTTGTGTCTACAAGAAGGTTAGTGGGAGCATTGTTGTTTTTCTGGTGTTATATGTAGATGACATATTACTCATTGGAAATGACATCCCTACACTACAAAATGTAAAGACATGGTTAGGGAATTGCTTCTCTATGAAAGATTTGGGTGAAGCTACCTATGTATTGGGAATCAGGATCTATAGGGATAGATCGTTGAAATTGCTTGGCCTAAGTCAGAGTACATACATAGACAAAGTGTTGAGATGCTTTAACATGCATGAATCCAAGAAAGGACTCTTGCCTATGTCACATGGTATATGCCTATCAAAGGCACAATCCCCTTCCACTCAAGAAGAAAGGGATCGCATGAGTAAGATTCCATATGCATCCGCAATTGGATCTATCATGTATGCCATGTTATGTACTCGACCAGATGTATCGTATGCTTTAAGCATAACGAGCAGGTACCTGTTTGATCCCGACGAAAGTCACTGGTCTGCTATCAAGAACATCCTTAAGTATTTGAGAAGAACTAAGGATTCGTTCTTGGTATATGGAGGCGAGGAAGAGCTTGCTGTAATAGATTACACCGATGCTAGCTTCCAGACCGATAAGGATGATTCCAGATCGTAATCTGGTTATGTGTTCTGCCTGAATGGCGGGGCGGTGAGCTGGAAGAGTTCAAAGCAAGAGACAGTCGCCGATTCTACTACAGAGGCTGAGTATATTGCCGCCTCCAATGCAGCAAAGGAGGCTGTTTGGATCAGGAAGTTCATTGCTGAGCTTGGTACAATTCCTAGTATTGTGGACCCATATATCTCTATTGTGATAACAATGGGGCCATTGCACAAGCTAAGGAACCTAGATCTCATCAGCGATCCAAACATATACTTAGGCGCTTCCATCTTGGTCGCGCTGTCGCCACGCGCCAAAAAGAACGAGCGTTTACAAAAATATGTAGATAGGGAAGCGACAACTCGAGTATCGTCTCACAAGGACTCTTAGGTTGCTATTATTAACAGAAAATCAGTTTTGGGGGGTTGGAGTGAATGCAAATAAGAAACAAGGCAAAACAAAGCAATGAAAACAAGGCAGTTCAAAGAGATTATCAAATAAACTAAAGCGATTAACCTACTGTTCTCGGTTTCCCACTATCATTGGCTCATGTAAGTTCCAAGCCCTAAGCAGATTCTAATCCCCTCCCGGTTGTAGCAAAAATTAACAACGAAATCGCCACTACGGATATATGTTCCTATTCCCGAAATAACAAACGGGGTTAAGCCCTCATGAACTAAACGAACATGAATGAACACACGCGAAATAACAAACGCGATTAAGTATAGGAATAACATCACCGAAATGAATCAACACAACACTATACACTCCTGAAATAACAAACAGAAACATATAGCATCGCATTGAAAAGAGAATAGCAAACAAAATAGGAAATACAGAACCTCAAGTGTAATTGAAACCAATCACAGTAGATTAATCTAGGAGACTAGCTCTCCATTACAGACTTAAGCACAAAAGAAAAGAAAAGAAAATAAACTACTGAACTACAACTACTGACTAACTAGCTAGCCTTCATTTCAGCCTTCAAACAGGCTTATATACAACTTCTGGAATTCGCTGACTCGCGAGGCGAGCACTCCTTCGCGAGGCGAATAATGCGAACAGTCTTCAGCTTTTGGTTCTCTCGCGAGGCGAGCATATATTCGCGAGGCGAGACTCTTCAAATTCCAAATTGTAACGCCCGTGACCTTCAACATGGATGAGCCGTGATGGCTTCTGGTCTTCCAGGGTTGGATTACTCGCGAGGCGAGTCATGTTTCGCGGGGCGAGACAGAGAGGATTGCAATTTCTGGCACAGTCACCTTCAGGTTCGCGGGGCGAAGGCCTTTTCGCGAGGCGAAAGCTCCAGATTTATTTCCTTTTATTAACCTTAAAACAGAAAATAGCATAAGTACTTTATTTAACTCTAAATCAACTAAATTAACCTAAAAATACTTTACAGACTGAAAATGCTTCTTAAAGACATTCAAGTCTAATTTGGGCGAAAATGATATAAAATTAGCACAAAGCCAAGGTTTTTCTAGTTATAATACTAGATGAGCCAGAGGCTGATCAAAATACCCCAAACTTAAACTTTGCTTGTCCCCAAGCAAACTAAAACTCAAAAACTTAAAAAGACTCAAGACATGGCAAGCTTAAGGATTCAATCAACTTTGCACAAATTTCATGCAATTTCAACAAAACACTTTTTTCCTTCAATGTCCCCCCCTTTCAAACAAAGCAATCCCCACTTTCATTCATTCTAAACAATTGAGAATTTCATCATTCAAACAATCAATAATCTAAGCAAGGGATCCAAGTCACACACAAGAGGGAGATCACCAAATTCAAATAACTGCCTTCCTCACAAGGGAAATTTGTGTTTCACTCAATCGCTCAGTTTGTGTCTAGGCTTTCACTCAATTTCACTTTTAAGAGCACTTCCCATAAATTTGATTTTCATCTCCAAATGATTCCCACAGAAAACATGCAAGCAATATCAAAAGGTCTTTTATGGGTTGTAATGGGGCCTGGCTAAGGGTAGGATATACAAAGGTACTAGGCTTAAGTCCCTAGGAACTAAGAGAGCATGAACATTTTGATACATTGAAATTCCACTCAAGTTCCTTTTCCATTTTTTTCCTTTTTTCCTTGGGTGACTACAGCCATTTCTTCTAATACTTGTAATTTTTTTTCCATCATTTGTACACTTTTTTTTTCTTTTATAGATTTTTTTCTTTTTCTGCTTTTCTTTTGGCCTTTGACTCCAACCTTTTTATTATATTTTTTTTTCTTTTTCAATCCCAAACAACACATCACACCTTGTAGCCACCCCAAACTTAGTTTCTTGCACCCATTCTCTTTCTAAGATTCCATGCTCTCCTAATCCTAAGATCGGGTTAACATGGTTTTCCAGATTTTGAGCTCATAACATAGGGTTATCAAGAAATAATAGGCTAATCGGGCTCAATGGGGCTAACCAAGGAACATGCATTAGGAATTGGTTATTTTTAGGCTAAGTAGTTATTTACAAAGAAAATGCCTAAATCATTTGAAGCAAACATATAAACATGCAAACCATAAAGAGATTCAAGCAAATTCGGGAAAGTGCAATTTAAAAGTGATTTCACACAGTCAAAAACATGTTGGAGGCTCAAAACCTCACCTGGACATTTTTGCAAATTGTTTGACCGAGATTCTATCCCTAGTGTGTGCTTCCCATCACCCCAAACTTATCATAAATCATGCCATCACAACAAAATCTCAAAGTTCAGTTTTTTAATCACATGGGGATCAAATTTTCAGATTTTCAAAACCTAGGGGGAATCATCACATAAATCATGCAATCCATCTATGCAAAAATTCAATCAAACCAATAAACTTGCCAACACAAGACTCAACACAACTCCTGAGCTTCTCAAATTATTCAGGAGCTTTATTAAAAGAAAAGGAAAAAAGAAAGAAAAAAAAAACAAAACAAAACAAAACTACAACTAGTTCCCTCCCCCACACTTAAAACATGCATTGTCCCCAATGAAACAACATGACTGTAAAATCAGAGTGAGGGAAAGGAAAGGGTACTCCCTGATCAAGTGCAGTGTATGCGAGAGCTGCCACCTGGATCCCATTGCTTGTAGCATAAGGCCAAAGAGATAGAGTTCATTCCATGGTCCCATAACTTGCAGCCTTGATATATGAGTGAGCACTTGACAATGATGGTGACCTTGCTCAATGCGGCGGACTCATCACTCCCTCTTGGGTCAAAGATGACCGCTTTCTCAACAAAATACTCCCAATAAAATTTGGCTTCAATCCCTTGAACTGGCCATGGTGCAAAATCCATTTCCTCTGGTGGTTTCCCAGAGGGAGGTGGCAGGTAGGTAGGGAGGGTCTCCAGCGCTGCTTCATCGTCTGCTTGTTCCTTATTCACTGCTCTGACAATTCCATCACCTGCTAAACATGCAGCAATCTCAGCACACACCACACAATGGTTAGCGTTAGTACAATCAGGACATGAAGAAATATCATCAAAGTCAGAAACAAATAGAAAATCAGAAAACAAGTCCTCATGGTTGTCCTCAATAGTCTCAGAAAGCAGCTCTATGTGGAAAACGGAGTGCTCCTCCGGGGGATTCTTCATAGCATCAAAGATGTTAAACTTTACAACTATATCACCAAACTCCATAGACATGGTCCCATCGTTAACATCAATCTTAGTCTTAGCTGTCTTCATGAATGGTCTGCCCAGGATTATTGGTGATCTACTGGAATTTATCTCTCCTGCCATGTCTAGGATGTAGAAGTCAGCAGGGAAAATCAGCTCATCAACTTGTACCAGCACATCTTCTACCATTCCCATGGGGCGGGCACTGGTCCTGTTGGCCAACTGGATGGTGATACCTGTATACTGCAAGGGACCAAGATCAAGGTTATTGCAAATAGATGTAGGCATGGCATTTATAGAGGCTCCCAAATCCAACATGCAATTCTCAAATCTTCTATCCCCGATAGTGCATGGAATAGTAAATGTGCCCGGATCCTTGCACTTTTGTGGTAGTGCCTGAGTAGGGGCTAAAGGAGCAACTCTTTCTGGTGCAGGATTAGACTGGATAAGAGCTGAAACATTTCTTCCCAAATCAACCCTCTCATTATTCTTCAACTTCCTCTTGTTGGTGCATAGATCCTTCAAAAATTTGGCATACTTAGGCACCTGCTTGATCACATCTAGAAGGGGAATATTCACAGCTACCTTTCTGAACACATCTAAAATTTCCCTCTCCTTGTCTTCACCACCAATCTTCTTATTTTTCTGAAGTCTGTGTGGAAAAGGGATTGGTGGTATGTATACATTCTCAGCTTCAACATCAACAGTAGGCTCAGGAGTTACCTCAACAGTGTCTTCATCTTTTCTAGAGGATGCCTCAACAACTCTTCCAGATCTCAGAGAAATGGCACTCACATTAGGATTGGAGGCATTGGGATTCATCACTGTCTGTGCAGGTAGTTGACTTGTTCTTTGAGTTTGCTGTATGTTATTTATGGAGGAGGCCAGTTGTCCAACCTGTGTCTCTAAATTTTGAATGATGGCATCTGTTCGCTGCTGATACTGTGTCTGTGAGGCTTGGAGCTGTCCAATTTGTGCAGTTATTTGTGAAGTCATTTGTGTGAACAGGTCCTCTAGTGAAGGTCCAGAAGGTGCAGAAGTGGTCACTTGGGGAGGATTCTGTGGTGGTGCTAGTGGTGACATCAGTTGTTGGTCCTCATACCAAGGGTTTAGATGGGTTCCCCAGCTCAATAGGAAGACTTTCTTCAAATCAAACCTGATGAAGGAGGAATCCACCTCAAGATTATACAACCAATCCCTTGCAGCGCCTTCAAGTGAGAGATGGAAAACTCCCATCTGGATGTGATCTTCTGTTATTCCTTCAGGTCTCAGCATTATAGAACAAACAGCCTGGAATTCCTTCAGATGCGCCTGCGGATTTTCACCTTCAAGACCACTAAACCTTGGCAACCAGTGCCTTAAACCAGCAAAATCAGGATAATATATGCATGGTGGTTCATAATTAACATTAGGCATGTATCCACACATGTAATTCTCCATGGGAAGCACTAAAATTCACAACCAGACAATGCAGACAAAACTAATTCAGCAAAGAGAATATATATATATTTTTTATTTATTTTTTCTGCTAATAACTAACAAGAGTCCCCGGCAACGGCGCCAATTTTTGGTCGCGCTGTCGCCACGCGCCAAAAAGAACGAGCGTTTACAAAAATATGTAGATAGGGAAGCGACAACTCGAGTATCGTCTCACAAGGACTCTTAGGTTGCTATTATTAACAGAAAATCAGTTTTGGGGGGGTTGGAGTGAATGCAAATAAGAAACAAGGCAAAACAAAGCAATGAAAACAAGGCAGTTCAAAGAGATTATCAAATAAACTAAAGTGATTGACCTACTGTTCTCGGTTTCCCACTATCATTGGCTCATGTAAGTTCCAAGCCCTAAGAAGATTCTAATCCCCTCCCGGTTGTAGCAACAATTAACAACGAAATCGCCACTACAGATATATGTTCCTATTCCCGAAATAACAAACGTGGTTAAGCCCTCATGAACTAAACGAACATGAATGAACACACGCGAAATAACAAACACGATTAAGTATAGGAACATAACATCGCCGAAATGAATCAACACAACACTATACACTCCTGAAATAACAAACAGAAACATATAGCATCGCATTGAAAAGAGAATAGCAAACAAAATAGGAAATACAGAACCTCAAGTGTAATTGAAACCAATCACAGTAGATTAATCTAGGAGACTAGCTCTCCATTACAGACTTAAGCACAAAAGAAAAGAAAAGAAAAGAAATTACTGAACTACAACTACTGACTAACTAGCTAGCCTTCATTTCTGCCTTCAAACAGGCTTATATACAACTTCTGGAATTCGCTGACTCGTGGGGCGAGCACTCCTTCGCGAGGCGAATAATGCGAACAGTCTTCAGCTTTTGGTTCTCTCGCGTGGCGGGCATATATTCGCGAGGTGAGACTCTTCAAATTCCAAACTGTAACGCCCGTGACCTTCAACATGGATGAGCCGTGATGGCTTCTGGTCTTCCAGGGTTGGATTACTCGCGAGGCGAGTCATGTTTCGCGGGGCGAGACAGAGAGGATTGCAATTTCTGGCACAGTCACCTTCGAGTTCGCGGGGCAAAGGCCTTTTCGCGGGGCGAAAGCTCCAGATTTATTTCCTTTTATTAACCTGAAAATAGAAAATAGCATAAGTACTTTATTTAACTCTAAATCAACTGAATTAACCTAAAAATACTTTACAGACTCAAAATGCTGCTTAAAGACAATCAAGTCTAATTTGGGTGAAAATGATATAAAATTAGCACAAAGCCAAGGTTTTTCTAGTTATAAAACTAGATGAGCCAGAGGCTGATCACATCTCATTCGAGAGATTATCGATAGAGGAGATGTGAAAATATGCAGAGTACCAACACTTGATAACGTTGCTGACCCACTTACGAAACCTCTTGCTCAATGAAGAACGAAGGTCACACTAGAACGATGGGCATTAGATTTATGCCTGATTGGCTCTAGTGCTAGTGGGAGATTGTTGGTGTAAGCCCTAGAGGCCAGTGTATTTCTTAGACATATATTTGTATCTTGCTATATATGATATGAAGCATTCCAGTTTATTGTGTTACTTGTTTAAACATAATAAAGTCCTTAGAATAGAAATTTCAGTTTAATAGAATATCAAGTTTATGACTTGATCGTGAGACACTATTGAACAATGAAATCCTATTCTTAAATATCCGTAGTCAAGTATTTTATTAATAAGGACAATAATAATACATTGAGACTATTATGTGTGCAGACTGATGACTATATCTCACGTGTCATGGATATGAGATATTGAGTCGCGACATAGGTACACATTAGAGTAATGATGTACTGGATTGACCCACCATGAGAACACTACATGGAGCATTGTGTGAGTGTCATAAGTAGTTCTCATAGTGACAATGGTGTATGCAATCCTTCGACCTGAAATCGCTACGATCCCTACATGAGGAGTCGTGTGCTTTAATATCGTCAAACGTCATCTGTAATAGGATGATTATAAAGACGGACATTGGGCATACCACGAGCCATGCAGAGGGATGTGAGTGACCTAGATGGAATTTGTCCCTCCTACATAACAGGAGTAATATCTGTGGGCCCCCTGATAGAGTGAGACTGTAAAATGCATGGCCGTGCTGAAATGAGTCAATATGAGATATTGACATCATTTGTTGTTAAGTCTACTCGGGTATCAGGGAACATGATATTGAACCATACAAGGGTGACACATTCCATGTCTTGTGTTCAATATAGATATATGGACAAAGGGATAATAATGCACATGAATATTCGTCACAGAAAGGTTTCGTCAAATCACTGACTTTCTCACTACTTAGGTAGCAATGATGTATTGCTAGATACCGCTCACTGTTTGTAATATTAAATGGGATTTAATATCACTACTAACGTTTTGGGAACCTATAGTGTCACACACATAAGAGCGGATTAAAAGAAGCATTAAAAGGAGAGTTGGACTTTTCTTTTGGGCCTAGCGCATAGTACATGGGCTTAGGTCAAACGCTGCTCACTAACTCACTTAAGGAGGCGCTGCTATAAGTAGACCACTTAAGCTATTGTGCCTACACAGTTTTGTCTTACCCTAGCCGCACATAGAGAGTGACAGTGAACAGAAGGTCTCGGTTTTCGAAGCTAGCACTGTGAGACAGAGACGCTTCGGGTTCGTGACGTTGGACGTTCACGGAATCTGCTCGTGTGGATACCTTAGAGACATCGTTCGTGCGTTAATTTTTTTTTATACGCAAATTCCGAACACGGGGTTTGGGGTTCGGGATTCAGGGTTTGGGTTTAGGGTTTAGGGGTTAGGGTTTATGGGTTAGGGTTTGGGTTTAGGGATTAGGAGTTAGGGTTTAGGGGTTAGGGTCTGGGGGTTGGGGGTTGGGTCTGGGTCTGGGTTTGGGTCTTGGGGTTGGGGTTTTGGTGTTGGGGGTTTAGGGGTTGGGGGTTCGGTTTTCAGGTTTCGGGGTTAAGGCTTAGGGCTTAGGGTTAGGGGTTAGAGGTTAGGTTATAGGGTTTTGGGTTTAGGATTTTGGGTTTAGGCTCTAGTGTTTAGAGTTTCGGTTTTAGGGATTCGTGGTTCGGGGTTCGGGGTTCGAGGTTAGGCGTTCGGGATTAGGGGTTAGGGATTAGGGGTTAGAGTCGGGGTCTGGGGGTTCGGGCTTTGGGTTTGGGTCTGGGGTTGGGGGTTTGGGGTTTGGGTTTAGGGGTTAGGGTCTGGGTCTGGGTCTGGGGGGTCGAGGGTTTGGGTCTGGGTCTGGGGGTTGGGGGATTGCGGTTTGGGTTGGGGGTTTAAGGTTCGGGGTTGGGGGTTCGGAGTTCAGGTTTAGGGGTTAGGGAAGGGTCTAGGGGTTAGGGGTTAGGGTCTAAGGGTTAGGGGCTTGGGTTTAGGGTTTTGGGGTTCTGGTTTCGATGTTCTGGGTTTGGGGTTCGGGGTTCGGGGTTAGGGGTTTGGGGTTTAGGGGTTAGGGGTAGGGGTTAGGGTCTTGGGTCTGGGTCTGGGGTTTGGGTGTTTGGGGTTGGGGGTTTGGGGTTAGGGGTTAGGAGTAGGGGGTTTGGGTTTCGAGGTTCGGGTTTCGGGGTTCACGGTTCAGGGTTAGGAGCTCAGGATTAAGGGTTAGGGGTTAGGTGTTAGCTTCTAGGGTTTAGGGGTTAGGGGTTAGGGTCTAGGGGATAGGAGTTAAGGGTTAGGTTTTAGGGTGTATGGTTTAGGGATTATGGTTTAGATTTCGGGGTTTGGGGTCTGGGGTTCGGGGTTCAGGGTTAGGGGTTCGGGATTAGGGGTTAGGGGTTTGGGGTTAGGGGTTAGCGTTTAGGGTTTAGGGTTTAGGGGTTAGGGGTTAGGGTCTAGGTGTTATTGTCTAGGGGATATGGGTTAAGGGTTAGGTTTTAGGGTCTAGGGTTTAGGGATTACGGTTTAGATTTCGAGGTTCGGGGTTAAGGGTTATGGGTTAGTTGTTATGGGTTAGGGTTTTTGGGGTTAGCAGTTAGGTGTTAGGGTTTAAGCGTTGGGATTTAGTGTTTAGGGGTTAGGGTCTGGGTCTGGGGGGTTGAGGGTTTGGGTCTGGGTCTGGGGGTTACGGGATTGGGTTGGGGATTGGGGGTTTGGGGTTGGGGGTACAGGGTTCGGGTTTTGGGGTGAGGGTTAGGGTCTTGGGGTTAGGGGTTAAGGTCTATGGTCTAGGGTTTAGGGTTTCGGGGTTCGGGGTTCAGTGTTCGGGGTTAGGGGTTCGGGGTTATGGGGTACGAGCTAGGGTTTAGGGTTAGGGGTTAGGGTCTGGGTCTGGGTTTGGGGGTTGAGGGTTTGGGTCTGGGTCTTGGTCTGGTTCCGGGTGTGGGCGTTGAGGGTTCGGGGTTCGGGGTTTAAGGTTTTGTGTTTCGATGTTTAGGGT
Source organism: Sophora flavescens (assembly GCA_030762895.1). NCBI lineage: Eukaryota > Viridiplantae > Streptophyta > Magnoliopsida > Fabales > Fabaceae > Sophora > Sophora flavescens. The sequence goes on along the minus strand of CM061062.1, from coordinate 70,120,740 downwards.
TTCGGGTTTCGGGGTTAGGGGATGGGGTTCGGGTCTTGGATCTGGGGGTTTGGGGTTGGGGTTGGGGTTCGGGGTTGGGGGTTGGAGGTTTGGGGGTTCGGGGTTGGGGGTTCGGGTTTAGGGGTTTGGGGTTAAGGTTGAGGGTTTGGGTTTAGGGTTTAAGGTTGTGGGTTTATGGGTTAGGGGTTATGGTTAGGGGTTAGGGTCTAGGGGTTAGGGGTTATGGTCTAGGGGTTAAGGGTTAGGTTTTAGGGTCTAGGGTTTAGGTTTCGAGGTTTGGGTTCTGGGTTAGGGGTTAGTGGTTAGGGGTTAGGGGTTAGGGTTTAAGGGTTAGGGTTTGGGTCTGGGTCTGGGTCTGGGTCTGGGTCTGGGTCTGGGGGGTTGAGGGTTTGGGCCTGGGTCTGGGGGTTGGGGGATTGGGGTTTAGGTTGGGGGTTTGGGGGTGGTGGTTTGAGGTTCTGGTTTAGGAGGTTAGGGTTAGGGGTTAGGGGTTAGGGTTTAGGATTTTGGGTCTGGGGTCTAGGGTCTAGGGTTTATGGTTTATGGTTTCGAGGTTTGGGGTTCGGGGTTAGAGGTTCGGGGTTAGGGGATACGGGTTAGGGGTTAGGGTCTGGGTCTGGGGGTTGAGGGTCTGGGTCTGGGTCTAGGTCTGGGTCTGGGGGTTAGGGGATAGGGGTTCGGGTTAGGGTTTAGGGTCTAGGGTTTATGGTCTAGGGTTTCGGGGTTCGAAGTTCGTGGTTCGGGGTTAAGGGCTAGGGTTAGGGTTTACGAGTTAGGGGTTAGGGGTTGTGGTCTGGGTCTAGGTCTGGCAGTTGGGTGTTTGGGGTTTTGGGGTTGGGGGTTTGGTGTTCCGGGTTCGAAATTCGGGGTTCGGGCGCTCGGGGTTCGAGGTTTCGAGGTTCGACGTTCGGGGTCGTGTTCGGATTAGGGGTTTCGCAGTTCGGGGTTCGGGTGTTGAGGTTGAGGTTGAGGGTTGAGGGTTGATGGGTTAGGGTTTAGGGGTTCGGGGTTAGGGTTTAAGGTTGAGGGGTTAGGGGTTGGGGTCTAGGTGTTAGGGTTTAGGGTCTAGGGTTAGGATCAAGGGTTTATAGTTTTGGGGTTCTGGTTTACGGCTTTTGATGTTCGGGTTCGGGGTCGGGGGTTTGAGGGTTAGGGTTCAGGGTTCGGGGTTCGGGGTTTAGCATTTACGGTTTAGGGGTTAGGGTTTCCTGCTTTGGGGTTGAGGGTTCGAGGTTCGGGGTTTAGGATTTAGGGTTTATCTGTTAGGGTTTAGGGGTTTAGGGTTTCGGGGTTTGGGGTTCGGGGTTAGGGATTCGGGGTTCGGGATTAGGGTTTCAGGGTAGTCGTTAAGGTTTAGTGGTTAGGTGTTGGGGTTAGGGTCTTGGGTCCGGGTCTGGGTGTTGGGGGTTTGGGGATGGGGGTTGGGGTTGGGTGTTGGGGGTTTGGGGGTTCGGGGTTAGGGCTTCGATGTTAGGGGTTCAGAGTTAGTGGTTCGGGGTTAGGGCTTCGATGTTAGGGGTTCGGAGTTAGTGGTTCGGGGTTAGGGTTGATTGTTTGGGTTTAGGGTTTAGTGTTTAAGGTTTAGGGGTTTGGGTTAGGGTCTTGGGCTTAGGGGTTAGGGGATAAGGGTTAGGGTTGAGGGTATAGGGGTTAGAGTTTAGGGTCTAGGGTCTAGGGTTTAGGATTTAGGGTTTAGGGTTTCGGGGTTAGGGGTTAGTGGTTAGGGGTTCGAGGTTTGGGGTTCAGGGTTAGGGTTTAGGGTTTAGGGGTTAGGGTTTAGGGGTTTCGGTTAGGGTTTAGGGGTTAGGGTTTAGGGGTTTGGGTTCTGGGGTTGGGGGTTTGGCTCTGGTTCTGGGTCTTGGGGTTGGGGTGTTGGGGGTTCGATTTTCAGGTTTGGGGGTTAAGGCTTATGGCTTAAGGGTAGGGGTTAGGGGTTAGGGTCTTGGGTTTTGGGTTTAGGATTTTGGGTTTAGGCTCTAGGGTTTAGAGTTTCGGTTTTAGGGCTTCGGGGTTCGGGGTTCACGGTTCGGGGTTCGAGGTTAGGGGTTCGGGATCAGGGGTTAGGGATTAGGGGTTAGAGTCGGGGTCTGGGGGTTGGGGCTTTGGTTCTGGGTCTGGGTCTGGGGGTTGGGGGTTTGGGGTTTGGGTTTAGGGGTTAAGGTTTAGGGTTTAGGGGTCATGGTCTGAGTCTGGGTCAGGGTCTGGGGGTTGAGGGTTTGGTTCTGGGTCTGGGGGTTGGGGGAATGGGGTTTGGGTTGGGGGTTTGGGGTTCGGGGTTCTGGTTTAGGGGTTATGGTTAGGGTCTAGGGGTTAGGGTTAGGGTCTAGGGGTTTGGGTCTAGGGGTTAGGGGTTAGGGTCTAGGGTTTAGGATTTCGGGGTTCGGGGTTACGGGTTACGGTTTAGGTTAAGGAGCTAGGGTCTGGGTCTGGGGGTTGAGGGTTTGGGTCTGGGTCTAGGTCTGGGGGTTGGGGGATGGGGGTTAGGGTTTGGGGATATGGGTTAGGGGTTAGGGTTATGGGTTTTGATGTTTGGGTTCGGGGTCGAGGGTTTGAGGGTTAGGGTTCAGGGTTCGGGGTTCGGGGTTTAGTGTTTACGGTTTAGGGGTAGGGTTTCCTGCTTTGGGGTTGAGGGTTCGAGGTTCGGGGTTTAGGATTTAGGGTTTATGGGTTAGGGTTTAGGGGTTTAGGGTTTCGGGGTTTGGGGTTCGGGGTTAGGGGTTAGGGATTCGGGGTTCTAGGTTATGGGTTTTGGGGTTAGGGGTTAAGGTTTAAGGGTTAGGGGTTAGGTGTTGGGGTTAGGGTCTTGGGTCTGGGTCTGGGTCTGGGGGTTAGGGGTTTGGGGATGGGGGTTGGGGTTGGGTGTTGGGGGTTTGGGGGTTCAGGATTAGGGCTTCGATGTTAGGGGTTCAGAGTTAGTGGTTCGGGGTTAGGGCTTCGATGTTAGGGGTTCGGAGTTAGTGGTTCGGGGTTAGGGTTGATTGTTTGGGTTTAGGGTTTAGGGTTTAGGGTTTAGGGTTAGGGGTTATGGGTTAGGGGATATGGGTTAGGATCTTGGGCTTAGGGGTTAGGGGATAAGGGTTAGGGTTGAGGGTATAAGGGTTAGAGTTTAGGGTCTTGGGCTTAAGGTTTAGGGTTTCGGGGTTAGGGGTTAGTGGTTAGGGGTTTGGGGTTTGGGGTTCAGGGTTATGGTTTAGGGTTTAGGGTTTAGGTTTTAGGGGTTAGGGTTTAGGGGTTAGGGTTTAGGGGTTAGGGTCTGGGGGTTGGGGTTTGGGTCTGGGTCTCTGTTTGGGTCTTGGGGTTGGGGGGTTGGGGGTTCGGTTTTCAGGTTTCGGGGTTAAGGCTTAGGGCTTAGTGGTAGGGGTTAGGGGTTAGGGTCTAGGGTTTAGGATTTTGGGTTTAGGCTCTAGGGTTTAGAGTTTCGGTTTTAGGGCTTCAGGGTTCGGGGTTCGGGGTTCGAGGTTCGAGGTTAGGGGTTCGGGAATTTGGGTTAGGGGTTACGGATTAGGGGTTAGAGTCGGGGTCTGGGGTTTGGGGCTTTGGGTCTGGGTCTGGGGGTTGGGGGTTTGGGGTTTGGGTTTAGGTGTTAAGGTTTATGGTTTAGGGGTCAGGGTCTGAGTCTGGGTCAGGGTCTGGGGGTTGAGGTTTTGGATCTGGGTCTGTGGGTTGGGGGATTGGGGTTTGGGTTGGGGGTTCGGGGTTCGGGGTTCGGGGTTCGGGGTTCGGGTTTAGGTCTAGGGGTTAGGGGTTAGGGGTTAGGGTCTAGGGGTTTGGGTCTAGGGGTTAGGGGTTAGGTCTACGGTATAGGGTCTAGGGTTTAGGATTTCAGGGATCGGTGTTCGGGGTTATGGGTTACGGTTTAGGATTAGGGGCTAGGGTCTGGGTCTGGGTCTGGGGGTTGAGGGTTTGGGTTTGGGTCTGGGTCTGGGGGTTGGGGGATGGGGGTTAGGGTTTGGGGTTATGGGTTAGGGGTTAGGGGTTAGGGTTATGGGTTATCGATTAGGGGTTATGGGTTAGGAGTTAGGGACTAGGGGTTATGGGTTAGGGTTTAGGGTCTAGGGTTTATTTTCTAGGGTTTCGGGGTTCGAGGTTCGGGGTTCGGGGTTAAGGGTTAGGGTTAGGTTTACGGGTCAGGGGTTAAGGTCAGGGTCTGGGGGTTGGGGGTTTGGGTCTAGGGGTTGGGTTTGGGGGTATGGTGTTCGGGGTTTGGAATTCGGGGTTCTGGGTTTCGGGGTTCGGCGTTCGGGGTCGCGTTCGGGTTAGGGGTTTCGCGGTTTGGGGTTCGGGTTCGGGGGTTGAGTTGAGGTTGAGGGGTTAGTGTTTTTGGGTTCGGGGTTAGGGTTAAGGGTTTGGTTTTAGGGTTTAGGGTTGAGGGGTTAGGGTTAGGGTTTAGGGGTTAGGGTGTATGGTCTAGGGTTTAGGGTTAGGGTCTAGGGGTTAGGGTGTATGGTTTAGGGTTTAGGGTTAGGGTCAAGTGTTTATTGTTTTGGGGTTAGGGTTTCGGGGTTCGGGGTTCGGGTTTACGGGTTTCGGGGTTCGGGTTCGGGGTCGGGGGTTGAGGTTGAGGGTTGAGGGTTAGGGTTGGGGGTTCGGGGTTTAGGGTTTATGGTTTTGGGGTTAGGGTTTCGGGGTTTAGGGTTGATGGTTCGGGGTTCGAGGTTTTGGGTTTAGGGGTTTGGGTTTCGAGGTTTAGGGTTTCGGGGTTTGGGGTTCGGGGTTCGGGGTTAGGGGTTTGTGATTCGGGGTTCGGGGTTAGGGGTTAAGGTTTAGGGGTTAGGGGTTAGGTGTTGGGGTTAGGGTGTTGGGACTGGGTCTGGGGGATAGGGGTTTGGGGTTTGAGGTTGGGGGCTTAGGGATGGGGATTGGGGTTGGGGTTGGATGTTGGGTGTTTGGGGGTTCAGGGTTAGGGGTTCGGAGTTAGTGGTTCGGGGTTAGTGTTGAGTGTTTGGGTTTAGGGTTTAGGGGTTAGGGTTAGTGGTTATGGGTTAGGGGATAGGGGTTAGGGGTTAGGGTCTTGGGCTTAGGGGTTAGGGGATAAGGGTTAGGGGTGAGGGGATAGGGGTTAGAGTTTAGGGTCTAGGGTTTTGGGTTTTGGGTTTCGGGGTTTGGGGTTCGGGTTTCGGGGTTTGGGGTTCGGGGTTAGGGGTTATGGGTTTGGGGTTCGGGGTTAGGTGTTAGGGTTTAGGGTCTAGGGGTTTGGTGCTAGGGTTTAGGGGTTATGGGTTAGGGTCTAGGGGTTAGGTGTTAGGGTTTAGGGGTTAGGTGTCTAGGGGTTGGGGGATTGGGGTTTGGGTTAGGGGTTTGGTGTTCGGGGTTGGAGGTTAGGGGTTAGGGGTTGGGGGTTTAGTAACATTTATAGGCCACATTTTAACAAATGTTACTTAATGGAATAAAATATTGTATTTTACAACATTTTTAAAATAAAATGTTTCTAAACCTATGTTACTTTTTCCCTGCTTCAGAAACATGAAGAGCTTCTCCCCTTTCGGTGCATCACTTCCCTGCTTCAAAAACGTGAGAGCTTCATCGCACCGATTCATCTCTGTGTTCAGCACCGATTCATCTCTCTGTTCAGCACCGATTCATCACAACTTGCTCTAATTGCATTCTTCAATTTGTTCGTAATCTTTGATTCTCGCTAAATTCAAATCTCAGATTTCTTCACCTCCGTATTCATCTCTTTGTTCGGTAAGATGCTCTCACTGTGATTGTTAATTGCTTCGTAATCTCAGATTTTATGATTTCTGAATTTGAGCGTCTTCTTCTTCTTCCTTAGGATTTGCACTTTGATTCAATTTCTGAATCGCTCACCAAAGGTTAGTTCTGAATTTTGAACATGAATGTTATTTTGAATTTGTTTGGAATGTTGTTATGAATTTTTAGTTTCCTCTTTTTTTTTGTGTTTTTTTGTATGTAAGAATGCAAAACTCTATGTTTTTCATTATTGCACTCAAGCTTTTTGAAAGAATGTGTTAGCTTTTTTTTTTTAGGAACATGTCTTCTACTCTTCTTTAGTGGGTGGAGTGATTGATGTTGGCATTTTATAATCTATTTTTGTTAGATAAACTCTGTTTCTTTTTATTTAATATTCTTGTGCCATTAATTGGGTATATCATATTAACATCCTATGTCTCTATTTTCCATTTCATCTTTCTTATCTTTTCCTTCTCCGTCAAACTTAGGTGAATTAAAGGACAACCTTCTTGTTGCTAAGTTTTTCAAGTCCAGGCTTAAAAGCTCCATGTATATATTGATTTCTAAAGAGGGCTTCTATTTTATACCCTATTTGTGCAAAATTCTTTGAGTTAGTAAATGCTAGATAATCATGTTAATTCCTAAAATTCAGCAAAGATAAAAGAGTGTTCTAGTTTACAGTTTCTAAGATAATTGTATGATGACATCAATTACCATTCCATCAAGGTTGTATTGTTTCACTCTCGGCAGATAGGACTTCTTTACATTTGGTAATTAATTGATGTTTAGAGTGTTACAGAACATTAAAGATTTTTAATGAAATAGCTTCACATTTGTGTCTCAAGTACCACTTTCCTTGTCCATGAAAATTGTTTTAAACAACTTTTGAATAATTAAATCCTTTTTTGACTTTTTATATTGGAAAAGTATGACAGTGGGAGAAGCAAACAGGTATGCAGAAGATGGAGTGAAGAGGTTCCTGGAAGCTGGAAAAGCTGCCCATGGAAGTTATTCGCTTTGAAAAAGCTTTGAAAAGTGGCTACACTTTCAATTCCTGATGGCTATTGTAATTGTGATATTTATATAATTTGGTACCTGAATTAATTGCATATTTAACAATGGGATAGCTTTGGTATATCAAAACTTAATGCTACTTTTGGTAATTGAAAACTCCCATTGATTGGATGGGCTAATTTTTTTTTATAAAAGTAGCATGCTAGAGCATCACAATGAAAAAGGCCATCCCAACTATGTTGGCACCACCCAATTCAACAATCATTTGCTGCATGCTACGCATTTATTGATGAATCAAAAAAAAAAACCAGAGAACAAAATAAGCATGGGGGACATAAGGCCAAAACCCATGAGAAAAAAGGAAAACTAAGAAAACCTGTAACTAGGCAAGCCTAGCCTATTTCTACAAAATTCATCCTTAATAAAATGGGGGATTGTGTCCCACCAACTAAAGCCTAGATGTTGAATTCCATAGTTTGCTAGTTTATCCGCACACACATTGCCTTCCCTATATGTGTTAGTGACTTGGAAGGTAAGGCCGTTGACTATATGCAAGCAGTTTTTCCATCTAGCAAGCAGCCTCCACGGTACAATTTCCAAGTTCTTTAATGCATAAACCACAAGCATTGAGTCTATCTCTAACCAAAGGTTCCTCCAGCCTCTAGTGTTAGCAATCTTCATATCTCCCATCCATGGGAACCACATCACATAACACCTCATCTTCATATCTCCCAATCCGAAACGACACTCGTACTTGTTTGTTCACCATCACATCACCGAGATCACTAAACTCCGGGATGCTCCAAATGACATACGGTTGTGGATTGTCTATAAGAGGAAGTCCTAACTTTTGTACCATGGTGGTACTAGCTAGGTTAATGTAACCCCTTCTATCAATCACCAAGCTACATATCTTGTCCTTCACATAGCATCTAGAATAGAAAATATCCTCCCTTTGCTTTGCATCATTTTTCTTCATTACCTCCATGAAGAACCCACTGAGAAAAATTCAAACTTTGCATACAACCACCAAGAAAGATGAATAAAATTTCGAATTCCTCAAATAAATTTTTTTATTTTCGTATTTTTTTTATACAGAATAGAAAAGAACAAAGAAATATAGCACTTGAAATTCAAGGATCCTAAGCTCTGGTACCAAATGATATGATCCTAATCCGGACCGCCTTGAAGTTTCAGACAAAAGAAGGATATTGACGCCACACTCAAGATATAGGTGAGAAGGTGAGTGATAAGTCATGGGTTTGATCGCCACAAGTTGCCTTGATAAGATCGGATTTAGTTCTTTTACCCAAGAACCCAAGGGAAGCTCTCACAATTGAGAAAATTATTCAAATTTCATTATCTTCAAAACTGATTTGTATAGTACAAGAGTTCCCTATTTATAGGCTAACTTGGAAATACAAGAAATAAAACTCCCACTATGATGCATTTACCACAAATTGGTAGTTGCATTTATATTACCTAGTAAATGAGCATAAACATGGTATCCCACTATCATGCATTTACATTACCTAGTAAATGAGCATAAACATGGTATCCCACTATCATGCATTTACCACAAATTGGTAATTGCATTTACATTACCTAGTAAATAAGCATAAACATGATAATAACTTCCCACTAGCCATTATTATGACTTAGTGCACTAATAGGATGCATTTAGTGAGGCTAGCAGAATACAAAAGGTCATCCTAAAATTCATCCCAAAAATAATACGAAAATTATAAATAAAAATTATCAACATATAATAATCTGAATATGCTTCTTTCCACATGCTCGAGCCATCCATGTTCCTATCAGGGTTAGAGTTTAGGGTCTAGGATTTAGGGTTTCGGGGTTCGGGGTTAGGGGTTAGGGGTTAGGGGTTTGGGGTTTGGGGTTTGGGGTTTGGGCTTACGGGTTAGGGTTTAGGGGTTAGGGTTAGGGGTTAGGGTTTAGGGGTTAGGGTTTAGGGGTTATGGGTTAGGGGTTAGGGTATGGGGGTTGGGGGTTCGGGTCTGGGTTTGGGTCTGGGGGTTGGGGTCTGGGGGTTGGGGGTTTGGGGGTTGGGGGTTCGGTTTTCAGGTTTCGGGGTTAGGGCTTAGGGGTAGGGGTTAGGGTCTAGGGTTTTGGGTTTAGGATTTTGGGTTTAGGCTCTAGGGTTTAGAGTTTCGGTTTTAGGGATTCGGGGTTCGGAGTTCGTGGTTCGGGGTTCGAGGTTAGGGGTTCGGGATTAGGGGTTAAGGGTTATGGATTAGGGGTTAGAGTCGGGGTATGGGAGTTGGGGCTTCGGGGTTTGGGTTTATGGGTTAGGGTTTAGGGGTTAGGGTCTGGGTCTGGGGGGTTGAGGGTTTGGGTCTGGGTCTGGGGGTTGGGGGATTGGGGTTTGGGTTGGGGGTTCGGGGTTCGGGTTTTGGGGTTTGGGTTAGGGATTAGGGGTTAGGGTCTAGGGGTTAGGGGTTAGGGTCTGGGGTCTAGGGTCTAGGGTCTAGGGTCTAGGGTTTAGGGTTTCGGGTTTCGGGGTACGGGTTTCGGGGTTCGGGGTTAGGGTATACGGGTTCAGGTTTAGGGTTAGGGGTTAGGGTTTAGGTCTGGGTCTGGGTCTGGGTCTGGGGGTTGAGGATTTGGGTCTGGGTCTGGGTCTGGGGGTTGGGGGATATGGGTTAGGGTTAGGGTTAGGGTTTATGGGTTGGGGGTTGGGGGTTAGGGTTATGGGTTATGGGTTAGGGGTTAGGGTATAGGGTTTATGGGTTAGGGTTTAGGGTCTAGAGTTTATGGTCTAGGGTTTCGGGGTTTGCGGTTTGGGGTTAGGGGTTAAGGTCTAGGGTTAGGGTTTACGGGTTAGGGGTTAGGGGTTATCCTCTGGCTCTGGGTCTGGGTCTGGGAGTTGGGGGTTTGGGTCTGGGGATTGGGGTTTTGGGGTTTGTGGGTTTGGGGTTTGGTGTTCGGGGTTTAGGGTTTCGGGGTTTGGGCGTTCGGGGTCGTGTTTGGATTAGGGGTTTCGCGGTTCGGGGTTCGGGTCTTGAGGTTAAGGTTGATAGTTGAGGGTTGATAGGTTAGGGTTTAGGGTTAGGGTTTAGGAGTTCGGGGTTAGGGTTAGGGTTTAGGGTTTAGGGTTGAGGTGTTAGGGGTTAGGGGTTAGGGTTTATGGTTTAGGGTTTAGGGTCTAGGGGTTAGGGTTTATGGTCTGGGTTTAGGGTCAAGGATTTATTGTTTCGGGGTTCGGGGTTTGGGGTTCGGGTTTACGGGTTTCGATGTTCGTGTTCGAGGTCGGGGGTCGGGGGTTGAGGGTTGAGGGTGAGGGTTGAGGGTTCGGGGTTCGGGGTTTAGGGTTTACGGTTTAGGGGCTATGCTTTCAGGCTTTGGGGTTGAGGGTTGAGGGTTCGAGGTTCGGGGTTTAGGGTTTAGGGTTTATGGTTTAGGGGTTAGGGTTTTTGTGTTTAGGGTTTCGGGGTTTGGGGTTTGGGGTTGGGGATTCGGGATTCGGGGTTAGGGGTTAAGGTTTGGGGGTCAGGGGTTAGGTGTTGGGGTTAGGGTCTTGGGCCTGGGTCTGGGGGTTGGGTGTTTGGGGTTTGGGGTTGGGTGTTTGGGGATGGGGGTTGGGGTTGGGTGTTGGGGGTTTGGGGGTTCGGGTTAAGGGGTTCGGTGTTAGGGGTTCGGAGTTAGTGGTTCGGGGTTAGGGTTGAGTGTTTGGGTTTAGGGTTTAGGGTTTAGGGGTTAGGGGTTAGGGTTAAGGGTTAAGGGTTAGGGGTTATGGGTTAGGGTCTTAGGCTTAGGGGTTAGGGGATAAGTGTTATGGGTGAGGGTATAGGGGTTTGATATAATCCTAATCCGGACCGCCTTAAAGTTTCAGACAAAAGAAGGATATTAACGCCACACTCAAGATATAGGTGAGATGGTGAGTGATAAGTCATGGGTTTGATTGCCACAAGTTTTCTTGATAAGATCGGATTTAGTTCTTTTACCCAAGAACCCAAGGGAAGCTCTCACAATAGAGAAAACTCTTCAAATCTCATTATCTTCAAAACTGATTTGTGTAGTACAAGAGTTCCCTATTTATAGGCTAACTTGGAAATACAAGAAATAAAACTCCCACTATCATTCATGCATTTACCACAAATTGTAATTGCATTTACATTACCTAGTAAATGAGCATAAACATGGTATCCCACTATCATGCATTTACCACAAATTGGTAATTGCATATACATTACCTAGTAAATGAGCATAAACATGATAATAATTTCCCACTAGCCATTATTATGACTTAGAGCACTAATAGGATGCATTTAGTGAGGCTAGCAGAATACAAAAGGTCGTCCTAAAATTCAGCCCAAAAATAATACGAAAATTATAAATAAAAATTATAAAAATATAATAATCTGAATATGCTTCTTTTCACATGCTCAAGCCATCCATGTTCCTATCATTCCCCACTTCTTGATAGTGATTTGTCCTCAAATCCAAACCTGCATTAAAAGTCAGTGGATTATCTAATAAAATCTTGCTTTTGTGCTCTCCACATTTTGCTTGATAATTGGCTCTTCCATCCCCTTTTCTCTCATAATTCTCATTTTTCATGAGATATTTCTCATTGTTCTCTTTTTCTTCAACTTTTATCTCATGGTTCTCCACTTTTTCTCTCTCATGGGTTTCTTTTTTCTTTAATTCTTCTTTTTCCTCAGTGCTTTCTTTTTTTTCTTGTTCTTTTTCACCACTCTCCATTTCCTCTTCCTTTCTCTCATGAGTTTCCTTTTTCTTTACTTCTCCTTTCAAGTACATTTGATCTTCATACACTTGTTTTGGTGACAATGGTCCAAGAGTAATTTTACGATTATTAAATACAAATGAGTACTTATTTTTGTAGACATCATATTCCGCTTGTCGTTCAACTCTCCAAGGACGCCCAAGTAACAAGTGCCTAGTTTCCATGGGAACCACATCACATAACACCTCATCTTCATATCTCCCAATCTGAAACGACACTCGTACTTGTTTGTTCACTACCACGTCACCGAGATCACTAAACTCCGGGATGCTCCAAATGACATACGGTTGTGGATGCTCTATAAGAGGAAGTCCTAACTTTTGCACCATGGTGGTACTAGCTAGGTTAACGTATCCCCTTCTATCAATGACCAAGCTACATATCTTGTCCTTCACATAGCATCTAGAATAGAAAATATCCTCCCTTTGCTTTGCATCATTTTTCTTCATTACCTACATGAAGAACCCACAGAGAAAAATTCAAACTTTGCATACAACCACCAAGAAAGATGAATAAAATTTGGAATTGCATTTACATTACCTAGTACTTGAGCATAAACATGGTATCCCACTATCATGCATTTACCACGAATTGGTAATTGCATTTACATTACCTAGTAAATGAGCATAAACATGATAAAAACTTCCCACTAGCCATTATTATGACTTAGAGAACTAATAGGATGCATTTAGTGAGGCTAGCATAATACAAAATGTCATCCTAAAATTCAGCCCAAAAATAATACGAAAATTATAAATTAAATTTATAAAAATATAATAATCTGAATATGCTTCTTTCCACAGGCTCAAGCCATCCATGTTCCTATCAGGGTTAGAGTTTAGGGTCTAGGGATTAGGGTTTTGGGGATCGGGGTTCGGGGTTAGGGGTTTTAGGTTTTGGGTTTGTGGTTACGGGTTAGGGTTTAGGGTTTAGGGGTTAGGGGTTAGGGTCTGGGGGTTGGGGGTTTGGGTCTGGGTCTGGGTTTGGGTCTGGGGGTTGGGTGTTTGGTGTTGGGGGTTTGGGGGTTGGGGGTTCGGTTTTCAGGTTAGGGTTTAGGGGTTAGGGTCTAGGCTTTTGGGTTTAGGATTTTGGGTTTAGGCTCTAGGGTTTAGAGTTTCGATTTTAGGGATTCGGGGTTCGTGGTTCGGGGTTCGAGGTTAGGGGTTCGGGATTAGGGGTTAAGGGTTAGGGATTAGGGGTTGGAGTCGGGGTCTGGGGGTTGGGGCTTTGGGTCTGGGTCTAGGGGTTGGAGGTTGGGGGTTTGGGTTTTGGGGTTATTAGGGTTTAGGGGTTAGGGTCTGGGTCTGGGTATGGGGGTTGAGGGTTTGGGTCTGGGTCTGGGTCTGGGGGTTAGGGGATTGGGGTTTGGGTTGGGGGTTCGGGGTTAGGGTTAGGGTCTTGGGGTTAGGGGTTAGGGTCTAGGGGTTTGGGTCTAAGGGTTAGGGGTTAGGGTCTAGTGTTTAGGATTTCAAGGTTCGGGGTTCGGGGTTACAGGTTACGGTTTAGGTTTAGGGGCTTGGGTCTGGGTCTGGGTCTAGGTATGGGGGTTGAGGGTTTGGGTCTGGGTCTGGGGGTTGGAGGATGGGGGTTAGGGTCTGGGTTATGGGTTATGGGTTAGGGGTTAGGGTTATGGGTTATGGGTTATGGGTTATGGTTTAGGGGTTATGGGTTAGGAGTTAGTGTCTTGGGTTATGGGTTACGATTTAGGATCTAGGGTTTAGGGTCTAGGGTTTCGGGGTTCGAGGTTCGGGGTTCGAGGTTAGGGTTTAGGGGCTAGGGCTAGGGCTAGTGTTAGGGTTTAGGGTTTAGGGTTTACGGGTTAGGGGTTATGGTCTGGGTCTGGGGGTTGGGGGTTTGGGGGTTTGGAATTCGGGGTTCGGGTGTTCGGGGTTCGGCGTTCGGGGTCGCGTTTGGGTTAGGTGTTTCGGGGTCGCGTTTGGGTTTGGTGTTTCGGGGTTTGGTGTTCGGGTATGGGGGTTGAGGGTGAGGTTGAGGGTTGAAGGTTGAGGGGTTAGTGTTTAGGGTTCGGGTTTAGTGGTTTGGGGTTGGGGTTAAGGGTTTGGGTTTAGGGATTAGGGTTGAGGGTTGAGGGGTTAGGGTTAGGGTTTAGGGGTTAGGGTCTAGGGGTTAGGGTTTAAGGTCTAGGGTTCAGGGTTAGGGTCAAGGGTTTATTGTTTCGGGGTTCGGGTTTCGGGGTTCGGGTTTACGTGTTTCGGGATTCGGGTTCGGGGTCGGAGGTTGAGGGTTGAGGGTTGAGGGTTGAGTGTTGAGGTTGAGGGTTCGAGGTTTGGGTTTACGGTTTAGGGGTTATGGTTTCGGAGTTTGGGGTTGAGGGTTGCGGGTTCGGGGTTTAGGGTATAGGGGTTTGGGATTCGGGGTTTTGGGTTTCGGGGTTTGGGGTTCGGGGTTAGAGGTTTGGGATTCGGGGTTCGGGGTTAGGGGTTAAGGTTTAGGGGTTATGGGCCAGGTGTTGGGGTTAGGGTCATGGGTCTGGGTCTGGGGGTTGGGGGTTTGGAGTTTGGGGCTTGGGGTTGGGTGTTGGGTGTTTGGGTTTTCTGGGTTAGGGGTTCGGTGTTAGGTGTTCGGAGTTAGTGGTTTGGGGTTAGAGTTGAGTGTTTGGTTTTAGGGGTTAGGGGTTAGGGTTTTGGGGTTAGGGTTATGGGTTATGGGTTAGGGGATATGGGTTAGGGGTTAGGGTCTTGGGCTTAGGGGATAAGGGTTAGGGGTGAGGGGATAGGGGTTAGAGTTTAGGTTCTAGGGTTTAGGGTTTTGGGGTTTGGGGTTCGGGGTTCGGGGTTAGGGGTTTGGGATTACGGGTTTGGGGTTCGCGGTTAGGGGTTAGGGTTAAGGGTTTGGTGGTTAGGGTTTAGGGGTTTGGTCCTAGGGTTTAGGGGTTAGGGGGATATGGGTTAGGGTTAGGGGTTATGGGTTATGGGTTAGGGGTTAGGTGTTAGGGGTTAGGGTTATGGGTTAGGGGTTAGGACTTAGGGTCTAGGGTTATGGGTTAGGGTTTAGGGTCTAGGGTTTATGGGGTTTTTGGGGTTTGAGGTTTGGGGTTAGGGATTAGGGGCTAGGGTTAGGGTTTAGGGTTTACAGGTTAGGGGTTGGGGGTTTGGGTCTAGGGGTTGGGGGTTTGGGGTTGGGCGTTGGGGGTTGGGGGTTGGGGTTTGGTTTTCGGACATTGGAATTTGGGGTTAGGGTGTTCAGGGTTCGGGGTTTCGGGGTCGTGTTCGGGGTCGCGTTCGGGTTAGGGGTTTCGGGTTCGGGTTCGGGGGTTGGGGTTGAGGTTAAGTTTGAGGGTTGAGGGGTTAGTGTTTAGGGTTATGGTTTAGGGGTTCGGGGTTAGGGTTAAGGGTTTGGGTTTAGGGTTTAGGGTTGAGGAGTTAGGGGTTAGGGTTTAGGGGTTAGGGTCTAGGGGTTAGGGGTTAGGGTTTAGGGTCTAGGGTTTAGGGTTAGGGTCAAGGGTTTATTGTTTCGGGGTTAGGGTTTCGGGGTTCGGGGTTCGCGATTAGGGGTTCGGGTTTAGGGTTGAGGGTTAGCGTTAAGGGTTAGGGGTTAGGGGTTTATGGTTTACGGTTTAGGTGTTAAGGTTTCGGGGTTTGGGTTGAGGGTTCGGGGTTCGGGGTTTAGGGTTTAGGGTTTCGAGGTTTGGGGTTCGGGGCTTCGGGGTTTAGGGTTTAGGGTTTAGGGTTTAGGGGGTCGGGGGTTGAGGGTTGAGGGTGAGGGTTGAGGGTGAGGGGTTCGGGGTTTAGGGTTTACGGTTTAGGGGCTAGGGTTTCAGGCTTTGTGGTTGAGGGTTAAGGGTTCGAGGTTCGGGGTTTATGGTTTAGGGTTTAGGGGTTAGGGTTTTGGCGTTTAGCGTTTCGGAGTTTGGGGTTTGGGGTTTAGGGTTGGGGATTAGGGGTTCGGGGTTAGGGGTTAAGGTTTAGGTTTTAGGGGTTAGGTGTTGGTGTTAGGGTCTTGGACCTGGGTCTGGGGGTTGGGTGTTTGGGGTTTGGGGTTGGGTGTTTGGGGTTAGGGGTTGGGGTTGGGTGTTGGGGGTTTGGGGGTTCGATGTTAGGGGTTCGGAGTTAGTGGTTCGGGGTTAGGGTTGAGTGTTTGGGTTTAGGGTTTTGGGTTTAGGGGTTAGGGGTTAGTGTTTAGGGGTTATGGTTAGGGGTTATGGGTTAGGGTCTTGGGCTTAGGGGTTAGGGGATAAGGGTTATGGGTGAGGGTATAGGGGTTTGATATAATCCTAATCCGGACCGCCTTAAAGTTTCAGACAAAAGAAGGATATTAACGCCACACTCAAGATATAGGTGAGTGATAAGTCATGGGTTTGATTGCAACAAGTTTTCTTGATAAGATCGGATTTAGTTCTTTTACCCATGAACCCAAGGGAAGCTCTCACAATAGAGAAAACTCTTCAAATTTCATTATCTTCAAAACTGATTTGTGTAGTACAAGAGTTCCCTATTTATATGCTAACTTGGAAATACAAGAAATAAAACTCCCACTATCATTCATGCATTTACCACAAATTGTAATTGCATTTACATTACCTAGTAAATGAGCATAAACATGGTATCCCACTATCATGCATTTACCACAAATTGGTAATTGCATATACATTACCTAGTAAATGAACATAAACATGATAATAACTTCCCACTAGCCATTATTATGACTTAGGCACTAATAGGATGCATTTAGTGAGGCTAGCAGAATACAAAAGGTCGTCCTAAAATTCAGCCCAAAAATAATATGAAAATTATAAACAAAAATTATAAAAATATAATAATCTGAATATGCTTCTTTCCACATGCTCAAGCCATCCATGTTCCTATCATTCCCCACTTCTTGAAAGTGATTTGTCCTCAAATCCAAACCTGCATTAAAAGTTAGTGGATTATCTAATAAAATCTTGCTTTTGTGCTCTCCACATTTTGCTTGATAATTGGCTCTTCCGTCCCCTTTTCTCTCATAATTCTCATTTTTCATGAGATATTTCTCACTGTTCTCTTTTTCTTCAACTTTTATCTCATGGTTCTCCATTTTTTCTCTCTCATGGGTTTCTTTAGGGGGATATGGGTTAGGGTTAGGGGTTATGGGTTATGGGTTATGGGCTATGGGTTAGGGGTTAGGTGTTAGGGGTTAGGGTTATGGGTTATGGGTTAGGGCTTAGGACTTAGGGTCTAGGGGTTATGGGTTATGGTTTAGGGTCTAGGGTTTATGGGGTTTTGGGGTTTGAGGTTCGGGGTTAGGGGCTAGGGTTAGGGTTTAGGGTAACAGGTTAGGGGTTGGGGGTTTGGGTCTAGGGGTTGGGGGTTTGGGGGGGTTTGGGGGTTGGGGGTTGGGGTTTGGTTTTAGGGCTTTAGAATTTGGGGTTCGGGCGTTCACGGTTCGGGGTTTTGGGGTTCGACGTTCGGGGTCGCGTTCGGGTTAGGGGTTTCGGGTTCGGGTTTGGGGGTTGGGGTTGAGGTTAAGTTTCAGGGTTGAGGGGTTAGTGTTTAGGGTTATGGTTTAGGGGTTCGGGGTTAGGGTTAACTGTTTGGGTTTAGGGTTTAGGGTTTAGGGTTGAGGGTTGAGGGGTTATGGGTTAGGGTTTAGGGGTTAGGGTCTAGGGGTTAGGTGTTAGGGTTTAGGGTCTATGGATTAGGATTAGGGTTAGGGTCAAGGGTTTATTGTTTCGGGGTTAGGGTTTCGGGGTTCAGGGTTAGGGATTCGCGGTTAGGGGTTCGGGTTTAGGGTTGAGGGTTAGCGTTGAGGGTTCGGGGTTTATGGTTTATGGTTTAGGCATTAGGGTTTCGGGGTGAGGGTTGAGGGTTGAGGGTTGAGGGTTCGGGGTTCGGGGTTTAGTGTTTAGGGTTTCGGTGTTTAGGGTTTCGGGGTTTGGGGTTCGAGGCTTCGGGGTTCGGGGTTAGGGATTCGGGATTCTGGGTTTGGGGTTAGGGGTTTGGGGTTAGGGGTTAGGGGTCAGGTGTTGGGGTTAGGGTCATTGGTCTGGGTCTGGGGGTTTGGAGTTGGGGGCTTGGGGTTGGGTGTTGGGTGTTTGGGTTTTCTGGGTTAGGGGTTCGGTGTTAGGTGTTCGGAGTTAGTGGTTTGGGGTTAGAGTTGAGTGTTTGGGTTTAGGGGTTAGGGGTTAGGGGTTAGGGTTTTGGGGTTAGGGTTAGGGGTTATGGGTTATGGGATATGGGTTAGGGGTTAGGGTCTTGGGCTTAGGGGATAAGGGTTAGGGGTGAGGGGATAGGGGATATAGGTTAGAGTTTAGGGTCTAGGGTTTAGGGTTTTGGGGTTTGGGGTTCGGGGTTCGGGGTTAGGGGTTTGGGGTTACAGGTTTGGGGTTCGCGGTTAGGGTTTAGGGTTTAGGGGTTAGGGTTTAGGGATTTGGTCCTAGGGTTTAGGGGTTATGGGGATATGGGTTAGGGTTAGGGGTTATGGGTTATGGGTTAGGGGTTAGGTGTTAGGGGTTAGGGTTATGGGTTAGGGGTTAGGACTTAGGGTCTAGGGGTTATGGGTTAGGGTTTAGGGTCTAGGGTTTATGGGGTTTTGGGGTTTGAGGTTCGGGGTTAGGGATTAGGGGCTAGGGTTAGGGTTTAGGGTTTACAAGTTAGGGGTTTGGGGTTTGGGTCTAGGGGTTGGGGGTTAGGGTTTGGTTTTTGGGCTTTGGAATTTGGGGTTCGGGTGTTCAGGGTTCGGGGTTTCGGGGTTCGACGTTCGGGGTCGCGTTCGGGTTAGGGGTTTCGGGGTTTCGGGTTCGGGTTCGGTGGTTGGGGTTGAGGTTAAGTTTTAGGGTTGAGGGGTTAGTGTTTAGGGTTATGGTTTAGGGGTTCGGGGTTAGGGTTAACTATTTGGGTTTAGGGTTTAGGGTTGAGGGTTGAGGGGTTATGGGTTAGGGTTTCGGGGTTAGGGTCTAGGGGTTAGGTGTTAGGGTTTAGGGTCTAGGGTTTAGGGTTAGGGTCAAGGGTGTATTGTTTCGGGGTTAGGGTTTCGGGGTTCGGGGTTCGCGGTTAGGGGTTAGGATTTAGGGTTGAGGGTTAGCGTTGAGGGTCGGGGTTCGGGGTTTATGGTTTACGGTTTAGGTGTTAAGGTTTCGGGGTTTGGGTTGAGGGTTGAGGGTTCGGGGTTCGGGGTTCGGGGTTTAGGGTTTAAGGTTTCGGGGTTTGGGGTTCGGGGCTTCGGGGTTTAGGGTTTAGGGGTCGGGGGTTGAGGGTTGAGGGTTGAGGGTGAGGGTTGAGGGTTCGGGGTTCGGGGTATAGGGTTTACGGTTTAGGGGCTAGGGTTTCAGGCTTTGGGGTTGAGGGTTAAGGGTTCGAGGTTCGGGGTTTAGGGTTTAGGGTTTAGGGGTTAGGGTTTTGGCGTTTAGGGTTTCGGAGTTTGGGGTTTGGGGTTTAGGGTTGGGGATTAGGGGTTCGGGGTTAGGGGGTAAGGTTTAGGGATTAGGGGTTAGGTGTTGGGGTTAGGGTCTTGGGCCTGGGTCTGGGGGTTGGGTGTTTGGGGTTTGGGGTTGGGTGTTTGGGGATGGGGGTTGGGGTTGGGTGTTGGGGGTTTGGGGGTTCGATGTTAGGGGTTTGGAGTTAGTGGTTCGGGGTTAGGGTTGAGTGTTTGGGTTTAGGGTTTTGGGTTTAGGGGTTAGGGGTTAGTGTTTAGGGGTTAGGGTTAGGGGTTACGGGTTAGGGTCTTGGGCTTAGGGGTTAGGGGATAAGGGTTATGGGTGAGGGTATAGGGGTTTGATATAATCCTAATCCGGACCGCCTTAAAGTTTCAGACAAAAGAAGGATATTAACGCCACACTCAAGATATAGGTGAGATGGTGAGTGATAAGTCATGGGTTTGATTGCCACAAGTTTTCTTGATAAGATCGGATTTAGTTCTTTTACCCAAGAACCCAAGGGAAGCTCTCACAATAGAGAAAACTCTTCAAATTTCATTATCTTCAAAACTGATTTGTTTAGTACAAGAGTTCCCTATTTATATGCTAACCTGGAAATACAAGAAATAAAACTCCCACTATCATTCATGCATTTACCACAAATTGTAATTGCATTTACATTACCTAGTAAATGAGCATAAACATGGTATCCCACTATGATGCATTTACCACAAATTGGTAATTGCATATACATTACCTAGTAAATGAACATAAACATGATAATAACTTCCGACTAGCCATTATTATGACTTAGGCACTAACAGGATGCATTTAGTGAGGCTAGCAGAATACAAAAGGTCGTCCTAAAATTCAGCCCAAAAATAATACGAAAATTATAAACAAAAATTATAAAAATATAATAATCTGAATATGCTTCTTTCCACATACTCAAGCCATCCATGTTCCTATCATTCCCCACTTCTTGAAAGTGATTTGTCCTCAAATCCAAACCTGCATTAAAAGTTTGTGGATTATCTAATAAAATCTTGCTTTTGTGCTCTCCACATTTTGCTTGATAATTGGCTCTTCCATCCCCTTTTCTCTCATAATTCTCATTTTTCATGAGATATTTCTCATTGTTCTCTTTTTCTTCAACTTTTATCTCATGGTTCTCCACTTTTTCTCTCTCATGGGTTTCTTTAGGGGGATATGGGTTAGGGTTAGGGGTTATGGGTTATGGGTTAGGGGTTAGGTGTTAAGGGTTAGGGTTATGGGTTATGGGTTAGGGCTTAGGACTTAGGGTCTAGGGGTTATGGGTTATGGTTTAGGGTCTAGGGTTTATGGGGTTTTGGGGTTTGAGGTTCGGAGTTAGGGGTTAGGGGCTAGGGTTAGGGTTTAGGTTTTACAGGTTAGGGGTTGGGGGTTTGGGTCTAGGGGTTGGGGGTTTGGGGGTTGGGGTTTGGTTTTCGGGCTTTGGAATTTGGGGTTCGGGCGTTCACGGTTCGGGGTTTCGGGGTTCGACGTTCGGGGTCGCGTTCGGGTTAGGGGTTTCGGGGTTTCGGGTTCGGGTTTGGGGGTTGGGGTTGAGGTTAAGTTTCAGGGTTGAGGGGTTAGTGTTTAGGGTTATGGTTTATGGGTTCGGGGTTAGGGTTAATGGTTTGGGTTTAGGGTTTAGGGTTGAGGGTTGAGGGGTTATGGGTTAGGTTTTAGGGGTTAGGGTCTAGGGGTTAGGTGTTAGGGTTTAGGGTCTAGGGTTTAGGGTTAGGGTCAAGGGTTTATTGTTTCGGGGTTAGGGTTTCAGGGTTCGGGGTTAGGGGTTCGCGGTTAGGGGTTCGGGTTTAGGGTTGAGGGTTAGAGTTGAGGGTTCGGGGTTCGGGGTTTATGGTTTACGGTTTAGGCGTTAGGGTTTCGGGGTTTGGGTTGAGGGTTGAGGGTTCGGGGTTCGGGGTTTGGGGTTTAGGGTTTCGGGGTTTGGGGTTCGAGGCTTCGGGATTCGGGGTTAGGGATTCAGGATTCTGGGTTTGGGTTTAGGGGTTAAGGTTTAGGTGTTGGGGTTAGGGTCTTGGGTTTGGGTCTGGGGGTTGGGGGTTTGGGGTTGGGGGTTGGGGGTTTGGGGATGGGTGTTGGGGTTGGGTGTTGGGGGTTTGGGTGTTTGGGGTTAGGGGTTCGGTGTTAGGGGTTCGGAGTTAGTGGTTCTGGGTTAGGGTTGGGTGTTTGGGTTTTGGGTTTAGGGTTTAAGGGTTAGGGGTTAGGGGTTAGGGTTTGGGGTTAGGGTTTGGGGTTTTGGGTTAGGGGATATGGATTAGGGTCTTGGGCTTAGGGGATAAGGGTTAGGGGTGAAGGGATATGGGTTAGAATTTAGGGACTAGGGTTTAGGGTTTAGGGTTTATGGGTTTGGGGTTCGGGGTTACTGGTTTTGGGTTCGGGGTTAGGTTTAGGGGTTATGGTTGAGGGTTTAGGTGCTAGGGTTTATGGGTTAGGGTTTAGGGGTTAGGGTGAGGGGTTATGGGTTAGGTGTCTGGGGGTTGGGGGATTGGGGTTTGGGTTCGGGGTTTGGTGTTTGGGGTTCGGGTTTATGGGTTAGGGTTAGGTTCTAGGGGTTTGGGGCTTGGGTCTAGGGGTTAGGGTCTAGCGTCTAGGATCTAGGGTTTAGGATTTCTGGGTTTGGGGTTATGGGTTCCGGGTTAGGGGTCTCGGGTTAGGGTTTAGGATTATTGGTTAGGGTGCAGGTATGGAGTGGGTGCAGGGGTTGAGGGTTTGGGTCCCAGGTCCGGGGTGGGTCTGGGGGTTGGGGGATAGGGGTTAGGGTTATGGGTTATGGGTTAGGAGTTAGGGTCTAGGGGTTATGGGTTAGGGTTTAGGGTCTAGGGTTTAGGGTCTAGGGTTTCGGGGTTCGCGGTTCAGGGTTCGGCGTTATGGGTAGGGTTAGTGTTCAGGGTTTACGGGTTAGGGGTTAGGGTCTGGGGGTTGGGGGGTTGGGGGTTGGGGGTTTGGTGATCGGGTTTGGAATTTGGTGTTCGGGGGTTCGGGGTTTCGGTGTTCGGTGTTCGGGATCGCGTTTCTGTTAGGGGTTTCGGGGTTTGGGCTTCGGGTTCATGGGTTGAGGGTTGATGGGTTAGGGTTTAGGGTTAGGTTTTAGTGGTTCGGGGTTATGGTTAAGGGTTTGTGTTTATGGTTTAGGGTTGAGTGGTTTGGGGTTAGGGTTTAGGGGTTATGGTCTTGGGGTTAGGGTTTATGGTCTATGGTTTAGGGTTAGGGTCAAGGGTTTATTGATTCGGGGTTGGGGTTTCGGGGTTCGGGGTTCGAGGTTAGGGGTTCTGGTTTACGGTTTTCTTGGTTCGGGTTCGGGGTCGTGGGTTGAGGGCTGAGGGTTGAGGGTTAGGGTTGAGGGTTCGGGGTTTAGGGTTTACGGTTTAGGGGTTTCGGTTTCGGGGTTTGGGGTTGATGGTTGAGTGTTCGGGGTTTGGGGTTTAGGGTTTAGGGTTTAGGGGTTTGGGTTTCGAGGTTTAAGGTTTTGGGGTTTGGGTTTCGGGGTTCGGGGTTCGGGGTTGGAGTCGGGGTTTAGGTTTAGGGGTTAGGGGTTAGGTGTTGGGGTTAGGGTCTTGGAGTGCAGGTGCAGGGGTTGTGGGTTTGGGGGTTGGGGTTTGGGTTTGGGGGGGGGGGGGCGGGGGTGGGGGTGTGGGGGTTGGGGGGGTTTTGGGTTTGTGGTTCTGTGTTAGGGGTTCGGAGTTAGTGCTTCCGGTTTAGGGTTGAGTGTTTGGGTTTAGGGTTTTGGGTTTAGGGGTTAGGGGTTAGGGTTTAGGGGTTAGGGTTATGGGTTATGGGTTAGGGGATAGGGGTTAGGGTCTTAGGCTTAGGGGTTAGGGGTGAGGGGATAGGGGTTAGAGTTTAGGGTCTAGGGTTTAGGGTTTCGGGGTTCAGGGTTACGAGTTACGGGTTTGTGGTTCGGGGTTAGGGGTTTGGGTTTAGGGGTTATGTGCCAGGGTTTTGGGGTTAGGTGTTAGGGGCTAGGGTTTAGGGGTTAGGTGTTATGGTTTTGGGGTTAGGTGTCTGGGGGATGGGGGATTGGGGTTTAGGTTGGGGGTTTGGGGTTCGGGGTTCGGGTTTAGGGGTTAGGGTTAGGGTCTAAGGGTTACGGGATAGGTTCTAGGGGTTAGGGGTTAGGGTCTAGGGTCTAGGATTTCGGGGTTTGGGGTTCGGGGTTCAGGGTTTTGGCTTCCAGCGTCGTCGTGTCAACATCTCCGATAGCAGCGAGGCGGAAACATTTGGACCACCACCAAGACCACCAGGGCAGGTTTACAGACGCACGAATGGGGAGAGTCAAGGTAGTACCAGATATCCAAGCTAGGGATTGTGGAGGCTAGAGCGACTGTTGTATATAGGTTGAATGGGGAGCCTATTTTTGTTGTATTTTGAGCAGGGCTGGGTTGGTGTGGAGTGGTGTTAAGCGTTTTCCCTTTTCTTATCTTTATATATATATTTTCTTTTCTCGGTTTGTACTGAGTAGGACCCTACTAATTAGGTACCCTAGACAATGTTTTGTATCTTATTTTCATATATATATATATATATATGTGTGTGTGTGTGTGTGTGTGTGTGTGTGTGTGTGTGTGTGTGTGTGTGTGTGTGTGTGTGTGTGTGTGTGTGTGTTTACCTTTTTATGTTTACAGTTTTTAATATTTCCTGTTTTTCTGTTTTGTATGTTTAACGCCTATATCTCAATTAAGGTTAGTGAAATTAGTTTTTTTTTATAGGGACATCGGGTTGTCTCACTGGCTGAGTACAAAACTATTTTCGAAACATTTTATAATTTTCTTTTATAAAGGCAATGTATGCAAAGGCATCACTATAAAAAATGAAATTCCAACTAGGTTGGCACCTCAATTCTTATCAATCATATGCAGCATACCCTAATATTATTAAAAATTGAAAAAGCAATAAAGAATACAAAAAAAGCATGAGGGGACCAAACCAAAACCCATGCTAGGAAATCAACTAAATCTATAATTTGGAAGACCAAACCTATTTCGGTTAAAGTCATCCCAAATAAAACTAGGAGTGGATTCCCACCAAATAAAAGATTGGTTCCTAATGCCATATAGAGCCAACTTATCCGCACATGAACTTCCTTCAATATATATGAGACACATGAAAATGCACCCGCCTAGTCAAATAAACACAATTTAGCCATCTATTAGAGAATTTCCTAGGAATTAATTTCGGATCACTGAAAGCTTGCACAACAAGACTTGAGTCACACTCCAACCGGAGTTTCCTCCATTCCCTTTTGAAAGCAATTTCAATTGACAACATAGCTCCCAAATGCTCAGCATGGAAGGCCGAACAAATACCAACATAATTTGAGAAGCAACCCATAAAAGCATCACTGCTGTCCGTAATCAAAACCCCCCAAGAAGCATGACCTGGATTACCATGAGAAGCCCAATCAGAATTGCAGTTAATCCATCCACACTAAGGAGGAAACCAGTTCACTTGAATGACATTTAAGGCTTTAGAGGGATGACATTGCACTGTAAAAGATTTCAATACTGCAAACCATATCTCAACATCCGATGTCGGGTTTTGTCTCTGCACATCCGTTCTCGACTCCGTCAATTACCCGATTTAGGGTTTTACGCCTGAATCAAGTATAATAACCTATTTATTTTGAAAATTTTCAAAATAACCTATATCGTTGTAAATGATACATAAAATCTATTCATTTCGTTCTCGGGTCAAAATCAGGTTTTTTGATCACTAAAATCTTATTGTCAGTGAAAACTGAGCATAGTGTTCCGACTCGAATTTTCAACCGAAAATTTCACCGTATACTTATAAAAATAAGTATAATATGAATATGACTGTGGTTTTCCCAAAATCATTTTCTCAGTTTCAGATAAAAATATAAACATTTATTTATGTTTATACCGATATTAGAAAGCGAAAAAATCGAGGTGTTACAGTTGTACCTGTGTTTGTATGTGAATTTTGAATCCAAACATAAAAACTTATAATTGAATGCTAAAAGTTATAATTAAAATTGATTGATTTTTGCTACTCTTGCATTTGAAAATTTATTTAAATTGTTGTCTAATATGTGCAGTAAATCAAATCAAATTTGAATAAATTAATGATGATGATTCACTCATTGAATCTCTCTCGTACCCCACTCAAGGCTGTGCTGATATGTCATTACTTAGAGAATGACCCTTAAGAAAATTTACCTTGAGGTACATATAAAAATATATACTAATATATAAAGTTAATATTTAAGAGGTCATTTTTTATCAAACAGGGAGGTGGAGGTAAATTTCGAAGCAATGCGGACTTTACAAGGAACCAATAATTTATATATATATATATATATATATATATATATATATATATATATATATATATATATAAAAAATATATATATATATAAATTTCCAAAACCATCAAATATGGCATGCTTATTGCACAAAGAATATCCCACGCATATATATATTTTTTTTACAAATTTAAAATTTTAATTAAATTTGTTAATAGGATAGTTATTAACTTTTTAAATACTATATCATTTTGATGACTACTCCATCATATTTATTGTTTAAAAGCAATCCAAGTTTGATTTTCGTTTATTCTAATCCCAGTAATTTCAATTAATTAAAATTGATTCTAGTTAATTTCAATTATATTTCCTTTATTCTGATTACAATCAATTTAAATTAATTTTAGTTTTTTCTTGTTTTAATTTAAATTATCTTTAATTTATTCTGACTTCAATCAATTTAAATTGTTTTCAATTAATTTCAATTATCTTTCCTTCATTTCGATTTCAATCGATTTAAAATAATTCTCAATTTTTTTTGTTTTATATATAAATTCAGTTATCTTAATTTTATTCTAAATTTCAATAAATTTAAATTGATATCAATTAATTTTCATATTTTTTTAATTTCATTTATTTTTAATTATATTAATTTTATTCTGATTACAATCAATTTAAAAATTGATTTCAATTAATTTCCATGTCAAGTGGCAGAGGACACATGTCAATCTATCCTTGCATAGGGGATATAATAGTATTATTTATAGATATTTATAAATATATAAATATAAATATAGATATATGAAGATAAATATATTATAGATTTTAATAAGTGCAATATAAAAATTAAATTTTCAATTAATTGGTGCAGAAAGGAAATAAAAATCAATTGGTGACGGGGCACTTAATTGTAATCCATTATATTTAATTTCAATTAATTTTCACTTTTCTTATTTTTATATGTACAATAGAAAATAGAAAATCAAAAAAAAAATTGTATATAAAAAAATAAAAAAAATCTAGCAACAACACGTGGCAAGTGACACATGTCCAATTTTTTTTGCATAGGGGATTGCTTTGTGATATTTATAGATAGATAGATATAATTATGTAATATATAATTATGTAATATTTAAATAGTTATATTTATTTATGTTATATAGGGTTGAAAATATTCTTAAACGAGATTCAAAAAATGAAAATATTAAATGCAAGGTAAAAAAGTCGAGGTATTGAATTAAAATTTTGTTTCAATGTATTGAAAAAAATCAGAAAATAGAAAACGGAAATGACAAATTTGGTTTGGAGAGCATTAACTGAAATTTGTATAACGAGAAGATGTATGTTCTATCATCTTTTTAGAATTTATATTTGGCTTAATTGTTATATTGATTGCCATGTTATATGAAATGATGATTACAATTAATTTAAATGTATTTAAATTTTATTTTTTATATGAATTTTTTAGGAGCAATGATTATATTTAAAATTTCTCAAATTGCAAGCATTTTTTAAAATCTATGTATTCTTCTAAATTGCCGCCAATCATTCTTTTTTGGAACACCCTATTTTAACCGGGTCTTTCTTTAGTTTTCACTAAAGTCTCAAAAAAATAAAAAATACAAAAAGTAAAATTACAAAAAAAGTTTGCCATCTTATTTTGATGTCTGTTTCTATTTATTCCAAAATAAAAAAAATTAGAAAAGACAAAAATCATAAAAAGATATTAACTATTTGTTTTTGTTTTATTTCATTACTAGCATAAGAAACCGTGCCATGCACGGGATATATAAATTAATTTTGAACATTTCAATAAAATATTTTACATTTTAGATATTAGATATATAAGATTTTTTTATAAATTGGTTGTTAACTTTTGTATTAGTCTATACAATTGTTTTCTAAGCAAAGAAGACATTTTCTGCTTGATTGCAGATCATATTTCCAATAATACATTTTATGATGATTGTTGAACAAATCATATCCGGGTGCCATTTGTACAATAGCTGAGGAGAGGCTACACCAAAAGAAAACAATTCAAAAGGTGAGAGGATGATGTCTAGGAATGGAAGATAAATTGGGAGACTATGCATAGAGGAGGATGAGGAATTAACCCCCACAGCACCCCTAATGCGCCCAAAAAACCGGTTACCGCAAATTGATTGTGCAAATAATTCATACATTTCAAAATACTTATTTTACCTAATAAAAATTAAGAATTGTTTTACTTATTTTATTATTTATTGAAAAAAGTAACTAAAAAAAGATACTAGCGCTTGGAACAAAATGGATCAAGGACGATGTTTTTTTTTTGACATTTTTTTAGATGTTTTATAGAGAAAAAGAGGAAGAAAACAAAAAAAGAAAAGAAAAGAAAAATAAAGTAGTTTTTAGATGTTTTAAAGAGAAAAAGGTGAAGGAAAAAAAAAGAAAAGAAAAATAAAGTAGCATACACAACTCCACCGCAACATCATCTTTGGATTCACCTTAATACACCTTTTTTTGGCAAAAACAACTTCTGCGCATTGCTAAAACGTAAGTTTTGTGATGAGTAAAAGAAAAAATGAACAAATGAACATAGTTAACGAGGTTTCAAAATTGAAAAGCATATTTTAATGCTCAACAAATTATTCAAGCATAACCAACACCAAAGTTTTCCCGATTGTTTCATGACATGGAAAAGCAAGTATTCATGATCAACAAGCATACAATCTGCAAAATCAAAGCTAAGTTTTGACAAGAGGATCAATGTATCATTTAACATCATCAATCTCTATATTTTTCTCCCTTCATTGACACACAAATTTATCATTCTCATAAACATATAAATACCAAATATCATATCATTCTAGAAGGTTACCAGCAAAGACAATGTATCATTTAACATCATCAATCTCTATATTTTTCTCCCTTCATTGACGCACAAATTTATCATTCTCATAAACATATAAATACCAAATATCATCTCATTCCAGAGGGTTACCAGCAAAAGACATAGTTTGATGATTTCATCAAATCAAGTCTACAGAACTGCATGCTTATAAACTAAAAAAAAAAAAGATGACTCACATGGGGTACAACCAGTAAAATTCACAAACTTGTACAATGAACATTACAAATTACACGTCTTATGTGTTCTTGTACACAGAAAATCAACGCGCCACTAAAAAATTAATTGAATCACTTTATACACTTTAAAAATGAATTAGCTTAAGCTTTACATCAAGCACATGGTATGCAAATTACAAATTACTCTTCCATACATGCTTATACAGAGAATGGAAAACATGAAAGAAAGAAAGAAAGACAAAATACAAAGGAATAATCGATAGTTGATGCTAAGAGAAAGAGAAATAGAAAAGAAAATCTACCCAAAAGAAATCCTTCTCCTTGAATACACGATCTTCTCAATCTAAGTGTCCCTTGAATCCGTGTCTCCATTTTTATGCGTTTTTTGTGTGTGTGATGTTGTCTCCCCTTCTACTCACGTTCTTCCTTTTTTTATAGAGCCCCAGTCGCACCTGCAGAAATTCGGAAACCAAATCCCCATTAATTTCTAATTGGGAGTAAGAAAGGAAAGAAACAATACATACCTTCACTTGCTCTTCATCAAGGATGGGAGAGTGGAGAGAAAATCGAGTCACCATAAAGTTCCATGATGCTAATTTGAAAAACGAAATCATGAGACAGATGAAAAGGAGTGCGAGATTTCCGTAGTTGCAGAGATATAAATCTGGAAAGATTTGGTAGAGATATGAATCTGGAATGACAAGAAAAAGCAGAGATGGGCATAGGGGGAAGAGAGGGTGAGTGAAGAAGGGAATGATTCTGATGGATCTGGGTCATGGGTAGTAGTGGGCTTGGTTGGTCTGACCCAATAATGAAATAAAACAAAAACAAATAAAAGTTAAAATCTTTTTCTGATTTTTGGCTTTTCTAATTTTTATTTTAGATTTTTGAATAAATAATAACAAATAAATGTTTTTTTACTCAAAAAATTAAATATTTAACAATTGAATTTAAAATAAAATATTTAAATTTACTTGAATCAATAGTATCCTGATTCTCTACATCTCATTGTAATATTTAATAATCGAATATTGAATGTGGAGTAATCATTGTGTGATATAATCTCCATATATTTTTAAATAGTGTCATTCTATCTAATCGATACTTATTCTCTAAATATGATCATGGTTAATAGATAAAACCTTTTGGAATCACACCACCGAGTCGTTCATGCTTATTTCTTCTTCCATTGTTTAAATCAACTTTTTTTAAATATATATGTTTGCTCCTTGGTCTAAGCCAATCTTATTGGTTTCGGTTATCCCTTATCATTATTGTCAAGGAAAATATGTTCTTCATAGAGAATTGGAGCATCAAACAATGGTATGGACACTTTAGTAGAATCTAAAACTTACGTATTATTCCAGGTTATGGTGTTTGATGGTACCTCTTTAAATGAAATAGTTGATTATTATAATTTCCTATATGTTTGTCTTGATGCCTATAGTTCTTTTATTCTCCCATATCTACCATTTGTCTGTCGTTCTTTTTGTCTTGTTTCAACTTTCAACTTTTTATTAACATGATTCATGATAAAACATTATGGCGCCGTATGATCCATGTAGCCGACCCCACCTAATGGGATAAGGCTTGGTTGTTGTTGTTGTTGTAGTCATGAATTTAGGATTTGTCTTATAGATATTTCATGTTTAAAATATATTTGTTCAAGTTAGATCTTTGTTATTGTCATAAAAGCTTTATGCACATATTTGTCTTGCACTATGAATTCACTTTTGGTGATTCAAATTGGCTATGGTGATTTCTTGATTTTTTTATGGAGTTGTTTCTATGCTATTTTTGTGATGTTCATACCTGCTCAAAGAAGCAAAGTCCTTCTTTAGAAAACAAAAGATAAGATAAAGCTTAATTCTATTGTCATGGTAATCAAATATCCTACACTGTTTGCTTTAAAGTTTTAACACATAAAAGGTGGTGTCTCAAATTTTAAGTTTGAGTAGATAGTACTATAATTCAAAGTACATTCATTGAGCTAATTTTATTATTTTCTGCACTATGAATGTTTGGTTTGTGTATATCAATCTCTTTGAGAGAGTAGGTAGGACCGTACAACTAACACCATGATCATGAGAAGCAATGTTTATGGAAGTCAAGTGATTGTCTTCTACTCGTGTTTACTTCCATAGGTACTGCACTATTCTTCTACCTACTTCCATTTGGTTATTGTAATTATAAGGTTACTTCCTGGTATTCCTGTTAGGTGAAAACTGACTTAGGTGGAATCCATTGAATTCCTCGTATTACTGTTACATACATTATGAATATTTTGCTAAGATAGTGATGTGCTTATATATATAACAATATACAAACTTTGGCTGAATGTAATAAAAACTAATCCAGAAACAATGAATTATAGCCAAAATGATCGTGGCCATGATAAAAAACTGCAAGGATATCTGGTCAGAGTCAATATCCCGTACTTCCATTCAATCGATATGACATTGTCTCAAAAAATATACACTACTACCTATATTATATTATATATTTAGTAACATTTACAGGTCACATTTTAATAAATGTTACTTAAATATATAAAATACTGTATCTTACGACATTTTTAAAATAAAATGTTTTTAAACCTATTTTACTTTTTCCCTGCTTCAGAAACATGAAGAGATTCTCCCCTTTCGGTGCATCACTTCCCTACTTCAAAAACGTGAGAGCTTCATCGCACCGATTCATCTCTATGTTCAGCACCGATTCATCACAACTTGCTCTAACTGCATTCTTCAATTTGTTCGTAATCTTTGATTCTCGCTAAATTCAAATCTCAGATTTCTTCACATCCGTATTCATCTCTTTGTTCGGTAAGTTGCTCTCACTGTGATTGTCAATTGCTTCGTAATCTCAGATTTTATGATTTCTGAATTTGAGCGTCTTCTTCTTCCTTAGGATTTGCACTTTGATTCAATTTCTGAATCGCTCACCAAAGGTTAGTTCTGAATTTTGAACATGAATGTTATTCTGAATTTGTTTGGAATGTTGTTATGAATTTTTAGTTTCCTATTTTATTTTTTTTTTTGTGTTTTTTTGTATGTAAGAATGCAAAACTCTATGTTTTTCATTATTGCACTCAAGCTTTTTGAAAGAATGTGTTAGCTTTTTTTTTTTTAGGAACATGTCTTCTACTCTTCTTTAGTGGGTGGAGTGATTGATGTTGGCATTTTATAATCTATTTTTGTTAGATAAACTCCATTTCTTTTTATTTAATATTCATGTGCCATTAATTAGGTATATCATATTAACATCCTATGTCTCTATTTTCCATTTCTTCTTTCTTATCTTTTCCTTCTCCGTCAAACTTAGGTGAATTAAAAGACAACCTTCTTGTTGCTAAGTTTTTCAAGTCCATGCTTAAAAGCTCCATGTATATATTGATTTCTAAAGAGGACTTCTATTTTATACCCTATTTGTGCAAAATTCTTTGAGTTAGTAAATGCTAGATAATCATGTTAATTCCTAAAATTCAGCAAAGATAAAAGAGTGTTCTAGTTTACAGTTTCTAAGATAATTGTATGATGACATCAATTACCATTCCATCAAGGTTGTATTGTATCACTCTTAGTAGATAGGACTTCTTTACATTTGGTAATTAATTGATGTTTAGAGTGTTATAGAACGTTAAAGATTTTTAATGAAATAGCTTCACATTTGTGTCTCAAGTACCACTTTCCTTGTCCATGAAAATTGTTTTAAACAACTTTTGAATAATAAAATCCTCTTTTGACTTTTTATATTGGAAAAGTATGACAGTGGGAGAAGCAAACAGGTATGCAGAAGATGGAGTGAAGAGGTTCCTGGAAGCTGGAAAAGCTGCCCATGGAAGTTATTCGCTTTGAAAAAGCTTTGAAAAGTGGCTACACTTTCAATTCCTGATGGCTATTGTAATTGTGATATTTATATAATTTGGTACCTGAATTAATTGCATATTTAACAACGGGATAGCTTTGGTATATCAAAACTTAATGCTACTTTTTGTAATTGAAAACTCCAATTGATTGGATAGGCTAATTTTTTTTTTTTATATAAGTAGCATGCTAGAGCATCACAATGAAAAAGGTCATCCCAACTATGTTGGCACCACCCAATTCAACAATCATTTGCTGCATGCTACGCATTTATTGATGAATAAAAAAAATCAGAGAACAAAATAAGCATGGGGGGGGGGGGGGGGCATAAGGCCAAAACCCATGAGGAAAAAAGGAAAACTAAGAAAACCTGTAACTAGGCAAGCCTAGCCTATTTCTACAAAATTCATCCTTAATAAAATGGGGGATTGTGTCCCACCAACTAAAGCCTGGATGATGAATTCCATAGTTTGCTAGTTTATCCGCACACACATTGCCTTCCCTATATGTGTGGGTGACTTGGAAGGTAAGGCCGTTGACTATATGCAAGAAGTTTTTCCATCTAACAAGCAGCCTCCACGGCACAATTTCCAAGTTCTAGAATGCAGAAACCACAAGCATCGAGTCTATCTCTAACCAAAGGTTCCTCCAGCCTGAAGTGTTAGCAATCTCTATGTCAAGAATAGCACCAGAAAGCTCAGCGAAAATGGCAGAATCATATCCTAAGCTGCGTGAAAAACAACCAAGAGCAGCTGAGTTATAACCTCTGAAAATACAACCACAAGATGAAACACCCGGGTAGCCATGGGCAGCCCCATCAATATTACACTTAGTCCAATTGCAGGGTGGCGACAACCAGACCACTTCTTTAATTCTTGGAGCCCTGCGAGCATGACCATCAATCCTGAAGTTTTTTACAATGACAAACTCCTCAATTGAGTTAAACATTGTGCCAGTGGACATGTTGCCTGAAAGTGAAACAGCAAAGATAACCATTGTTTTAGCATAGGCCGGACTGGTATTTTTGTGTAGGAATCTACATTGATTCCTAGCAAACCATATCACCCATATGGTATTGATAATGGCAGCCATGATCACATCCTCCAGTGGAGGACTATGGCTATGGTGATGGAAAGCAAACAGAGATTCAAAAGAGGAGAGATCCATAGGTGAAGTCAATGCAGACCCCAACCAGTGCCACATTGACTGAGCATAGCAGCATGATAGGAAAAGGTGGGAAGCTGATTCTTCCTCTAACCCACAAAGACTACACATGGAACCCATTGAAATGACTCTCCTCCTAATGTTCTCATCAGTTGGCATCTTATGGTGAAAAATTCTCCAAACCAAAAAAGATCTAGCATGAGGAATAGACTTGGACCAGATCTGTTTGAGCTTTGGAGTCGAGTTTCTAACAGGATTCAGGAACAGAAAGGCTTCTTTGAGGGAGAGCATTCCATTTGTTGAGCTGTTCCAAACCAATCAGTCTTCACAAGCCTGCACCGGAATCTGAATTTGGAGAATACTGTCAACCACATTCGGGAAATGGTGCTGCAAACAGTCAGGAATGCTCCAATCTCCACCCACCAGAAAGTCTTTAACCAAGGCAAGCAGGGAAGGATGCCAATGCTCTGGAATATCCATCATAGAAACCAAGGGTTCATCCAGTCATTTATCTATCCAGAAGTTAATAGATTTACCATCACCAATTAACCAAGAGGAGTTCTCTAAAACAACAGGATACCACTTCCTTAAAGCCGGCCAAATAGAGGAGCTGACATGATGACCTATTGGCTTGTAGTTATTGAGAAACCCGGCTCTAAGGAACCTAGCCCACCGATCGGAAGGTGGTGGAGATCCCAGCTCGATTTCGGCATAGAGGCTTCATTTATTGCTCTGATAGACCTGATGCCCAGGCCACCATCAGAAACAGAAGAGCAAACTAATTTCCAAGCCACTGTATCATGTTTCCTTTTGTGAATGTCCCCTGAGCAAACAAATTTTCTGATCCAACCATCCAGTTGCTTAGCGGAGAAACAGGCCACATGTAGATGTGAAAACTATAAACTAGCATACCTTGAATCACAGAATTGACAAGTTACACTCTACCCATAATTGAGAGAAGGGAGCCTTTCCAAGAGGAAAGCTTGCATTTGATTCTGTCTAGGATGGGTTGAAGGTAGGTTGTTTTCGGTTTGCCTTTAAACAAAGGGACCCCAAGGTAGGTGAAGGGGAGAGAGACTACTGAAAATCCCAGGAAAGAGCTCATCTCAGCTATCCTTCTAGGGGACATTGACCCTGCAAAAAATTTACAATTATCCAGACTCAGAAACTGCCCTGAAGCTTGACCATAATCCTCAAAAAGCTGCATAATGGTTCTAATATTTGCTTTTGTGCCCTTACAGAAGACCATGGTGTCATCTGCATAGAGAATATGGCTAGGAGTCAGAAAACCACTTGGGCTGGACATGGGAAGCAACCTTCCAGACTCAACAAGCTTAGTGATTCACCTACTTAGAACTTCTTCAGTAAGGCAAAACAGGAGGGGGGAGAGGGGGTCACCTTGCCTCACCCCTCTTTTGCAAGTGAAGAAGCCAATTGAATTGCCATTTACTGAGATAGACAGGTGAGCCGAATGCAGCATGGCACTAATCCAAGAGCAGAACTTGTGATCAAAACCAAAAGCAGACAGAACCTTCAAGACGAAGCTCCAATCTAAGGTATCGAAAGCCTTTTTAATGTTTAACTTCAAAGCCATGTTTCCTCCAAAGCATCTGTTACTTAGCATGTTGACTGCTTCAGAGGCTATGCAAACACAATCAGCAATGTGTCTTCCCTTAATAAATCCTCGCTGTTCAGTAGAAACTACTTTTGGCATGACTACTACAAGTCTGTCTGCCAGAACTTTGGTAATAACTTTGAACTAGAAGTTCGCCAGTGCAATTGGCCTGTAATTTTCAATTCTGTCAGCACCATCAAACTTTGCAATAAGCACCAATCTGTTGGAGTTGAGATTTGGATAAATCCATCCCTCCTTGAAGAACCGAATTACAGAACTGTGAACATCATGTTCAATGATATCCCAATAAGAGTGGAAGAAGCTCCCACCAAAACCATCAGGGCCAGGAGCATTGTTTCTATCAAGAGAGAAGACAGCATCCTTGACCTCTTCCATAGTGGGAATGTTTGTTAGCATGATGTTGTCTTGATATGACACTAACGAGGGGATGACTAAGTCAATGAGGCCATTGTCTGCACAAGAGTTGCTAGAAGCATATAGCTTCGTGTAAAATTCTAGAACATTATTTTCTATATCAGATTGCCTTTCCAGAACCGAATTACCCACCTTAAGAATAGACATTTGTTTTGTACGTAGAGTTTCTGATCCTGGTGACCTTGTGAAAGAAAGCTGTGTTTCTATCTCCTTCTGCATACCAGCTCATTCTGGCTTTTCCTTCCAAAAGGCTTCTTGATAAGAGAGAGTTTGGTTAAGATCAATTTGGGCAGCCACTTCCTGGTTGTGTAAAAAGTATGAGAACCCTTGGGAGTCAATCTTAGCTTGAATAGACTCTAAGTTGAACATGGCCTCCTCCACTTTGAGATGAACATTGCCAAAGACCTGCTTGTTCCACACTTTCAGCTCAGCTTTGAGGCACCTTAGTTTCTGAGTCTGGACATACATGGGACAGTCCCAAAAATGCCTCTTCCACACCTCAGATATCAATCTTCTACAGTCAACATGATCAGTCCACATATTGTGAAACTTGAAGTGTGACGGCTGAGATTTAAAACCTTTTTGAGAACCGGGAGGATTGAGGTGGATTACGGCAAGAGTGTAGCAAGCAACATTATCCCAGGCAGCTAGCCATTCATCATTGCAAACAGATCTGTCTAATCTTAGTTCTGTATGATCCCTGATACCTCTCATATTGGACCATGTGAAGGCAGCCCCTCGGGTAACAATATGAGTTAGGTTGCATGAGTCAGACCATGCTTTGAATTCCTCACAAGAGGTAGTGGAAGGAGGTCTGCCTCCCCTCTTCTCATGGGCCCCAAGGACAGCATTAAAGTCTCCTATGAAACACCAACGACCATGAAAAGCTTGTTGATGAGAAGCCAACTCCATCCAAAGACTCATACATCGGTCCGAGAAGTTGAGGCATATACTACGAGAGATAAATAACTTGAGAGTTATGATTCAATGACACGAAATATCTTTCTTTGGACTAAACTTTAGTGTAGTTGCATCCAAATTCTCGGCGAGGGCAGGGGAAGCTTGTCGATCGTCAACCTCATCTCCTCGAGTCTCCCAACCACTTTTAAATCATGAGCGACAACTTCATTGATCACGGCTGTTGTCCTTTCTTGTGAAGTTGAATTTGGAACAAAATTCGAATTCTCTGCCGGGATGCCTATTCATGGGCTGGAGTATGGCAACTAGGGAATGAGTCATTTATCGGGGCTGTATGAGAGGATATAGAATTTGAAACAAATGATGGAGAGACCGCATCAGCGGGAAGAGCATTTTTACGATACAACTTGACTGAGCTTGCTACTTCAGTCACGGAGGCAGAATCTACAGAATGAACCTTTTCAAGAGGAGTATGAATTGTGTGATCCAAATTAGATATCTCCTGTAACACATAAGGGACATTTCTAGGCAGGAAGTTAGAGTTATTCACCCTTTCAAGGGGAAAGTCTTCCACAATAACCCCATCATTAGTGATAAACACATCCTGACCTCCCTTACTGCATCCACCCTTGTTAGGGTGCAAAGCACCAGGGACTGAGACATCAATTACAATCCCTTTTCCTTTGCTCATAGCCGCAATGATGCTGTCTTTCTGTTGAGCCTCTGGATGAGAGACTGCCTGTTTTGTAACATGATGATCATTGGCCTCAGCTTCCTCGGTGACTAATTTGTCCCCACCATATCCTTTGGTTTAGGAACATAAACCTTCCTTGGATTAGGCCTCAAAACCTAGATCATTTTCTTTTCAGAACTTCCTGCAGATTTCATACATGTTCCCAAAGAATGCCTTATAGATTGGCATGATGTACAAAACTCTGGCAACTTCTCATATTCTATATAAGAAAAAAAGGCAAAATCCTCCCTTTCAACCAGAATTTTCTCTCTAAGCTTAGCATTCAATGTTGGGAATTTGCGTATAAAACAAAAAGCGTGGCGGAAAAATTCCCATCGAAGGATCCTTGCGAATGGTCATGATTCATGATTCAAAGTTTACCTCTTGAAGCGATGGCTGTTTGTTGAAATTCATCTATCCACGAACACCGCCTGACGGTGTCTCTAGAGGTATCCCACGGCGGATTAGTGGCGTCCAACGTCCGCGAAGAAGCGTCTCTGTCTCCAGTGCTAGCTTCAAAACCGAGACTTTGTTGTTCACACTTACTCTCTTTTTTGTGCGGCTAGGTTATCAACCGTCTAGGCACAACAACTTAAGTGGTCTACTTATAGTAGCACCTTCTTAAGTGAGTTAGTGAGCGACATTTGACCTAAGCCCATCTACTATACGCTATGCCCGATAGGAAAGTCCAACTTTCTTTTAATGCTTCTTTTAATCCGCTCTTTTGTGTGTGACCCTATAGGTTCCCAATCGTTAGCAGTAATATTAAATCCCATTTAATAT
This sequence comes from Sophora flavescens, assembly GCA_030762895.1. Taxonomy (NCBI): domain Eukaryota; kingdom Viridiplantae; phylum Streptophyta; class Magnoliopsida; order Fabales; family Fabaceae; genus Sophora; species Sophora flavescens. The sequence goes on along the minus strand of CM061062.1, from coordinate 70,083,023 downwards.
TACAAACGATGTGGTATCTAGCAATACATCACTGCTACCTAAGTAGTGAGAAAGTCAATGATTTGTGAAACCTTTCTGTGACAAATATTCATGTGCATTATTATCCCTTTGTCCATATATCTATATTGAACACAAGGCATAGAATGTGTCACCCTTGTATGGTTCAATATCATGTTCCCCGATACCCAAGGAGACTTAACAACAAATGAGGTCAATATCTCATATTGACTCATTTCGGCTACGACCATGCATTTTTCGATCTCTCACTCTATCGGGGGCCCTGAGATATTACTCTGTTATGTCGGAGGGCCAAATTCCATCTAGGTCACTCACATCCCTCTGCATGGCTCGTGGTATGCCCGATGATCGTCTTTATAATCATCCTATTACGGATGGCGTTTGGCGATATTAAAGCACCACGACTCCTCATGTAGGGATACGTAGTGATTTCGGTCGAAGGATTACATACACCATTGTCACTATGAGAACTACTTATGACACTCACATAACGCTCCATGTAGTGTTCTCATGGTGGGTCAATCCAGTACATCATTACCCTAATGCGTACCTATGTGGCAACTCGATATCTCATAACTATGACCCGTGAGATGTGGTCATCAGTCTGCACACATAATAGTCTCAATTGTATTATTATTGTCCTTATTAATAAAATACTTGACTACGGATATTTAAGAATAGTATTTCATTGTTCAATAGTGTCTCACGATCAAGTCATATACTTGATATTCTATTGAACATAAATTTCTATTCTAAGGAATTTATTATGTTTAAACAAGTAACACAATAAACTGGAATGCCTCATATCATATATATATATATATATGAAATAGCAAGATACAAATGTAAGTCTAAAGAAATCCATTGGCCTCTAGGGCTTACACCAACAATCTCCCACTAGCACTAGAGCCAATCAGGCATCAATCTAATGCCCATCAATCTAGTGTGACCTTCATGCATTTGAGCAAGAGGTTTCGTAAGTGGTTCGGCAACGTTATCAAGTGTTGGTACTCTGCATATCTTCGCATCTCCTCTATCGATAATCTCTCGAATGAGATGGAGCGCCTAAGTATATGTTTGGATCGATGATGAGATCTAGGTTCCTTAAGCTTGTGCAATGGCCCCATTGTTATCACAATAGAGATCAATGGGGTCCACAATACCGAGAGCGTGCCAAGCTCGATAATGAACTTCTGATCCAAACAGCCTCCTTTCTTTGCATTGGAGGCGGCAATATACTCGCCACTTGTAGTAGAATCGGCAATTGTCTCTGCTCGAACTTTTCCAGCTCACGGCCCGCCATTCGGGCAGAACACATAGCAGTTGCGATCTGGAATCATCTCATATCGGTGACGGAAGCTAGCATCGGTGTAACCTATTACATCAAGCTCTTCCTCACCTCCATATACCAAGAACGAATCCTTAGTTCTTCTCAAGTATAAGGATGCTCTTGGACAATGACCCGGTGACTTTCAGGGATCGAGGTAGTACTCCTCGTTATGCTTAAAGCATACGATACATCTGGTCAGTACATAACATGGCATACATGATAGATCCAATTGCGGATGCATATGGAATCTTACTCATGCGATCCCTTTCTTCTTGAGTGGAAGGGGATTGTGCATTCATGGATGTTAAAGCGTCTCAACACTTTGTCTATGTATGTACTCGGCTTAGGCCAAGCAATTTCAGCGATCTATCCCTATGGATCACGATTCCCAATACATAGGTAGCCTCACCCAAATCTTTCATAGAAGAAGCAATTCCCTAACCATGTCTTTACATTTTGTAGTGTGGGGATGTCATTTCCAATGTGTAATATGTCATCTACATATAACACCGGAAAAACAACAATGCTCCCACTAACCTTCTTGTAGACACAAGGTTCATCTTCATTTTTGATGAATCCGTCTGTCTTACATCATCATCAAAAGCGAAGGTTCCAACTCGGAAGCTTGCTTCAATCCATAGATTGACGCTGCAATTTACATACCTTTCGGGCATCCTACGAAATGTCAAAGCCTTGAGGTTGTGTCATGTACACATCCTCAAGAAGCTTTCCATTAAGGAAGGCAGTTTTGACATCCATCTGCCATATCTCATAATCATGGTATGCAGCGATAGCAAGTAAGATCCGGGCCAGTTTAAGCATCGCAACAAGGTGAAAAGGTCTCATCATAGTCGACACCATGAATTTGCTTGAAACCCTTAGCTACCAATCGCGCCTTAAAGGTGTGTACCTTACCATCCATGTCAGTTTTTCTTTTTGAAAACCCGCTTGCACCCTATAGGTTTTACCCCGGCAGGTGGCTCTGCCAAGGTCCATACCGGTTTGGTGTACATGGAATCCATCTCGATTTCATGGCCTCAAGCCACTTCTCGGTCTGGGCCGTGTGGCCTCTGGTAGGTCACGAGGCTCATCTTGATCCATGAGCAATACATCACCTTGTGGAGTCATGAGAAATCCATATCTCTCGAGGTGGTGGCGTATCTGTTAGACCTCTGCCTGGTCTTGTGCTCTTTGGGGCGGGTTGTTCCTCCACAGGCATTTGTGAAGGTTGCTCTGTTCCACCAATGGTAGGTCACTACTCTGTGATTCTTGAATTTCTTCAAGTTCTATCTTCCTCCCACTTTGGTTCCTATGGAGATAAACTCCTTTTCTAGGAATACACCGGTCAGGTCCGACAAACACTTTGCCTTCGGAAGGATTATAGAAATAGTATCCCTTGGTTTCTTTGGGATACCCCACAAAGAAAGCATTTATCAGATTTGGGATCAAGCTTATTAGAAACTTGACGTTTTACATATGCTTCACAACCCCAAATCTTCATAAAAAACATCTTTGGGTCGTCTACCAGTCCATATCTCATATGGTGTCTTTTCTCCGATTTTGGACGGAACACGGTTAAGTGTAAAAGTTGATGTTAATAGAGCATGTCCCCGAGAAAGAGTTTGGAAGGTTTGCATGACTCATCATAGACCCGAACCATGTCCAACAAGGTTCGATTTCTCCTCTCGAAACACCCGTTCCATTGTGGTGTTCCGGTGGAGTGAGTTGAGATAAAATCCACTCTTTCTGGATGATGATCATCAAACTCTAGGCTCAAATATTCACCACCTCGATCTGATCGAAGGCTTTAATATTTTTACCAAGTTGGTTTTGCACCACATTTTTGAATTCCTTGAACTTTTCAAAGGATTCGATTTATGTTTCATAAGATACACAAATCCTATCTCTGAAATCATCGGTAAATGTGATGAAGTACTGAAAACCACCTACAGCTAATGTGTTTGGGGTCGCGTACATCACTATGTATAAGACCCAAAGATCGTTAGCTCTTTCACCTTTTTCGGTGAATGGGCTTTGGTCATCTTTCCCGATAAACAAGACTCACCTATCTCATATGATACATAATCAAATGAGTCCAAGAGTCCATCTTTATGGAGCTTGAAATGCGCTTCTCATTTATATGGCCTAAGCGACAATGCCAAAGATAAGGCGGGTTCAACTCATTTGGTTTGGACCTCTTAGTATTTATGTTATAGATGGGCATTTCAAGATCAAGGACATAAAGCCCATTACTCATGTGTGCCCTAGCATAGAAAATATCATCAAATAAATAGAACAACTTTTGTTCTTTATTATAAAAGAAAAACCACTCTTGTCCAAACAAGAAACGGAGATGATATTCCTGCTAATTGCAGGCACAAATAATAGTTCTCAAGCGAATAGTAAGCCCGGTTGGGCAAAAGTCGATACATAAGTCCCCTCACGGCTTAAGCGGTAACCTTTGCTCCATTTCCAACTCGTGGAGGTCGCTTCGCCTTTGCCAATGGTCTACTCCTGTTTAGATCCTGCATATTTGTACAAATGTGAGAACCACATCGGTATCTAATACCCTGATGCAAGTAGATAAATTGACTTCTATACAAACATGCAAGTGGAAGTCTCGCTTCCCTTCTTCTTCTTGCTTTCTTCCCGGTATTTTGGGCGGTTCATCTCTTGCTTGCTCTTAGTAGAGCAGCTTGAGGTGCACGATCAGGAAACGCCGCCTCCATGGTCTCATGTTGCTTTGCAGCTCGAGAGGTCATGGCGGCAAGCATAAAACGGCCACGTCTAAGGCGTCATCCACGATGCTTCTTATAAGCATCCCTGTCAATCTAAGGCACAAGCTGGTGGCTTCTGGGGGATAAACTCCTCAAGAACATACGACTTTTTCTCATGTTTGAGGACAATCCTCGAGTTTTTGTACCAATCCGGGAAAATTTTTCCGGATAGTTTATCTTCTCAGAGACGGATCGCAATGACGGAGTTACTTGATGTGTTTGATGCCATGGTAATCTACAGAGATAAATATGCAAAGATAAGTATCATGCCATGAAGTTATTTAATAAGGTCTTTAATTAAATATGCCTCCCACTATTTTACTCAAAACACCGACCCACATCATTGATTCGGAAAATCCCGTTGGAAGATTTTCTAGTGGGCCAAGATCCATATTCACCTAGCTTTAAAGTCGGCTTTGGTAGATCACCCAAAATTAGTTATTTAGGTAGGAAACACTTTCCGGTTGCATCTCATGCAACTCTTGGATAGTTGGGTGAATAACTCTTATTCTAATCCATCACATGGACTAAAGCCCAACTTATGAGCCTCTAAGCCTTTCAATCCTAGTGAAGTTGGCTTAGTTAAGTCGAACAATGGATAGCGAGTTCAGACATTACATTTTGTCCCATCGCGCCTTATTATTATAGATAAAGGTACCGCTTTGGCGGACCCACATGTCGATAGTAGTCTTGGGAGTGCAGGTATCGGAAGGCCTTTAAATGTGACTTAATATTTCCTTTTTGAGGATTTGATTAAAAAACTTGATCTCATCATTTTGTTAAACTCTTTAACACTATTTTCATACATGCATCTCATCAATATATTAGTTAAACATCTTTTAACATACTATATACATACATGCATCATACATATATAAGGTAAATAAATGTGATATGGTTATGGCCCTAATGCATTGATTCTCCCAAGCCAATGAGAGAATCTAAACTAAAACCTAGGAGCGTCAAGCATCCGTAAGATCTCCCACGTGATAGCGTCTTAGCATCTCATTACGTTACATTACATAAACAGAAACCTCATTTTACATATGAAGTGAGATGAGAAAAAGAAGATACATATGGAAAATATAAGAGAAGGCACGGCACGCGGTGAAGTATTTCAAAAATATAAACCAAAAGGTAAAGGACTAAGGCCATAACCATTCACCATACATCACCCGAATAAATAGTAACAACCAATAATAACACATAATCATTATTATTATTAATTTCATAAATTAGTGAGATTTCAAAATCTGAATTTTGAAAACACCAACATATATATATAATAAATCACATTTATTATAATAGATGTTACTATAAATCATATTTATTGCAATTGTTGTTACCACAAATCACATTTTATTATAAATCATATTTATTGTAAATGACATAAATCACATTTATTGCAATTGTGTTACCACAAATCACATTTATTGTAAATTGTAAGTAATCACATTTATTCAATTAACATAAATCACATTTATTATGTAAATCACATTTATTGTAATTGATATAATCATTTCAAATCTGATTTTTGAAAAACGTAACATATATATAAATAAATCACATTTAGTATAATTGATGTTACTATAAATCACATTTATTTTGATTGATATAATTATTAAATGGTGACATAAAATTTCAAAATTTGAATTTAATTACACCTACGCGAGCAGGTAACCTGGGGTCCAGCAGTGAAATTCCAGTAATGCCTCCTTTTGTGGTGGCTAGGCGTCGACTGCTTTCAACCTAAACCGCGAGGCCCGTGAACAACTTGCGTTGCAGGCACGCAGCTACGGTTTCAACACTTGGAGACCTCAGCCGCAACAACATAGACACTAATTCATGCAGAAACCTTACTCACGCCGCCAACCCGCAGGCTGAAAACAATCATGTTTTAACATCAACATTTGATGCCATCGCAGAAAATAATAAGGATTCAGCAACCAGCGTGCGTACCCCCTCGCATATATACGAAACATGCAATTTAGACGCATATATATATCATATACATCCGAAAGAACACAAAAGCAAGGTTTTATATGGCGGATGCAAGCGATTTTCCAAACAATTTTCGAAAAAGATTCACATTATAAACATGTTATCGCCTGCTGAGCAAACTATAACAGAAATCATGGTTTTCCATGGCGGCTCACGATACCCTTTGATAGGAATTTCGTAATCAAAAGCCGCCAGGCGGAAAAATTCCCCATCGAAGGATCCTTGCGAATGGGTGCCAGATTCATGATTGGTTACCTCTTGAAGCGATGGCTGTTGTTGAAATT
>CM061062.1:70012887-70076113 GCA_030762895.1 Sophora flavescens | reverse complement strand
TTCAAATCTCATTATCTTCAAAACTGATTTCGAGTAGTACAAGAGTTCCCTATTTATAGCTAACTTGGAAATACAAGAAATAAAACTCCCACTATAATTCAACATTTACCACAAATTGTAATTGCATTTACATTACCTAGTAAATGAGCATAAACATGGTATTCCATTATCATGCATTTACCACAAATTGGTAATTGCATATACATTACCTAGTAAATGAGCATAAACATGATAATAACTTCCACTAGCTATTATTATGACTTAGAGCACTAACTAGATGCATCAGTGAGGTAGCGTAATACAAAAGGTCGCCCTAAAATTCAGCCCAAAAATAATACTGAAAATTATAAATAAAAATTATAAAAATATAATAATCAATATGCTTCTTTTCACATGCCAAGCCATCCATTCTATCATTCCCCCACTTCTTAAGGATTTGTCCTCAAATCCAAACTTGCATTAAAAGTCGATGGATTATCTAATAAAATCTTGCTTTTGTGCTCCACATTTTGCTTGATAATTGGCTCTTCCTCCCCTTTTTCTCTCATAATTCTCATTTTTCATGAGATATTTCATTGTTCTCTTTTTCTTCAACTTATCTCAATGTTCTCCACTTTTTCTCTCTCATGGGTTTCTTTTTTCTTTAATTCTTCTTTTCCCTTGCTTTCTTTTTTCTTCTTCTTTTCATCACCTCCATTTCTCTTCCTTTCTCTCACGAGTTTCCTTTTCTTTACTTTTCCTTTCAAGTACATTTGATCTTCATACACTTGTTTTGGTGACATGGTCCAAGAGTAATTTCGGATTATTAAATACAATAGTAATTATTTTTGTAGATATCATATTCATTTGTCGTTCAATTCTCCAAGGACGCCCGAAGTAACAAGTGCCTAGTTTCACGGGAACCACATCACATAACACCTCATCTTCATATCTCTCCCAATGGAAGCGACACCGTACTTGTTTTTCGTTCCTACCACGCCACATGTAGATCACTAAACTCCGGATGCTCCAAATGACATACTGCTGTGGATGCTCTATAAGAGGAAGTCCTAACTTTTGCACCATGGTGGTACTAGCTAGGTTAACGATCCCTTCTCTACCAATGACCAAGCTCTATCTTGTCCCTTCACTAGCATCTAGAAGAGAAAATATCCTCCCTTTGCTTTGCATCATTTTTCTTCATTACCTCATGAAGAACCCAGAGAAAAATTCAAACTTTGCATACAACCACCAAGAAAGATGAATAAAATTTGAATTGCTTTACATTACCTAGTACTTGAGCATAAACATGGTATCCCACTATCATGCATTTACCACTGAATTGGTATTGCATTTACATTACCTAGTAAATGAGCATAAACATGATAAAAACTTCCCACTAGCCATTATTATGACTTAGAGAACTAATAGGATGCATTTAGTGAGGCTAGCGATAATACAAAATGTCATCCTAAAATTCAGCCAAAAATAATACGAAAATTATAAATTAAATTTATAAAAATATAATACTCAATATGCTTCTTTCCACATGCTCAAGCCATCCATGTTCCTATCGGGGTTAGAGTTTAGGGTCTAGGGATTAGGGTTTTGGGATTGGGTTTGGGTTAGGGGTTTTAGGTTTTGGGTTTGTGGTTACGGGTTAGGTTTAGGGTTTGGGGGTTGGGGGTTAGGGGGTTCGGGGTTTGGGTGGAGTCCGGTTTGGGTTCTGGGTTGGGTGTTTGGTGTTGGGGGTTTGGGGGTTGGGGTTCGGTTTTAAGTTAGGTTTTTAGGGTTAGGTCTAGGCTTTTGGGTTTAGGATTTTGGTTTAGGCTCTAGGTTTAGGAGTTTCGATTTTAGGGATTCTAGGTTCGTGGGTTCAGTGTTCGAGGTTAGGGTTCCTGGATTAGGGGTTAGGGTTAGGATTAGGGGTTGGAGTCGGGTCCGGGGTTGGGGCTTTGGGTCCGGTCTGGGGTTGGAGGTCGGGTTTGGGTTTTGGGGTTATTAGGGTTTGGGTTGGGGTCAGTCCGGTATGGGGGTTGAGGTTTGGGTCGGGTGCAGGTCCAGGGGTGGGGTTTGGGGTTTGGGTTGGGGGGTTCGGGGTTGGGTTAGGGTCTTGGATTGGGGTTAGGGTCAGGGTTTGGGTCTTGGGGTTGGAGGTTGGGTCTAGTGTTTAGGATTTCAAGGTTCGGGGTTCGGGGTTACAGGTTACGGTTTAGGTTTAGGGGCTTGGGTCTGGGTCTGGGTCTAGGTATGGGGGTTGAGGGTTTGGGTCTGGGTCTGGGGGTTGGAGGATGGGGGTTAGGGTATGGGTTATGGGTTATGGGTTAGGGGTTAGGGTTATGGGTTATGGGTTATGGTTTAGGGGTTATGGGTTAGGAGTTAGTGTCTTGGGTTATGGGTTAGGATTTAGGATCTAGGGTTTAGGGTCTAGGGTTTGTGTTCGAGGTTCGGGGTTCGAGGTTGGGGTTTAGGGGCTAGGGTGGGGCTAGTGTTGGGGTTTAGGTTTAGGGTTTACGGGTTACAGGGGTTATCTGCAGGTCGGGTTGGGGTTTGGGGTCTGGAATTCGTGTTGGTGTTCGGGGTTGGGGGGGTTTGGGTTTGTTTCGGGGTCGCGTTTGGGTTAGGTGTTTCGGGGTTTGGTGTTCGGGTATGGGGGTTGAGGGTGAGGTTGAGGTTCAAGGTCGAGGTTATGTCCGGGCTTGGGTTTAGTGGTCTGGGTTGGGGTTAGGGTTTGGGTTTAGGATTGGGGTTGAGGTTGAGGGTTGAGTTAGGGTTTAGGGTTATGGTCTAGGGTTGGGTTTAAGGTCTAGGGTTCGGGGAGTTAGGGTCAAGGTTTATTGTTTGGGTTCTGGGTTTCGGTGTTCGGGTTTACGAGTTTCGGGGTTGGGGTTCGGGTTCGGGGTCGGAGGTTGAGGTTGAGGGTTGAGGGATGAGGGTCGAGGGTTAGGGTTGAGGGTTAGGGTTGAGGGTTCGGGGTTTGGGGTTTGGGGGTTAGGGTTTTGGGGTTTGGGGTTGAGGGTTGAGGGTTCGGGGTTTAGGTATAGGGGGTTGAGATTCGGGGTTTTGGGTTTTGTGGGTTTGGGGTTCGGGGTTAGAGGTTTGGGATTCGGGTTGAAGTTAGGGGTTAAGGTTTTGGGGTTATGGGCCAGGTGTTGGGGTTAGGGTCATGGGTCCGGTCCTGGGGGGTTGGGGTTTGGAGCTTGGGGTTGGGTGTTGGTGTTTGGGTTTTGGGTTGGGGTTCAGGTGTTAGGTGTTCGGAGTTAGTGGTTTGGGGTTGGAGTTGAGTGTTTGGTTTTAGGGGTTAGGGGTTAGGGTTTTTGGGGTTAGGGTTAAGGGTTATGGGTTGAGGATATGGGTTAGGAGTTAGGTCTTGGGCTTGGGGGATAAGGGTTAGGGGTAGGGATAGGGGTTAGAGTTTAGGTTCTAGGGTTTAGGGGTTTTGGGGTTAGGGGTTCGGGCTTCGGGGTTAGGGGTTTGGGGTTACTGTCAGGTTTGGGGTTGGTGGTTAGGCGTTAGGGTTAAGTGGTTTATTGGTTAGGGTTTAGGGGTTTGGTCCTAGGGTTTAGGTTAGGGGATATGGGTTGTGGGTTAGGGGTTTGGGTTATGGGTTGGGGTTAGTGTTAGGGGTTAGGGTTAGTGGGTTGGGGTTAGGACTTAGGGTCTGTGGTTATGGGTTAGGGTTTGGTCTAGGGTTTATGGGTTTTGGGGTTTGAGGTTTGGGGTTAGGATTAGGGGCTAGGGTTAGGGTTTGGGGTTTGAGGTTGGGGTTGGGGGTTTGGGTCTGGGGGTTGGGGGTTTGGGTTTGGGGGTTGGGGGTTGGGGGTTGGGGGTTTGGTTTTCGGACATTGGAATTTGGGGTTGGGGTGTTCAGGAGTTCGGGTTTCCGTTGTCGTGTTCGGGTCGGTCGGGTTAGGGGTTTCGGGGTTCGGTTTCGGGGTTGGGGTTGAGGTTGGTGTTGAGGGGTGAGGGTCTAGGGTTTTGGGTTTTTGGTTTAAGGGTTCGGGGTTATGGTTAAGGGTTTGGGTTTAGGGTTTAGGGTTGAGGGTTGAGGAGTTAGGGTTTAGGGTTTAGGGGTTAGGGTTTAGGGTCTAGGGTTTAGGGTTAGGGTCAAGGGTTTATTGTTTCGGGGTTAGGGGTTCGGGGTTCTGAGGTTGCGATTAGGGGTTCAGGTTTAGGGTTGAGGGTTGCGTTAAGGTTGGGGGTTGGGGGTTTATGGTTTCTCGGTTTAGGTGTTAAGGTTTTCGGGTTAGGGTTGAGGGTTCGGGGTTCGGGGTTTAGGGTTTAGGGTTTCGAGGTTTAGGGTTCGGTTTAGGTTTAGGGTTTAGGGTTTAGGGTTGAGGGCCGGGGGTTGAGGGTTGAGGTGAGGTAGAGGTTGCGGTTCCGGGTTTAGGGTTTACTGTTTAGGGGCTAGGGTTTCGAGCTTTTGTGGTTGAGGTTAAGGGTTCGAGGTTCGGGGTTTATGGTTTAGGTTTAGGGGTTAGGTTTTCGCGTTTAGCGTTTTGAGTTTGGGGTTTGGGGGGTTGGGGATTGGGGGTTCGGGTTCGGGGTTAAGGTTTAGGATTTAGGGGTTAGGTGTTGGTGTTAGGGTCTTGGACCCGGGTCCGGGGTTGGGTGTTTGGGGTCTGGGGTTGGGTGTTTGGGGTTGTGGTGTTGGGTGTTGGGGTGTTGGGGTTCGATGTTGAGGGTTCGGAGTTAGTGGTTCGGGGTTAGGGCTGAGTGTTTGGGTTTAGGGTTTTGGGTTTAGGGGGTTAAAGTTAGTGTTTGGGGGTTGTGGTTGGGGGTTGTGGGTTAGTGGTCTGGGCTTAGGGGGTTGGGGATAAGGGTCATGGGTGAGGTATAGGGTTTGATATAATCCTAATCCTGACCGCCTTAAAGTTTAGAACAAAGAAGGATATTAACGCCACATTCAAGATATAGGTGAGCTGATAAGTCATGGGTTTGATTGCAACAAGTTTTCTTGATAAGATCGGATTTAGTTCTTTTACCCATGAACCCAAGGGAAGCTCTCACAATAGAGAAAACTCTTCAAATTTCATTATCTTCAAAACTGATTTTGTAGTACAAGAGTTCCTATTTATATGCTAACTTGAAATACAAGAAATAAAACTCCCACTATCATTCATGCATTTACCACAAATTGTAATTGCATTTACATTACCTAGTAAATGAGCATAAACATGGTATCCCACTATCATGCATTTACCACAAATTGGTAATTGCATATACATTACCTAGTAAATGAACATAAACATGATAATAACTTCCCACTAGCCATTATTATGACTTAGGCACTAATAGGGATGCATTTAGTGAGGCTAGAGAATACAAAAGGTCGCCCTAAAATTCAGCCCAAAAATAATATGAAAATTATAAACAAAAATTATAAAAATATAATAATCAATATGCTTCTTTCCACATGCCAAGCCATCCATGTTCCTATCATTCCCCACTTCTTGAAAGTGATTTGTCCTCAAACCAACCCGCATTAAAAGTTAGTGGATTATCTAATAAAATCTTGCTTTTGTGCTTTCTCCACATTTTGCTTGATAATTGGCTCTTCCGTCCCTTTTTCTCATAATTCTCATTTTTCATGAGATATTTCTCACCTGTTCTCTTTTTCTTCAACTTTTATCTCATGGTTCTCCATTTTTTTCTCTCACGGGTTTCTTTGGGGGGATACGGGTTAGGTTAGGGGTTATGGGTTATGGTTATGGGCTATGGGTTAGGGGTTAGGTGTTAGGGGTTAGGGTTATGGGTTATGGGTTAGGCTTAGGACTTAGGGTCAGGGGTTATGGGTTATGGTTTAGGGTCTAGGGGTTTTCGGGGTTTTGGGTTTGAGGTTTGGGGGTAGGCTAGGGTTAGGGTTTAGGCAAGAGTTAGGGGTTGGGGGTCTGGGCCCAGGGCCGGGTGGGGTTTGGGGTTTGGGGTTGGGGGTTGGGGTTTGGTTTTTTGGGGCTTTAGATTTGGGTTTGAGCGTTCACGGTTCGGGGTTTTGGGTTCGGCGTTCGGGGTCGCGTTGGGTAGGGGTTCGGGTTGGGTTTGGGGTTGGGGTTGAGGTTAGTTCGAGGGTGGGGGTTAGTGTTTAGGGTTATGGTTTAGGGTTCGAAGTTGGGTTAACCGCTTGGGTTTGGGTTTAGGGTTTAGGGTTGAGGTTGGGGTTATGGGTTAGGGTTTAGGGGTTAGGTCTAGGGGTTAGGTGTTAGGGTTTAGGTCTATGGATTGTGATTAGGGTTAGTGGTCAAGGGTTTATTGTTTCGGGGTTAGGGTTTGGGGTTGAGGTTAGGGATTCGGTTGTGGGTTCGGAGTTTAGGGTTGAGGTTAGCGTTAGGGTTGCGGGGTTTATGGTTTATGGTTTGAGCATTAGGGTTTTGGGTGAGGTTGAGGTTGAGGTTGAGGTTCGGGGTTCGGGGTTTAGTGTTTAGGGTTTCGGTGTTTTAGGGTTTGGGGTTTGGGGTTCGTTTGGGGTTTGGGGGTTGGGTTCGAGTTGGGTTTGGGGTTAGGGGTTTTGGGGTTAAGGGTTAGGGCCGGGTGTTGGGGTTAGGGTCAGTGGTGCGGGTGGGGTTTGGGTTGGGGGTTGGGGTTGGGTGTTGGGTGTTGCGGTTTTGGGTTAGAGTTCGGTGTTAGGTGTTGGAGTTAGTGGTTTGGGGTTAGAGTTGAGTGTTTGGGTTTAGGGGTTAGGGGTTGAGGGTTGGGGTTTTGGGGTTAGGGTTAGGGGTTATGGGTTATGGGTTACGGGGTTAGGGGTTAGGGTCTGGGCTTAGGGATAAGGGTTAGGGGTGAGGGATGGGGATATAGGTTAGAGTTTGGGTCTTGGGGTTTCGGGTTTTGGGGTTTTGGGGTTCGGGGTTAGGGTTAGGGTTTGGGTTACGGGTTTGGGGGTTCGCGGTTGGGGTTTGGGGTTTGGTGTTAGGGTTTAGGATTTGGTCCGTGGGTTTTGGGGTTGGGGATATGGGTTAGGGTTAGGGGTTATGGGTTGGGTTGGGGTTAGGTGTTGGGGTTAGGGTTATGGGTTGGGGTTAGACTTAGGGTCTAGGGTTATGGGTTAGGGTTTGGGTCTAGGGTTTATGGGGTTTTGGGGTTTGAGGTTCGGGGTTAGGGTTTGGGGCTAGGGTTAGGGTTTAGGGTTTATGTTAGGGGTTTGGGGTCTGGGTCTAGGGTTGAGTTAGGGTTTGGTTTTGGGCTTTGGAATTTGGGGTTGGTGTTCGTGGTTCGGGGTTTTGGGTTCGACGTTCGGGTCGCGTTCAGGTTGAGGGTTTCGGGTTTGGTTTGGGTTCGGTGGTTGGGGCTGAGGTTAAGTTTTAGGGTTGAGGGGTTAGTGTTTAGGGTTAAGGTTTAGGGTTCGGGGTTAGGGTTAAATGTTTGTGTTTTGGGTTTAGCGTTGAGGGTTGAGGTGTTAAGGGTTAGGGTTTAGGGGTTTGGGTCTGGGGGTTAGGTGTTGGGGTTTAGGGTCTAGGTTTAGGGTTAGGGTCAAGGGTGTATTGTTTCGGTTAGGGTTTGGGTTCGGGGTTCGTGGTTGAGGTTAGGATTTAGGGTTGAGGGTTAGCGCCGAGGGTCGGGGTTCGGGGTTTATGGTTTCACGGTTTAGGGGTTAAGGTTTCGGGGTTTGGGTTGAGGGTTGAGGGTTCGGGGTTCTGGGTTCGGGTTTTAGGGTTTAGGGTTTGGGGTTTGGGGTTCGGGGCTTGGGGTTTAGGGTTTAGGGGTCGGGGTTGAGGTTGAGGTTGAGGGTGAGGATGAGCGTTCGGGGTTCGGGGTATAGGGTTTACGGTTTAGGGCTAGGGTTTGGAGCTTTGGGGTTGAGGTTAAGGGTTCGAGGTTGGGGTTTAGGTTTAGGTTTTGTGGGTTCGGGTTTTGTGGTTTTGGGTTTAGGTTTTTGGGTTTGGGGTTTTGGGTTTGGGGTTTGGGGTTTGGGGTTAGGGGTTAAGGTTTAGGGGTTTGGGGTAAGGTGTTGGGGTTAAGGTCTTGGGTATGGGTCTGGAGGTTGAGTGTTTGGGGTTTGGGGTTGGTTGTTTGGGGATGGGGTTGGGGTTGGGTGTTGGGTGTTTGGGGGTTCGAGTGTTAGGGTTTGGAGTTAGTGGTTCGGGGTTAGGGGTTGAGTGTTTGGGTTTAGGGTTTTGGGTTTAGGGGGTTGGGGTTAGTGTTTAGGGGGTTGGGTTAGGGGTTAGGGTTAGGGTCTTGGGCTTAGGGGTTGGGGATAAGGGTTATGGGGTGAGGTATAGGGGTTTGATATAATCCCTAATCCGGACCGCCTTAAAGTTTCTGACATAAGAAGGATTTTAACGCCTCACTCATGATTTAGGTGAGATTGTGAGTGTTAAGTCATGGGTTTGATTGCCTCAAGTTTTCTTGATAAGATCGGATTTAGTTCTTTTACCCAAGAACCCAAGGGAAGCTCTCAGAGAGAAAACTCTTCAAATTTCATTATCTTCAAAACTGATTTGTTTAGTACAAGAGTTCCCTATTTATATGCTAACCTGGAAATACAAGAAATAAACTCCCACTATCATTCATGCATTTACCACAAATTGTAATTGCATTTACATTACCTAGTAAATGAGCATAAACATGGTATCCCACTATGATGCATTTACCACAAATTGGTAATTGCATATACATTACCTAGTAAATGAACATAAACATGATAATAACTTCCGACTAGCCATTATTATGACTTAGGCACTAACAGATGCATTTAGTGAGGCTAGCGGAATACAAAAGGTCGTCCTAAAATTCAGCCCAAAAATAATTAAAATTATAAACAAAAATTATAAAAATATAATAATCCGAATATGCTTCTTTCCACATACTCAAGCCATCCATGTTCCTATCATTCCCCACTTCTTGAAAAGTGATTTGTCCTCAAATCCAAACCTCGCATTAAAAGTTTGTGGATTATCTAATAAAATCTTGCTTTTGTGCTCTCCACATTTTGCTTGATAATTGCTCTTCCATCCCCTTTCTCTCATAATTCTCATTTTTCATGAGATATTTCTCATTGTTCTCTTTTCTTTCAACTTTTATCTCATGGTTCTCCACTTTTCTCTCTCATGGGTTTCTTTAGGGGGATATGGGTTGGGGTTAGGGGTTATGGGTTATGGGTTAGGGTTAGGTGTTAAGGGTTAGGGTTATGGGTTATGGGTTAGGGCTTAGGACTTAGGGTCTAGGGATTATGGGTTATGGTTTGGGTCAGGGTTTATGGGGTTTTGGGGTTTGAGGTTCGGAGTTAGGGTTTAGGGGATAGGGTTAGGGTTTAGGGTTTATGAGTTAGGGGTTAGGGTTTGGGTGTGGGGTTGGGGTTTTGGGGGTTGGGGTTTGGTTTTCGGGCTTTGGAATTTGGGGTTCGGGCGTTCACGGTTCGGGGTTTCGGGGTTCGACGTTCGGGGTCGCGTTCGGGTTAGGGGTTTCGGAGTTTCGGGTTGGGTTTGGGGTTAGGGTTGAGGTTAAGTTCGGGGTTGAGGGGTTAGTGTTTAGGGTTATGGTTTATGGGTTCGGGGTTAGGGTTAATGGTTTGGGTTTAGGGTTTAGGGTTGAGGGTTGAGGGGTTATGGGTTAGGTTTTAGGGGTTAGGGTCTTGGGGTTAGGTGTTAGGGTTTAGGGTCTAGGGTTTAGTGTTAGGGTCAAGGGTTTATTGTTTCGAGGTTATGGTTTCGGGGTCGGGGTTAGGGGTTTGCGGTTAGGGGTTCGGGTTTAGGGTTGAGGGTTAGAGTTGAGTGTTCTGGGTTCGGGGTTTATGGTTTACGGTTTAGGCGTTAGGGTTTCGGGGTTTGGGTTGAGGGTTCGGGGTTTGGGGTTTAGGGTTTCGGGGTTTGGGGTTCGAGGCTTCGGGATTCGGGGTTAGGGATTCAGGATTCTGGGTTTGGGTTTAGGGGTTAAGGTTTAGGTGTTGGGGTTAGGGTCTTGGGTTTTGGTCTGGGGGTTGGGGGTTTGGGGTTGGGGGTTTGGGCGGGGGGTGTTGGGTTGGGGGGTGGGGGGTTGGGGTGTTGGGGGTTTGGGGTTCGGTGTTAGGGGTTCGGAGTTAGTGGTTCTGGGTTAGGGTTGGGTGTTTGGGTTTTGGGTTTAGGGTTTAAGGGTTAGGGGTTAGGGGTTAGGGTTTGGGGTTAGGGTTTGGGGTTTTGGGTTAGGGGATATGGATTAGGGTCTTGGGCTTAGGGGATAAGGGTTAGGGGTGAAGGGATATGGGTTAGAATTTAGGGACTAGGGTTTAGGGTTTAGGGTTTATGGGTTTGGGGTTCGGGGTTACTGGTTTTGGGTTCGGGGTTAGGTTTAGGGGTTATGGTTGAGGGTTTAGGTGCTAGGGTTTATGGGTTAGGGTTTAGGGGTTAGGGTGAGGGGTTATGGGTTAGGTGTCTGGGGGTTGGGGGATTGGGGTTTGGGTTCGGGGTTTGGTGTTTGGGGTTCGGGTTTATGGGTTAGGGTTAGGTTCTAGGGGTTTGGGGTTTGGGTCTAGGGGTTAGGGTCTAGCGTCTAGGATCTAGGGTTTAGGATTTCTGGGTTTGGGGTTATGGGTTCCGGGTTAGGGGTCTCGGGTTAGGGTTTAGGATTATGGGTTAGGGTCTGGGTATGGGTCTGGGTCTGGGGGTTGAGGGTTTGGGTCTAGGTCTGGGTCTGGGTCTGGGGGTTGGGGGATAGGGGTTAGGGTTATGGGTTATGGGTTATGGGTTAGGAGTTAGGGTCTAGGGGTTATGGGTTAGGGTTTAGGGTCTAGGGTTTAGGGTCTAGGGTTTCGGGGTTCGCGGTTCAGGGTTCGGGGTTATGGGTAGGGTTAGTGTTCAGGGTTTACGGGTTAGGGGTTAGGGTCTGGGGGTTGGGGTTGGGGGTTAGGGTTTGGTGATCGGGTTTGGAATTTGGTGTTCGGGGTTCGGGGTTTCGGTGTTCGTGTTCTGGATCGCGTTTCAGTTAGGGGTTTGGGGTTTGGGCTTGGGTTCATGGGTTGAGGGTTGATGGGTTAGGGTTTAGGGTTAGGTTTTAGTGGTTCGGGGTTATGGTTAAGGGTTTGTGTTTATGGTTTAGGGTTGAGTGGTTTGGGGTTAGGGTTTAGGGGTTATGGTCTAGGGGTTAGGGTTTATGGTCTATGGTTTAGGGTTAGGGTCAAGGGTTTATTGATTCGGGGTTGGGGTTTCGGGGTTCGGGGTTCGAGGTTAGGGGTTCTGGTTTACGGTTTTCTTGGTTCGGGTTCGGGGTCGTGGGTTGAGGGCTGAGGGTTGAGGGTTAGGGTTGAGGGTTGAGGGTTCGGGGTTTAGGGTTTACGGTTTAGGGGTTTCGGTTTCGGGGTTTGGGGTTGATGGTTGAGTGTTCGGGGTTTGGGGTTTAGGGTTTAGGGTTTAGGGGTTTGGGTTTCGAGGTTTAAGGTTTTGGGGTTTGGGTTTCGGGGTTCGGGGTTCGGGGTTCGGAATTCGGGGTTGAGGTTTAGGGGTTAGGGGTTAGGTGTTGGGGTTAGGGTCTTGGGTCTGGGTCTGGGGGTTGTGGGTTTGGGGCTTGGGGTTTGGTATTTGGGGATGGGGGTTGGGGTTGGGTGTTGGGGGTTTGGGGGTTTTGGGTTAGTGGTTCTGTGTTAGGGGTTCGGAGTTAGTGCTTCCGGTTTAGGGTTGAGTGTTTGGGTTTAGGGTTTTGGGTTTAGGGGTTAGGGGTTAGGGTTTAGGGGTTAGGGTTATGGGTTATGGGTTAGGGGTTAGGGGTTAGGGTCTTGGGGATAGGGGTTAGGGGTTAGGGGATAGGGGTTAGAGTTTAGGGTTTAGGGTTTAGGGTTTCGGGGTTCAGGGTTACGAGTTACGGGTTTGTGGTTCGGGGTTAGGGGTTTGGGTTTAGGGGTTATGTGCCAGGGTTTTGGGGTTAGGTGTTAGGGGCTAGGGTTTAGGGGTTAGGTGTTATGGTTTTGGGGTTAGGTGTCCTGGGGACGGGGATTGGGGTTTAGGTTGGGGTTTGGGGTTTGGGGGTTCGGGTTTAGGGGTTAGGGTTAGGGTCTAAGGGTTACGGGATAGGTTCTAGGGGTTAGGGGTTAGGGTCTAGGGTCTAGGATTTCGGGGTTTGGGGTTCGGGGTTCAGGGTTTTGGCTTCCAGCGTCGTCGTGTCAACATCTCCGATAGCAGCGAGGCGGAAACATTTGGACCACCACCAAGACCACCAGGGCAGGTTTACAGACGCACGAATGGGGAGAGTCAAGGTAGTACCAGATATCCAAGCTAGGGATTGTGGAGGCTAGAGCGACTGTTGTATATAGGTTGAATGGGGAGCCTATTTTTGTTGTATTTTGAGCAGGGCTGGGTTGGTGTGGAGTGGTGTTAAGCGTTTTCCCTTTTCTTATCTTTATATATATATTTTCTTTTCTCGGTTTGTACTGAGTAGGACCCTACTAATTAGGTACCCTAGACAATGTTTTGTATCTTATTTTCATATATATATATATATATGTGTGTGTGTGTGTGTGTGTGTGTGTGTGTGTGTGTGTGTGTGTGTGTGTGTGTGTGTGTGTGTGTGTGTTTACCTTTTTATGTTTACAGTTTTTAATATTTCCTGTTTTTCTGTTTTGTATGTTTAACGCCTATATCTCAATTAAGGTTAGTGAAATTAGTTTTTTTTTATAGGGACATCGGGTTGTCTCACTGGCTGAGTACAAAACTATTTTCGAAACATTTTATAATTTTCTTTTATAAAGGCAATGTATGCAAAGGCATCACTATAAAAAATGAAATTCCAACTAGGTTGGCACCTCAATTCTTATCAATCATATGCAAAGATACCCTAATATTATTAAAAATTGAAAAAGCAATAAAGAATACAAAAAAAGCATGAGGGGACCAAACCAAAACCCATGCTAGGAAATCAACTAAATCTATAATTTGGAAGACCAAACCTATTTCGGTTAAAGTCATCCCAAATAAAACTAGGAGTGGATTCCCACCAAATAAAAGATTGGTTCCTAATGCCATATAGAGCCAACTTATCCGCACATGAACTTCCTTCAATATATATGAGACACATGAAAATGCACCCGCCTAGTCAAATAAACACAATTTAGCCATCTATTAGAGAATTTCCTAGGAATTAATTTCCCGATCACCGAAAGCTTGCACAACAAGACTTGAGTCACACTCCAACCTGAGTTTCCTCCATTCCCTTTTGAAAGCAATTTCAATTGACAACATAGCTCCCAAATGCTCAAAGCATGGAAGGCCGAACAAATACCAACATAATTTGAGAAGCAACCCATAAAAGCATCACCGTCTGTCCGTAAACAAAACCCCCAAGAAGCATGACCTGGATTACCATGAGAAGCCCAATCAGAATTGCAGTTAATCCATCCACACTAAGGAGGAAACCAGTTCACTTGAATGACATTTAAGGCTTTAGAGGGATGACATTGCACTGTAAAAGATTTCAATACTGCAAACCATATCTCAACATCCGATGTCGGGTTTTGTCTCTGCACATCCGTTCTCGACTCCGTCAATTACCCGATTTAGGGTTTTACGCCTGAATCAAGTATAATAACCTATTTATTTTGAAAATTTTCAAAATAACCTATATCGTTGTAAATGATACATAAAATCTATTCATTTCGTTCTCGGGTCAAAATCAGGTTTTTTGATCACTAAAATCTTATTGTCAGTGAAAACGCAGACCGTGTTCCGTCTGAATTTTCAACCGAAAATTTCACCGTATACTTATAAAAATAAGTATAATATGAATATGACTGTGGTTTTCCCAAAATCATTTTCTCAGTTTCAGATAAAAATATAAACATTTATTTATGTTTATACCGATATTAGAAAGCGAAAAAATCGAGGTGTTACAGTTGTACCCGTGTTTGTATGTGAATTTTGAATCCAAACATAAAAACTTATAATTGAATGCTAAAAGTTATAATTAAAATTGATTGATTTTTGCTACTCTTGCATTTGAAAATTTATTTAAATTGTTGTCTAATATGTGCAGTAAATCAAATCAAATTTGAATAAATTAATGATGATGATTCACTCATTGAATCTCTCTCGCATACCCACTCAAGGTCTGGCCGATATGTCATTACTTAGAGAATGACCCTTAAGAAAATTTACCTTGAGGTACATATAAAAATATATACTAATATATAAAGTTAATATTTAAGAGGTCATTTTTTATCAAACAGGGAGGTGGAGGTAAATTTCGAAGCAATGCGGACTTTACAAGGAACCAATAATTTTATAAAAATTATTATATATATATATATATATATATATATATATATATATATATATATATATATATATATAAATTTCCAAAACCATCAAATATGGCATGCTTATTGCACAAAGAATATCCCACGCATATATATATATATTTTTTACAAATTTAAAATTTTAATTAAATTTGTTAATAGGATAGTTATTAACTTTTTAAATACTATATCATTTTGATGACTACTCCATCATATTTATTGTTTAAAAGCAATCCAAGTTTGATTTTCGTTTATTCTAATCCCAGTAATTTCAATTAATTAAAATTGATTCTAGTTAATTTCAATTATATTTCCTTTATTCTGATTACAATCAATTTAAATTAATTTTAGTTTTTTCTTGTTTTAATTTAAATTATCTTTAATTTATTCTGACTTCAATCAATTTAAATTGTTTTCAATTAATTTCAATTATCTTTCCTTCATTTCGATTTCAATCGATTTAAAATAATTCTCAATTTTTTTTGTTTTATATATAAATTCAGTTATCTTAATTTTATTCTAAATTTCAATAAATTTAAATTGATATCAATTAATTTTCATATTTTTTTAATTTCATTTATTTTTAATTATATTAATTTTATTCTGATTACAATCAATTTAAAAATTGATTTCAATTAATTTCCATGTCAAGTGGCAGAGGACACATGTCAATCTATCCTTGCATAGGGGATATAATAGTATTATTTATAGATATTTATAAATATATAAATATAAATATAGATATATGAAGATAAATATATTATAGATTTTAATAAGTGCAATATAAAAATTAAATTTTCAATTAATTGGTGCAGAAAGGAAATAAAAATCAATTGGTGACGGGGCACTTAATTGTAATCCATTATATTTAATTTCAATTAATTTTCACTTTTCTTATTTTTATATGTACAATAGAAAATAGAAAATCAAAAAAAAAATTGTATATAAAAAAATAAAAAAAATCTAGCAACAACACGTGGCAAGTGACACATGTCCAATTTTTTTGCATAGGGGATTGCTTTGTGATATTTATAGATAGATAGATATAATTATGTAATATATAATTATGTAATATTTAAATAGTTATATTTATTTATGTTATATAGGGTTGAAAATATTCTTAAACGAGATTCAAAAAATGAAAATATTAAATGCAAGGTAAAAAAGTCGAGGTATTGAATTAAAATTTTGTTTCAATGTATTGAAAAAAATCAGAAAATAGAAAACGGAAATGACAAATTTGGTTTGGAGAGCATTAACTGAAATTTGTATAACGAGAAGATGTATGTTCTATCATCTTTTTAGAATTTATATTTGGCTTAATTGTTATATTGATTGCCATGTTATATGAAATGATGATTACAATTAATTTAAATGTATTTAAATTTTATTTTTTATATGAATTTTTTAGGAGCAATGATTATATTTAAAATTTCTCAAATTGCAAGCATTTTTTAAAATCTATGTATTCTTCTAAATTGCCGCCAATCATTCTTTTTTGGAACACCCTATTTTAACCGGGTCTTTCTTTAGTTTTCACTAAAGTCTCAAAAAAATAAAAAATACAAAAAGTAAAATTACAAAACAAGTTTGCCATCTTATTTTGATGTCTGTTTCTATTTATTCCAAAATAAAAAAAATTAGAAAAGACAAAAATCATAAAAAGATATTAACTATTTGTTTTTGTTTTATTTCATTACTAGCATAAGAAACCGTGCCATGCACGGGATATATAAATTAATTTTGAACATTTCAATAAAATATTTTACATTTTAGATATTAGATATATAAGATTTTTTTATAAATTGGTTGTTAACTTTTGTATTAGTCTATACAATTGTTTTCTAAGCAAAGAAGACATTTTCTGCTTGATTGCAGATCATATTTCCAATAATACATTTTATGATGATTGTTGAACAAATCATATCCGGGTGCCATTTGTACAATAGCTGAGGAGAGGCTACACCAAAAGAAAACAATTCAAAAGGTGAGAGGATGATGTCTAGGAATGGAAGATAAATTGGGAGACTATGCATAGAGGAGGATGAGGAATTAACCCCCACAGCACCCCTAATGCGCCCAAAAACCTAAGTTACCGCAAATTGATTGTGCAAATAATTCATACATTTCAAAATACTTATTTTACCTAAT
This sequence comes from Sophora flavescens, assembly GCA_030762895.1. Lineage (NCBI taxonomy): Eukaryota > Viridiplantae > Streptophyta > Magnoliopsida > Fabales > Fabaceae > Sophora > Sophora flavescens. The sequence goes on along the minus strand of CM061062.1, from coordinate 70,059,792 downwards.
AAAAATTAAGAATTGTTTTACTTATTTTATTATTTATTGAAAAAAGTAACTAAAAAAAGATACTAGCGCTTGGAACAAAATGGATCAAGGACGATGTTTTTTTTTTGACATTTTTTTAGATGTTTTATAGAGAAAAAGAGGAAGAAAACAAAAAAAGAAAAGAAAAGAAAAATAAAGTAGTTTTTAGATGTTTTAAAGAGAAAAAGGTGAAGGAAAAAAAAAGAAAAGAAAAATAAAGTAGCATACACAACTCCACCGCAACATCATCTTTGGATTCACCTTAATACACCTTTTTTTGGCAAAAACAACTTCTGCGCATTGCTAAAACGTAAGTTTTGTGATGAGTAAAAGAAAAAATGAACAAATGAACATAGTTAACGAGGTTTCAAAATTGAAAAGCATATTTTAATGCTCAACAAATTATTCAAGCATAACCAACACCAAAGTTTTCCCCGATTGTTTCATGACATGGACAGCAAGTATTCATGATCAACAAGCATACAATCTGCAAAATCAAAGCTAAGTTTTGACAAGAGGATCAATGTATCATTTAACATCATCAATCTCTATATTTTTCTCCCTTCATTGACACACAAATTTATCATTCTCATAAACATATAAATACCAAATATCATATCATTCTAGAAGGTTACCAGCAAAGACAATGTATCATTTAACATCATCAATCTCTATATTTTTCTCCCTTCATTGACACACAAATTTATCATTCTCATAAACATATAAATACCAAATATCATCTCATTCCAGAGGGTTACCAGCAAAAGACATAGTTTGATGATTTCATCAAATCAAGTCTACAGAACTGCATGCTTATAAACTAAAAAAAAAAAAAGATGACTCACATGGGGTACAACCAGTAAAATTCACAAACTTGTACAATGAACATTACAAATTACACGTCTTATGTGTTCTTGTACACAGAAAATCAACGCGCCACTAAAAAATTAATTGAATCACTTTATACACTTTAAAAATGAATTAGCTTAAGCTTTACATCAAGCACATGGTATGCAAATTACAAATTACTCTTCCATACATGCTTATACAGAGAATGGAAAACATGAAAGAAAGAAAGAAAGACAAAATACAAAGGAATAATCGATAGTTGATGCTAAGAGAAAGAGAAATAGAAAAGAAAATCTACCCAAAAGAAATCCTTCTCCTTGAATACACGATCTTCTCAATCTAAGTGTCCCTTGAATCCGTATCTCCATTTTTATGCGTTTTTTGTGTGTGTGATGTTGTCTCCCCTTCTACTCACGTTCTTCCTTTTTTTATAGAGCCCCAGTCGCACCTGCAGAAATTCAGAAACCAAATCCCCATTAATTTCTAATTGGGAGTAAGAAAGGAAAGAAACAATACATACCTTCACTTGCTCTTCATCAAGGATGGGAGAGTGGAGAGAAAATCGAGTCACCATAAAGTTCCATGATGCTAATTTGAAAAACGAAATCATGAGACAGATGAAAAGGAGTGCGAGATTTCCGTAGTTGCAGAGATATAAATCTGGAAAGATTTGGTAGAGATATGAATCTGGAATGACAAGAAAAACGAGATGGGCATAGGGGGAAGAGAGGGTGAGTGAAGAAGGGAATGATTCTGATGGATCTGGGTCATGGGTAGTAGTGGGCTTGGTTGGTCTGACCCAATAATGAAATAAAACAAAAACAAATAAAAGTTAAAATCTTTTTCTGATTTTTGGCTTTTCTAATTTTTTATTTTAGATTTTTGAATAAATAATAACAAATAAATGTTTTTTTACTCAAAAAATTAAATATTTAACAATTGAATTTAAAATAAAATATTTAAATTTACTTGAATCAATAGTATCCTGATTCTCTACATCTCATTGTAATATTTAATAATCGAATATTGAATGTGGAGTAATCATTGTGTGATATAATCTCCATATATTTTTAAATAGTGTCATTCTATCTAATCGATACTTATTCTCTAAATATGATCATGGTTAATAGATAAAACCTTTTGGAATCACACCACCGAGTCGTTCATGCTTATTTCTTCTTCCATTGTTTAAATCAACTTTTTTTAAATATATATTTTTGCTCCTTGGTCTAAGCCAATCTTATTGGTTTCGGTTATCCCTTATCATTATTGTCAAGGAAAATATGTTCTTCATAGAGAATTGGAGCATCAAACAATGGTATGGACACTTTAGTAGAATCTAAAACTTACGTATTATTCCAGGTTATGGTGTTTGATGGTACCTCTTTAAATGAAATAGTTGATTATTATAATTTCCTATATGTTTGTCTTGATGCCTATAGTTCTTTTATTCTCCCATATCTACCATTTGTCTGTCGTTCTTTTTGTGCTGTTTCAACTTTCAACTTTTTATTAACATGATTCATGATAAAACATTATGGCGCCGTATGATCCATGTAGCCGACCCCACCTAATGGGATAAGGCTTGGTTGTTGTTGTTGTTGTAGTCATGAATTTAGGATTTGTCTTATAGATATTTCATGTTTAAAATATATTTGTTCAAGTTAGATCTTTGTTATTGTCATAAAAGCTTTATGCACATATTTGTCTTGCACTATGAATTCACTTTTGGTGATTCAAATTGGCTATGGTGATTTCTTGATTTTTTTATGGAGTTGTTTCTATGCTATTTTTGTGATGTTCATACCTGCTCAAAGAAGCAAAGTCCTTCTTTAGAAAACAAAAGATAAGATAAAGCTTAATTCTATTGTCATGGTAATCAAATATCCTACACTGTTTGCTTTAAAGTTTTAACACATAAAAGGTGGTGTCTCAAATTTTAAGTTTGAGTAGATAGTACTATAATTCAAAGTACATTCATTGAGCTAATTTTATTATTTTCTGCACTATGAATGTTTGGTTTGTGTATATCAATGCTGAGAGAGTAGGTAGGACCGTACAACTAACACCATGATCATGAGAAGCAATGTTTATGGAAGTCAAGTGATTGTCTTCTACCCGTGTTTACTTCCATAGGTACTGCACTATTCTTCTACCTACTTCCATTTGGTTATTGTAATTATAAGGTTACTTCCTGGTATTCCTGTTAGGTGAAAACTGACTTAGGTGGAATCCATTGAATTCCTCGTATTACTGTTACATACATTATGAATATTTTGCTAAGATAGTGATGTGCTTATATATATAACAATATACAAACTTTGGCTGAATGTAATAAAAACTAATCCAGAAACAATGAATTATAGCCAAAATGATCGTGGCCATGATAAAAAACTGCAAGGATATCTGGTCAGAGTCAATATCCCGTACTTCCATTCAATCGATATGACATTGTCTCAAAAAATATACACTACTACCTATATTATATTATATATTTAGTAACATTTACAGGTCACATTTTAATAAATGTTACTTAAATATATAAAATACTGTATCTTACGACATTTTTAAAATAAAATGTTTTTAAACCTATTTTACTTTTTCCCTGCTTCAGAAACATGAAGAGATTCTCCCCTTTCGGTGCATCACTTCCCTACTTCAAAAACGTGAGAGCTTCATCGCACCGATTCATCTCTATGTTCAGCACCGATTCATCACAACTTGCTCTAACTGCATTCTTCAATTTGTTCGTAATCTTTGATTCTCGCTAAATTCAAATCTCAGATTTCTTCACATCCGTATTCATCTCTTTGTTCGGTAAGTTGCTCTCACTGTGATTGTCAATTGCTTCGTAATCTCAGATTTTATGATTTCTGAATTTGAGCGTCTTCTTCTTCCTTAGGATTTGCACTTTGATTCAATTTCTGAATCGCTCACCAAAGGTTAGTTCTGAATTTTGAACATGAATGTTATTCTGAATTTGTTTGGAATGTTGTTATGAATTTTTAGTTTCCTATTTTATTTTTTTTTTTGTGTTTTTTTGTATGTAAGAATGCAAAACTCTATGTTTTTCATTATTGCACTCAAGCTTTTTGAAAGAATGTGTTAGCTTTTTTTTTTTAGGAACATGTCTTCTACTCTTCTTTAGTGGGTGGAGTGATTGATGTTGGCATTTTATAATCTATTTTTGTTAGATAAACTCCATTTCTTTTTATTTAATATTCATGTGCCATTAATTAGGTATATCATATTAACATCCTATGTCTCTATTTTCCATTTCTTCTTTCTTATCTTTTCCTTCTCCGTCAAACTTAGGTGAATTAAAAGACAACCTTCTTGTTGCTAAGTTTTTCAAGTCCATGCTTAAAAGCTCCATGTATATATTGATTTCTAAAGAGGACTTCTATTTTATACCCTATTTGTGCAAAATTCTTTGAGTTAGTAAATGCTAGATAATCATGTTAATTCCTAAAATTCAGCAAAGATAAAAGAGTGTTCTAGTTTACAGTTTCTAAGATAATTGTATGATGACATCAATTACCATTCCATCAAGGTTGTATTGTATCACTCTTAGTAGATAGGACTTCTTTACATTTGGTAATTAATTGATGTTTAGAGTGTTATAGAACGTTAAAGATTTTTAATGAAATAGCTTCACATTTGTGTCTCAAGTACCACTTTCCTTGTCCATGAAAATTGTTTTAAACAACTTTTGAATAATAAAATCCTCTTTTGACTTTTTATATTGGAAAAGTATGACAGTGGGAGAAGCAAACAGGTATGCAGAAGATGGAGTGAAGAGGTTCCTGGAAGCTGGAAAAGCTGCCCATGGAAGTTATTCGCTTTGAAAAAGCTTTGAAAAGTGGCTACACTTTCAATTCCTGATGGCTATTGTAATTGTGATATTTATATAATTTGGTACCTGAATTAATTGCATATTTAACAACGGGATAGCTTTGGTATATCAAAACTTAATGCTACTTTTTGTAATTGAAAACTCCAATTGATTGGATAGGCTAATTTTTTTTTTTTATATAAGTAGCATGCTAGAGCATCACAATGAAAAAGGTCATCCCAACTATGTTGGCACCACCCAATTCAACAATCATTTGCTGCATGCTACGCATTTATTGATGAATAAAAAAAATCAGAGAACAAAATAAGCATGGGGGGGGGGGGGGGGGCATAAGGCCAAAACCCATGAGGAAAAAAGGAAAACTAAGAAAACCTGTAACTAGGCAAGCCTAGCCTATTTCTACAAAATTCATCCTTAATAAAATGGGGGATTGTGTCCCACCAACTAAAGCCTGGATGATGAATTCCATAGTTTGCTAGTTTATCCGCACACACATTGCCTTCCCTATATGTGTGGGTGACTTGGAAGGTAAGGCCGTTGACTATATGCAAGAAGTTTTTCCATCTAACAAGCAGCCTCCACGGCACAATTTCCAAGTTCTTGAATGCAGAAACCACAAGCATCGAGTCTATCTCTAACCAAAGGTTCCTCCAGCCTCAAGTGTTAGCAATCTCTATGTCAAGAATAGCACCAGAAAGCTCAGCGAAAATGGCAGAAGCATATCCTAAGCTGCGTGAAAAACAACCAAGAGCAGCTGAGTTATAACCTCTGAAAATACAACCACAAGATGAAACACCCGGGTAGCCATGGGCAGCCCCATCAATATTACACTTAGTCCAATTGCAGGGTGGCGACAACCAGACCACTTCTTTAATTCTTGGAGCCCTGCGAGCATGACCATCAATCCTGAAGTTTTTTACAATGACAAACTCCTCAATTGAGTTAAACATTGTGCCAGTGGACATGTTGCCTGAAAGTGAAACAGCAAAGATAACCATTGTTTTAGCATAGGCCGGACTGGTATTTTTGTGTAGGAATCTACATTGATTCCTAGCAAACCATATCACCCATATGGTATTGATAATGGCAGCCATGATCACATCCTCCAGTGGAGGACTATGGCTATGGTGATGGAAAGCAAACAGAGATTCAAAAGAGGAGAGATCCATAGGTGAAGTCAATGCAGACCCCAACCAGTGCCACATTGACTGAGCATAGCAGCATGATAGGAAAAGGTGGGAAGCTGATTCTTCCTCTAACCCACAAAGACTACACATGGAACCCATTGAAATGACTCTCCTCCTAATGTTCTCATCAGTTGGCATCTTATGGTGAAAAATTCTCCAAACCAAAAAAGATCTAGCATGAGGAATAGACTTGGACCAGATCTGTTTGAGCTTTGGAGTCGAGTTTCTAACAGGATTCAGGAACAAAAAGACTTCTTTGAGGGAGAGCATTCCATTTGTTGAGCTGTTCCAAACCAATCAGTCTTCACAAGCCTGCACCGGAATCTGAATTTGGAGAATACTGTCAACCACATTCGGGAAATGGTGCTGCAAACAGTCAGGAATGCTCCAATCTCCACCCACCAGAAAGTCTTTAACCAAGGCAAGCAGGGAAGGATGCCAATGCTCTGGAATATCCATCATAGAAACCAAGGGTTCATCCAGTCATTTATCTATCCAGAAGTTAATAGATTTACCATCACCAATTAACCAAGAGGAGTTCTCTAAAACAACAGGATACCACTTCCTTAAAGCCGGCCAAATAGAGGAGCTGACATGATGACCTATTGGCTTGTAGTTATTGAGAAACCTGGCTCTAAGGAACCTAGCCCACTGATCAGCAGAGGTGGTCAGATCCCAGCTCAGTTTCAGCATAGAGGCTTCATTTATTGCTCTGATAGACCTGATGCCCAGGCCACCATCAGAAACAGAAGAGCAAACTAATTTCCAAGCCACTGTATCATGTTTCCTTTTGTGAATGTCCCCTGAGCAAACAAATTTTCTGATCCAACCATCCAGTTGCTTAAGCAGAGAAACAGGCCACATGTAGATGTGAAAACTATAAACTAGCATACCTTGAATCACAGAATTGACAAGTTACACTCTACCCATAATTGAGAGAAGGGAGCCTTTCCAAGAGGAAAGCTTGCATTTGATTCTGTCTAGGATGGGTTGAAGGTAGGTTGTTTTCGGTTTGCCTTTAAACAAAGGGACCCCAAGGTAGGTGAAGGGGAGAGAGACTACTGAAAATCCCAGGAAAGAGCTCATCTCAGCTATCCTTCTAGGGGACATTGACCCTGCAAAAAATTTACAATTATCCAGACTCAGAAACTGCCCTGAAGCTTGACCATAATCCTCAAAAAGCTGCATAATGGTTCTAATATTTGCTTTTGTGCCCTTACAGAAGACCATGGTGTCATCTGCATAGAGAATATGGCTAGGAGTCAGAAAACCACTTGGGCTGGACATGGGAAGCAACCTTCCAGACTCAACAAGCTTAGTGATTCACCTACTTAGAACTTCTTCAGTAAGGCAAAACAGGAGGGGGGAGAGGGGGTCACCTTGCCTCACCCCTCTTTTGCAAGTGAAGAAGCCAATTGAATTGCCATTTACTGAGATAGACAGGTGAGCCGAATGCAGCATGGCACTAATCCAAGAGCAGAACTTGTGATCAAAACCAAAAGCAGACAGAACCTTCAAGACGAAGCTCCAATCTAAGGTATCGAAAGCCTTTTTAATGTTTAACTTCAAAGCCATGTTTCCTCCAAAGCATCTGTTACTTAGCATGTTGACTGCTTCAGAGGCTATGCAAACACAATCAGCAATGTGTCTTCCCTTAATAAATCCTCGCTGTTCAGTAGAAACTACTTTTGGCATGACTACTACAAGTCTGTCTGCCAGAACTTTGGTAATAACTTTGAACTAGAAGTTCGCCAGTGCAATTGGCCTGTAATTTTCAATTCTGTCAGCACCATCAAACTTTGCAATAAGCACCAATCTGTTGGAGTTGAGATTTGGATAAATCCATCCCTCCTTGAAGAACCGAATTACAGAACTGTGAACATCATGTTCAATGATATCCCAATAAGAGTGGAAGAAGCTCCCACCAAAACCATCAGGGCCAGGAGCATTGTTTCTATCAAGAGAGAAGACAGCATCCTTGACCTCTTCCATAGTGGGAATGTTTGTTAGCATGATGTTGTCTTGATATGACACTAACGAGGGGATGACTAAGTCAATGAGGCCATTGTCTGCACAAGAGTTGCTAGAAGCATATAGCTTTGTGTAAAATTCTAGAACATTATTTTCTATATCAGATTGCCTTTCCAGAACCGAATTACCCACCTTAAGAATAGACATTTGTTTTGTACGTAGAGTTTCTGATCCTGGTGACCTTGTGAAAGAAAGCTGTGTTTCTATCTCCTTCTGCATACCAGCTCATTCTGGCTTTTCCTTCCAAAAGGCTTCTTGATAAGAGAGAGTTTGGTTAAGATCAATTTGGGCAGCCACTTCCTGGTTGTGTAAAAAGTATGAGAACCCTTGGGAGTCAATCTTAGCTTGAATAGACTCTAAGTTGGACATGGCCTCCTCCACTTTGAGATGAACATTGCCAAAGACCTGCTTGTTCCACACTTTCAGCTCAGCTTTGAGGCACCTTAGTTTCTGAGTCTGGACATACATGGGACAGTCCCAAAAATGCCTCTTCCACACCTCAGATATCAATCTTCTACAGTCAACATGATCAGTCCACATATTGTGAAACTTGAAGTGTGACGGCTGAGATTTAAAACCTTTTTTCAGAACCAGGAGGATTCAGACTGGATTCTGGCAAGAGTGTAGCAAGCAACATTATCCCAGGCAGCTAGCCATTCATCATTGCAAACAGATCTGTCTAATCTTAGTTCTGTATGATCCCTGATACCTCTCATATTGGACCATGTGAAGGCAGCCCCTCGGGTAACAATATGAGTTAGGTTGCATGAGTCAGACCATGCTTTGAATTCCTCACAAGAGGTAGTGGAAGGAGGTCTGCCTCCCCTCTTCTCATGGGCCCCAAGGACAGCATTAAAGTCTCCTATGAAACACCAAGGACCCTGAAAAGCTTGTTGAAGAGAAGCCAACTCCATCCAAAGACTCCTTCTGTCAGTCTGAGAAGTTGAGGCATATACTACAGAGATAAATAACTTGAGAGTTATGATTCAATGACACAGAAATATGCTGCTGGACTGAACTTTAGTGTAGTTTGCATCCAAATTATCAGCAGGGGCAGGGGAAGCTTGTCGATCGTCAACCTCATCTCCTCAGAGTCTCCCAACCACTTTTAAATCATGAGCAGCAACTTCATTGATCACAGCCTGTTGTCCTTTCTTGACAGAAGTTGAATTTGGAACAAAATTCGAATTCTCTGCAGGATGCCTATTCATGGCTGGAGTATGGCAACTAGGGAATGAGTCATTTATCAGGGCTGTATGAGAGGATATAGAATTTGAAACAAATGATGGAGAGACCGCATCAGCAGGAAGAGCATTTTCTGATACAACTTGACCTGAGCTTGCTACTTCAGTCACGGAGGCAGAATCTACAGAATGAACCTTTTCAAGAGGAGTATGAATTGTGTGATCCAAATTAGATATCTCCTGTAACACATAAGGGACATTTCTAGGCAGGAAGTTAGAGCTATTCACCCTTTCAAGGGGAAAGTCTTCCACAATAACCCCATCATTAGTGATAAACACATCCTGACCTCCCTTACTGCATCCACCCTTGTTAGGGTGCAAAGCACCAGGGACTGAGACATCAATTACAATCCCTTTTCCTTTGCTCATAGCCGCAATGATGCTGTCTTTCTGTTGAGCCTCTGGATGAGAGACTGCCTGTTTTGTAACATGATGATCATTGGCCTCAGCTTCCTCAGCAGCTAATTTGTCCCCACCATATCCTTTGGTTTAGGAACATAAACCTTCCTTGGATTAGGCCTCAAAACCTAGATCATTTTCTTTTCAGAACTTCCTGCAGATTTGATACATGTTCCCAAAGAATGCCTTATAGATTGGCATGATGTACAAAACTCTGGCAACTTCTCATATTCTATATAAGAAAAAAAGGCAAAATCCTCCCTTTCAACCAGAATTTTCTCTCTAAGCTTAGCATTCAATGTTGGGAATTTGCGTATAAAACAAAAGAAACGCAGCGGAAAAATTCCCATCGAAGGATCCTTGCGAATGGTCATGATTCATGATTCAAAAGTTTACCTCTTGAAGCGATGGCTGTTTGTTGAAATTCATCTATCACGAACACCGCACGAACGGTGTCTCTAGAGGTATCCACACGAGCGGATTCCGTGAGCGTCCAACGTCACGAACCGAAGCGTCTCTGTCTCACAGTGCTAGCTTCAAAACCGAGACTTTGTTGTTCACACTTACTCTCTTTTGTGCGGCTAGGTTATCAACCGTCTAGGCACAACAACTTAAGTGGTCTACTTATAGTAGCACCTTCTTAAGTGAGTTAGTGAGCAGCATTTGACCTAAGCCCATCTACTATACGCTATGCCCAATAGGAAAGTCCAACTTTCTTTTAATGCTTCTTTTAATCCGCTCTTTTGTGTGTGACCCTATAGGTTCCCAATACGTTAGCAGTAATATTAAATCCCATTTAATATTACAAACAGTGAGCGGTATCTAGCAATACATCACTGCTACCTAAGTAGTGAGAAAGTCAATGATTTGACGAAACCTTTCTGTGACAAATATTCATGTGCATTATTATCCCTTTGTCCATATATCTATATTGAACACAAGGCATAGAATGTGTCACCCTTGTATGGTTCAATATCATGTTCCCTGATACCCAAGGAGACTTAACAACAAATGAGGTCAATATCTCATATTGACTCATTTCAGCACGGCCATGCATTTTACAGTCTCACTCTATCAGGGGGCCCACAGATATTACTCCTGTTATGTCGGAGGGCCAAATTCCATCTAGGTCACTCACATCCCTCTGCATGGCTCGTGGTATGCCCAATGATCGTCTTTATAATCATCCTATTACAGATGACGTTTGACGATATTAAAGCACACGACTCCTCATGTAGGGATCGTAGTGATTTCAGGTCGAAGGATTACATACACCATTGTCACTATGAGAACTACTTATGACACTCACATAACGCTCCATGTAGTGTTCTCATGGTGGGTCAATCCAGTACATCATTACCTTAATGCGTACCTATGTGGCAACTCGATATCTCATAACTATGACCCGTGAGATGTGGTCATTAGTCTGCACACATAATAGTCTCAATTGTATTATTATTGTCCTTATTAATAAAATACTTGACTACGGATATTTAAGAATAGTATTTCATTGTTCAATAGTGTCTCACGATCAAGTCATATACTTGATATTCTATTGAACATAAATTTCTATTCTAAGGACTTTATTATGTTTAAACAAGTAACACAATAAACTGGAATGCCTCATATCATATATATATATACGAAATAGCAAGATACAAATGTAAGTCTAAAGAAATCCATTGGCCTCTAGGGCTTACACCAACAATCTCCCACTAGCACTAGAGCCAATCAGGCATCAATCTAATGCCCATCAATCTAGTGTGACCTTCATGCTTCTGTTGAGCAAGAGGTTTCGTAAGTGGTTCAGCAACGTTATCAAGTGTTGGTACTCTGCATATCTTCGCATCTCCTCTATCGATAATCTCTCGAATGAGATGGAAGCGCCTAAGTATATGTTTGGATCGCTGATGAGATCTAGGTTCCTTAGCTTGTGCAATGGCCCCATTGTTATCACAATAGAGATCAATGGGGTCCACAATACCAGGAACCGTACCAAGCTCAGTAATGAACTTCCTGATCCAAACAGCCTCCTTTGCTGCATTGGAGGCAGCAATATACTCAGCCACTGTAGTAGAATCGGCAACTGTCTCCTGCTTCGAACTTTTCCAGCTCACAGCCCCGCCATTCAGGCAGAACACATAACCAGATTGCGATCTGGAATCATCCTTATCGGTCTGGAAGCTAGCATCGGTGTAACCTATTACATCAAGCTCTTCCTCACCTCCATATACCAAGAACGAATCCTTAGTTCTTCTCAAGTACTTAAGGATGCTCTTGACAGCAGACCAGTGACTTTCACCAGGATCGATCGGGTACTTCGTTATGCTTAAAGCATACGATACATCTGGTCGAGTACATAACATGGCATACATGATAGATCCAATTGCGGATGCATATGGAATCTTACTCATGCGATCCCTTTCTTCTTGAGTGGAAGGGGATTGTGCATTCATGGATGTTAAAGCGTCTCAACACTTTGTCTATGTATGTACTCTGACTTAGGCCAAGCAATTTCAGCGATCTATCCCTATGGATCCTGATTCCCAATACATAGGTAGCCTCACCCAAATCTTTCATAGAGAAGCAATTCCCTAACCATGTCTTTACATTTTGTAGTGTAGGGATGTCATTTCCAATGAGTAATATGTCATCTACATATAACACCAGAAAAACAACAATGCTCCCACTAACCTTCTTGTAGACACAAGGTTCATCTTCATTTTTGATGAATCCGTACTGTCTTACATCATCATCAAAACGAAGGTTCCAACTTCTGGAAGCTTGCTTCAATCCATAGATTGACCGCTGCAATTTACATACCTTTCGGGCATCCTCTGAAATGTCAAAGCCTTCAGGTTGTGTCATGTACACATCCTCAAGAAGCTTTCCATTAAGGAAGGCAGTTTTGACATCCATCTGCCATATCTCATAATCATGGTATGCAGCGATAGCAAGTAAGATCCGGACGGATTTAAGCATCGCAACAGGTTAAAAGGTCTCATCATAGTCGACACCATGAATTTGCTTGAAACCCTTAGCTACCAATCGCGCCTTAAAGGTGTGTACCTTACCATCCATGTCAGTTTTCTTTTTGAAAACCCACTTGCACCCTATAGGTTTTACCCCTTCAGGTGGCTCTACCAAGGTCCATACCTGGTTTGGTGTACATGGAATCCATCTCGATTTCATGGCCTCAAGCCACTTCTCGATTCTCGGGCCGCAATGGCCTCCTGGTAGGTCACAGGCTCATCTTGATCCATGAGCAATACATCACCTTGTGGAGTCATGAGAAATCCATATATCTCAGCTGGTGACGTATCCCTGTTAGACCTACGCTGGTCTTGTGCTCTTTGGAGCGGGTTGTTCCTCCACAAAGATTCTCGTGAAGGTTGCTCCTGTTCCACCAATGGTAGGTCACTACTCTGTGATTCTTGAATTTCTTCAAGTTCTATCTTCCTCCCACTGGTTCCTATGGAGATAAACTCCTTTTCTAGGAATACACCAGTCCGTGCGACAAACACTTTGCCTTCGGAAGGATTATAGAAATAGTATCCCTTGGTTTCTTTGGGATACCCCACAAAGAAGCATTTATCAGATTTGGGATCAAGCTTATTAGAAACTTGACGTTTTACATATGCTTCACAACCCCAAATCTTCATAAAAGACATGCTGGGTCGTCTACCAGTCCATATCTCATATGGTGTCTTTTCTACCGTTTTGGACGGAACACGGTTAAGTGTAAAAGTTGATGTTAATAGAGCATGTCCCCAGAAAGAGTTTGGAAGGTTTGCATGACTCATCATAGACCGAACCATGTCCAACAAGGTTCGATTTCTCCTCTCAGAAACACCATTCCATTGTGGTGTTCCAGGTGGAGTGAGTTGAGATAAAATCCCACACTCTTTCAGATGATCATCAAACTCTAGGCTCAAATATTCACCACCTCGATCTGATCGAAGAGCTTTAATATTTTTACCAAGTTGGTTTTGCACCACATTTTTGAATTCCTTGAACTTTTCAAAGGATTCCGATTTATGTTTCATAAGATACACAAATCCATATCTACTGAAATCATCAGTAAATGTGATGAAGTACTGAAAACCACCTCTAGCTAATGTGTTTAGGGGTCCGCATACATCACTATGTATAAGACCCAAAAGATCGTTGGCTCTTTCACCTTTGCCGGTGAATGGAGCTTTGGTCATCTTTCCCAATAAACAAGACTCACATATCTCATATGATACATAATCAAATGAGTCCAAGAGTCCATCTTTATGGAGCTTCGAAATGCGCTTCTCATTTATATGGCCTAAACGACAATGCCAAAGATAAGACGGGTTCAACTCATTTGGTTTGGACCTCTTAGTATTTATGTTATAGATGGGCATTTCAAGATCAAGGACATAAAGCCCATTACTCATGTGTGCACTAGCATAGAAAATATCATCCAAATAAATAGAACAACTTTTGTTCTTTATTATAAAAGAAAAACCACTCTTGTCCAAACAAGAAACGGAGATGATATTCCTGCTAATTGCAGGCACAAAATAATAGTTCTCTAACTGAATAGTAAGCCCAGTGGGCAAAGTCAATACATAAGTCCCTACGGCTAAAGCAGCAACCTTTGCTCCATTTCCAACTCGTAGGTCGACTTCGCCCTTTGCCAATGGTCTACTCCTGTTTAGATCCTGCATATTTGTACAAATGTGAGAACCACATCCGGTATCTAATACCCATGATGCAGAAGTAGATAAATTGACTTCTATAACAAACATACCTGAAGTGGAAGTCTCACTTCCCTTCTTCTTCTTGCTTTCTTCCAGGTATTTTGGGCAGTTCATCTTGCTTGCTTGCTCTTAGTAGAGCAGCTTGAGGTGCACGATCATATCGTACGCCTCCATGGTCTCATGTTGCTTTTGCAGCTCAGAGGTCATGGCAGCAAGCATAAGACAGCCCACGTCTAAGGCGTCATCCTGATGCTTCTTATAAGCATCCCTGTCAGCCCTAGGAGCACTTGAAGCCGGTGGCTTCTCAGGGATAGGCTCCTCAAGAACATACAGCTTTTTCTCATGTTTGAGGACAATCCTCAAGTTTTTGTACCAATCCAGAAAATTTTTTCCGGATAGTTTATCCTTCTCAAGGACGGATCGCAATGACAGGTTACTTGATGTGTTTGATGCCATGGTAATCTACAGAGATAAATATGCAAAGATAAGTATCATGCCATGAAGTTATTTAATAAGGTCTTTAATTAAATACGCCTCCCACTATTTTACTCAAAACAACGACCCTCATCATTGATTCGGAAAATCCCGTTGGAAGATTTTCTAGTGGGCCAAGATCCATATTTCACCTAGCTTTAAGTCAGCTTTGGCTGATCACCCAAAATTCGGTTATTTAGGTAGGAAACACTTTCCGATTGCATCTCATGTAACTCTTGGATAGTTGGGTGAATAACTCTTATTCTAATCCATCACATGGACTAAAGCCCAACTTATGAGCCTCTAAGCCTTTCAATCCTATTGAAGTTGGCTTAGTTAAGTCAGACCCAATGGATAGCAGTTGAACATTACATTTGTCCCATCGCGCCTTATTATTATAGATAAAGGTACCCCGCTTTGGCGGACCCACACTTAATCGATAGTAGTCTTGACGAGTGCCATGCATCGGAAGGCCTTTAAATGTGACTTAATATTTCCTTTTGAGGGATTTGATTAAAACTTGATCTCATCATTTGTTAAACTCTTTAACTTACTATTTTCATACATGCATCTCATACATATATTAGTTAAACATCTTTTAACATACTATATACATACATGCATCTCATACATATATAAGGTAAATAAATGTGATATGGTTATGGCCCCTAATGCATTGATTCTCCCAAGCCAATGAGAGAATCTAAACTAAAACCTAGGAGCGTCCAAGCTTCTCCAAGCAAGATCTCCCACGTGATAGCGTCTTCTTGTCTCCATCATTACATTACATAAACAGAAACCTCATTTTACATATGAGGGGAGTGAGATGAGAAAAGAAGATACATATGGAATATAAGAGAAAGGCACGGCACGCAGACCGTATTTCAAAATATAAACCAAAAGGTAAAAGGACTAAGGCCATAACCATTCACCATACATCACCAAATAAATAGTAACAACCAATAATAACACATAATCATTATTATTATTAATTTCATAAATTAGAGATTTCAAAATCTGAATTTTGAAAACATAACATATATATATAATAAATCACATTTATTATAATAGATGTTACTATAAATCATATTTATTGCAATTGTTGTTACCACAAATCACATTTATTATAAATCATATTTATTGTAAATGACATAAATCACATTTATTGCAATTGTTGTTACCACAAATCACATTTATTGTAATTGACATAAATCACATTTATTCAATTAACATAAATCACATTTATTGTAACAAATCACATTTATTGTAATTGATATAAATCACATTTCAAAATCTGAATTTTGAAAACGTAACATATATATAATAAATCACATTTATTATAATTGATGTTACTATAAATCACATTTATTTTGATTGATATAATTATTAAATGGTGACATAAAATTTCAAAATTTGAATTTCGAAATTACACACTACGCAGAGGTAGCACGGGGGTCCCGCTGGAAATTCCGAAATTCCGAAGTGTGCCTCGCTTCCTTGGTGGCTAGGGCGTCAACCTTTCAACCCTAAAACCGCAAGGCCCGTGAACACTTCACGTTGCAAGGAACGACGGCTACGGTTTCAACACTTGGAACCTCAGCCGCAACAACATGAACTTTTCATGTCTGAAACCCCTTAACGCCGCCAACACAGAACTGAAAACAATCATGTTTAACATCAACATTTGATGCCATCGCAGAACATAATAAGGATTCAGAACCAACGTACATATCGCATATATACACAAACATGCAATAGACGCATATATCATATACATACGAAAATTACAAAAACAAGGTTTCGCAAACCGGATGCAAACGATTTTCAAAAACAATTTTCAGAAAAAGATTCACATTATAAACATGTTATCATACATAACAGGCAAACCACATAACAGAATCATGGTTTCGCAAGCGGCTCTGATACCACTGTTGGGAATTTGCGTATAAAACAAAAGAAACGCAGCGGAAAAATTCCCATCGAAGGATCCTTGCGAATGGTCATGATTCATGATTCGAAAGTTTACCTCTTGAAGCGATGGCTGTTTGTTGAAATTCGTCTATCACGAACACCGCACGAACGGTGTCTCTAGAGGTATCCACACGAGCGGATTCCGTGAGCGTCCAACTTCACGAACCGAAGCGTCTCTGTCTCACAGTGCTATCTTCAAAACCGAGACTTTGTTGTTCACACTTACTCTCTTTTGTGCGGCTAGGTTATCAACCGTCTAGGCACAACAACTTAAGTGGTCTACTTATAGTAGCACCTTCTTAAGTGAGTTAGTGAGCAGCATTTGACCTAAGCCCATCTACTATACGCTAGGCCCAATAGGAAAGTCTAACTTTCTTTTAATGCTTCTTTTAATCCGCTCTTTTGTGTGTGACCCTATAGGTTCCCAATACGTTAGCAGTAATATTAAATCCCATTTAATATTACAAACAGTGAGCGGTATCTAGCAATACATCACTGCTACCTAAGTAGTGAGAAAGTCAGTGATTTGACGAAACCTTTCTGTGACAAATATTCATGTGCATTATTATCCCTTTGTCCATATATCTATATTGAACACAAGGCATAGAATGTGTCACCCTTGTATGGTTCAATATCATGTTCCCACGATACCCGAGTAGACTTAACAACAAATGAGGTCAATAACTCATATTGACTCATTTCAGCAAGGACATGCAGTTTACAGTCACACTCTATCAGGGGTCCCACAGATATTACTCCTGTTATGTAGGAGGGACAAATTCCATCTAGGTCACTCACATCCCTCTGCATGGCTCGTGGTATGCCCAATGATCGTCTTTATAATCATCCTATTACAGATGACGTTTGACGATATTAAAGCACACGACTCCTCATGTAGGGATCGTAGTGATTTCAGGTCGAAGGATTACATACACCATTGTCACTATGAGAACTACTTATGACACTCACATAACGATCCATGTAGTGTTCTCATGGTGGGTCAATCCAGTACATCATTACCTTAATGCGTACCTATGAGGCAACTCGATATCTCATATCTATGACCTGTGAGATGTGGTCATCAGTCTGCACACATAATAGTCTCAATTGTATTATTATTGTCCTTATTAATAAAATACTTGACTACGGATATTTAAGAATAGTATTTCATTGTTCAATAGTGTCTCACGATCAAGTCATATACTTGATATTCTATTGAACATAAATTTCTATTCTAAGGACTTTATTATGTTTAAACAAGTAACACAATAAACTGGAATGCCTCATATCATATATATATATGAAATAGCAAGATACAAATGTAAGTCTAAAGAAATACATTGGCCTCTAGGGCTTACACCAACATTCAAATCGAGATCAATCAAGACCCTGGCAAAGTGATCAAAAGACCTCTTACTGGTAGCCTCGTCCAAGCATATTGGGACCCCCAATCCGCCAGCGATGGCAAATAGAATTTTTTGCCTCCAATACTCTTGTGGCACCCCGTAAAATCTAACCCAGACCTGTGCGTGGGATTGCTTTAGGTAGTAAGGGTTGAAATCTTTAGTCCATGAGAACACTCTCAAGATTCCTGGACCAAGGTTCCAATGCCCTACTGCAAGAACGATAGGCATATCTTCTAAAGAAGAAAATGAAAATTCATAGAACCCTTTGCCAAGAGAAATCAGGTGCCAGGGGCCAATATCCTTCCATAGAGATGATAACTTCTGACGCAAGTCAGCCAACTTCAAAGGAGAACTGCCTTTAGACAATAGCAGGCGACCATGTAAATGGTTTTTGCATCCCTCCAGACCTGCTAGATATTCATTCTCCGGAATCTTGATTGTCAATTCATCAGCTTTAACACAGGGTTTTGGCAACTGACTCAAGGGGACCGCACAAGAATTTTTTAGGGCTTGGGCAAAAGACTTTGTTTGCGTGGGTGGAGAAGATTGGCGAGGCGAAGACAAAATAGGAGGAGGCTTGATAGGAACGACAACCGACTCGGGGAAGAGAAGATCCCATGGGCAGTTTGAGAAAATTGCCATGGGCGAAGCAGCCTTGTGATGCAAGACAGCACAAAACCCTAGCATAGCATCACGTTATTTTCAATTAATTTACCTTCGATTCGATAGGCTAATATTATCAAAAGAAGAGGTAAAATTCCAGTTAATTCATTGTGCGCTTACTAATCTTTTAATCCTTTAGAGTTTTAATTGCATTAATGCTTCTTTTGAGTCTTCCCTGACCATGTCTTGCATTCCACCATCTTACTAGGTTTATTTCATCCTATGGCA
Organism: Sophora flavescens; assembly: GCA_030762895.1. Classification (NCBI taxonomy): domain Eukaryota; kingdom Viridiplantae; phylum Streptophyta; class Magnoliopsida; order Fabales; family Fabaceae; genus Sophora; species Sophora flavescens. The sequence goes on along the minus strand of CM061062.1, from coordinate 70,040,736 downwards.
GATTTACAATTATGGAGCAGTATTCAGCGAAGACTACAACATTGCATGATGATTTGGATGATGTGGACCAAGGAGAGGATCAAAATACACACCATCTTGTTTGGGCCCAGTTTGACAAAGTTACAACCTCCCTCCACTTTCTGTTAATTAGATGTCGAGTGCTATATATAATCAATGATTCAAAATTGGAGAATCATTTTGTTCTAATGAAGTTGTCTTACTACAACGCATTTAGGTCACACGTAGCGAAAACAGGTGGAAATGGACATTAAAGGATGACATTATACGCATAAATAATAAGGACATTCTCTCCAAAAAGGTTTTTTAGGCTTGCAGGAGAATAAATAATGATATTTTCTCATCATTTCTGTTCAGTTTATCAAATTGTCTTAATGGATGATACTATACATTTCTGCAGGCGACAGGAGAATTTGACTTCTACTTTTGTTAGGGGCAGGTGGTGGCTGGGGTATTTTTGTGATTTTCTATTGTTTTTGTTTTTCTGTTTTTTGGATGGTTGAGGAACTGATAAAGAGAAATTGATGGAAAATGGTGAGATTTAGGATGGAGATCCAGGAACAGAGTAAATCGCATTGTATTGTATGGAGGAGCTTCTGTCTTCGACTCTTTCACTCCTTCGCTTGGGCACTCAACTTCTTTCCTCTTTAATTTTGTAATCAGTATGTTTGGTCTACTCTGTTTTTGTTTGGGTTCCATATTGGTTTACTCTTTCTCGGCCTGCGGCTCAAGATGTTTACTCTATTTTTGTTTAGGGTTCCATATTAGGTACTCTACTCTTTGCATACTGCTAGCCTTTACCAGGTAATCTCCCTTATTACTTTGGTTAATGATTGATTTCTTTGTTGTCTGCAAAGTGTTTTTCTTTTCGTTGGTATATTAATGTTGGCAATGTGAATTCTCTATTTTTGCATAAAGTTTGGAACTTTTATGATGTAATCATTGGGTATCAACTTTTGTGTATCTCGACCTATATGAATGTTAGGTTTTGTGTTCTAATGAATATAAATTGGGGAAAAGTGGATTTGGCCCTATTTATGAGTGCTTTTTGTGGGGTTTTGTTTTTTGATGAATATAAATTGGGTTTTGTTTATGTATGCTTATTTTTTTTATGCAAGTGCAGGTGATTTTGTTGTGAAGGAACAATATAATTGTGTTTTTTTCCAGAGACTGTGGGTGAGTGGGTAATGTTAGTTTATTTTATTTTTATGTAGATGATATTTTGTTATATAAATCTTTTGGGTATGTTTGGTTTATACTTAAGGGTATCTTCTTATCTTTCTTCTTTTAATTATTTTTTTATGAAAAGGAGGCAAATAGTCAAGAGGATGGTATACCAAGTGATCCTGACTGAGAACAAGAACGTAGGAACATGCCAGAATCACACTCAACATCCAGTAATCATTTCGATTTCAATAGGGGTGACAAAATTATTCTCTGGTTCTATGAATGAACAATAAGTAAGCTATTATTTTGAGTTGTTGTGGTCCTTGATTACCAAGTCATCCATTTATTTTCATGTACGACAATGAGTTTGAAGGTGTATCAGTTTCATCATACCATTTTACTTATGAGTGCATACTATTTGATAAAAGGTATATGTGAGATTGATTAACACATGAGATGCTTGACTAACTAACTGCCACTTTGCTCAATGAATGATGAGTCACAGACCCTTCCTATTAAATGAATGGCGAAGAAGTTAGTCAATAGTTCTCTTGATTCCTCATTGCATTTTAATTATAAATCTGTTGTGTCATATGAACCATGTGGTAATATACTTTGCAAAGTGTAGTTGGTAAAACTCCCAATGGATCCTATTCCTTGATGTTCTATTTTGGATGCTAATATTACCATTATTGGTCCTTTATTCTTTGTTGATCTATATATATCTAGCATTGGTTCCATGCATAGTTCGTTGCTTGGTTTGGATTTGTAAAGTGAAAATAATTCCTTATAATGAAGGATTGTGATTAATATAATTTCGTTATTTTGTTTTGCTTGATGGATCACTTTGTGGAGTAGATATGGGGATTGTGTTAGTATTTTTAGCTAGCAAACATCTTGGGATGGCATCTTTAGGATATCCCAATGCTAACCATCGGTTCTGAACTTTCTTCATTAAGAAGGATCATATGAAAATTGGTAGGAAATTTAATTGGAGCCACAACTTTAGCTTCGGAGATGCATATGTGACAGATCTAGAATGCAATGTAATGTGCCTCCAAGTTTGTGAACCTCTTTTGGTGCACATGAACCTTATATGAATACTTTAATTTCTTTGATTTATTTTGATTAAAGGACAAATTATGTTTTCAATACTTGGATATGTGGAGACTTCAAGCTAATGCACTGGATTTTTTTTCTTTCTAAATGCATGTTATCTCATCTCTAAGTTCATTTTATGTTTGGGTGGGTTCTATTAGAAATGCAACAAAGTTAAGTTTCTATTTTGAGATAGAACTTTAGCTAATTGAGATAGAACAACATTTTTCCCATCTTATTCAATTTTATTTCCCGGAAGCTAAACTCTTGATTGGAACTCTCTTTTCAACCAGTTGCTCGTGGCATCCTAACTAGAGTTTGGGGGTTGGGTTTTCGGGTTTGTGTTTGGGGTTGAGGGTTGATGGTTCAGGGTTCTGGGTTTAGGGTTTCGAGGTTTAGGGTTTCGGGGTTCGGGTTTAGGGGTTCGGGGTTAGTGGTTAGTGTTTGGGGTTAGGGTCTTGGGTCTGGGTCTGGGGGTTGGGGGTTTGGGGTATGGGGATGGGGGTTGGGGTTGGTGGTTAGGGGGTTGGGGGTGAGGGGTTATGGTTAGGGTCTAGGGGTTAGGGGATAGGGTTTATGGTTTAGGGTTTAGGGGTTCTGGTTTCGTGGTTCGGGGTTCGGGGTTCGGGGTTTAGGGGTTTAGGGGTTAGGGGTTGGGGTTAGGGTCTTGGGTCTGGGTCTGGGGTTTGGGGTTTTGGGGTTGGAGGTTTGGGGTTAGGGGTTGGGAGAAGGGGGTTTGGGGGTTGGGGGTTGGGGGTTATGGGGTTCCAGGTTAGGGGTTCTGGTTAGGGGTTTGGGTTTAGGGGTTCGGGGTTAGGGTGGGTTTGGGTTTAGGGTTGATGGGGGGTTATGGGTTAGGGTCTAGGGGTTAGGGTCTGGGGTTTAGGGTTTAGGGTTTCGAGGTTAGGGTTTCATGGTTCGGGGTTCATGTTTAGGGGTTCAGGATTAGGGGTTACGGGTTAGGGTCTGGGTCTGGGGGTTGGGGGTTTGGGGTTGGGGGTTGGGTGTTTGGGGATTGGGGGTTTGGGGTTCGGGGGTTCGTGTGAGGGGTTCGGGGTTTTGGGATTTGGGGTTCGGTTTCGGGGGTTGAGGTTGAGGTTGAGGTTGAGGGTTGAGGGTTGGGGTTCGGGGTTTGGGGTTTGGGTGTTGGGGTTTGGGGTTTGGGGTTTGGCGTTGAGGGTTGAGGGTTGAGGGTTCGGGGTTTAGGGTTTAGGGTTTCGATGTTTAGGGGTTTCGGGGTTAGGGGTCGAAGTTAGGGTCATGGGTCTGGGGGTTTGGGGTTGGGGGTTGGGGTTTTGGGGATGGGGGTTGGGGTTCGGGGTTCGGGGTTTGGGGGTTCGGGGTTAGGGGTTCGAGTTTAGGGGTTCGGGGTTAGGGATTGGGATTGGGGTTTTGGGTTGAGGGTTTAGGTGTTAGGGGTTATAGGTTAGGGTTTAGGGGTTAGGGTCTAGGAGTAGGGTCTAGGGTCTAGGGGTTAATGGTTAGATTTTAGGGTCTAGGGTTTAGGGTTTAGGTTTCTGGGTTAGGGGTTTGGGGTTAGGGGTTAGGGGTTTGGAGTTAGGGGTTAGGGTTTAGGGGTTATGGTTTGGGGTTGAGGGTTTAGAGTTTAGGGTCTGGGTCTGGGGGGTTGAGGGATTGGGTCTAAGTCTGGGGGTTGGGGGATTGGGGTTTGTGTCGGGGGTTTGGGATTCGGGGTTTGGGGTTCGTGTTTGGGGGTTAGGGTTAGGGTCTAGGGGTTAGGGGTTAGGGTCTAGGGTTCGGGGTTCAGGGTTAGGGGTTACGAGTTAGGGTTTAGGTTTAGGTGTTAGGGTCTGGGTCTGGGGGTTGAGGGTTTGGGTCTGGGTCTGGGCCTGGGGGTAGGGGGATATGGGTTAAGGTTAGGGTTTAGGGTTTAGGGTTATGGGTTATGGGTTAGGGTCTAGGGGTTATGGGTTAGGGGTTAGGGTCTAGGGTTTATGGGTTCGGGGTTCGCGGTTCGAGGTTAGGTGTTAGGGTCTAGGGTTAGGGGTTAGGTTATATGGGCTAGGGGTTAGGATTTGGGGGTTGGGGGGTTGGGGGTTTGGGGGTTTGGTGTTCAGGCTTCGGAATTCGGGGTTCGGGCTTTCGGGGTTCGGGGTTTAGGCGTTCGGCGTTCGGGGTCGCGTTCGTGTTAGGGGTTTCGGGGTTTGCGTTCTAGGGTTGAGGTTGAGGTTGAGGTTGAGGGTTAAGGGGTTTGGGGTTAGGGTTTAGGGGTTCGGGGTTAGGGTTAAGGATTTGGGTTTAGGGTTTCGGGTTGAGTGGTAAGGGGTTAGGGTTTAGTGGTTAGGATCTAGGGGTTAGGGGTTAGGGGTTAGTGCTTAGGGTCTAGGTTTAGGGTCAAGTGTTTATTGTTTCGGGGTTAGGGTTTCGGGGTTCGGGGTTAGGGTTTCAAAGTTCGGGGTTTGGGGTTCGGGTTTACGGGTTTCGTGGTTCGGGTCTGGGGTTGGGGGTTGAGGGTTGAGGGTTGAGGGTTAGGGTTGAGGTTTCGGGGTTCGGGGTTTAGGGTTTACGGTTTAGGGGTTTGGGTTTCAGGGTTTGGGGTTAGGGGTTGAGGGTTCGGGGTTTAGGGTTTAGGGTTTAGGGGTTTGGGTTTCTTGGTTTAGGGGTTCGGGGTTTGGGGTTCGGGGTTAGGGATTAGGGATTCGAGGTTCGGTGTTAGGGGTTCGGGGTTAGGGGTTAAGGTTTAGGGGTTAGGGGTTAGGGTCTTGGGTCTGGGTCTGGGGTTGGGGTTTGGGTTTGGGGTTGGGGTTGGGGTTGGGGTTGGGTGTTGGGGGTTTGGGGGTTCGGGGTTAGGGGTTCGGTGTTAGGGGTTCGGAGTTAGTGGTTCGGGGTTAGGGTTGAGTGTTTGGGTTTACGGTTTTGGTTTTAGGGCATAAGGGTTAGGGTTTAGGGGTTAGGGTTATGGGATAGGGCTTAGGGTCTTGGGCTTAGGGGTTAGGGGATAAGGGTTAGTGGTGAGGGGATAGGGGTTAGAGTTTAGCGTCTAGGGTTTAGGGTTTCGGGGTTTGGGGTTATGGGTTCAGGGTTCGGGGTTCCAAGTTAGGGGTTATGGTTTAGGGTTTAGGGGTTAGGGTTTAGGGGTTAGGGGTTATGGGTTAGGGTTTAGGGGTTAGGGTCTGGGGGATGGGGGTTTGGGTTTGGGTCTGGGGGTTGTGGGTTTGGTGTTGGGGGTTTGGGGGGTGGGGGTCGGGGTTAGGCCTTAGGGGTAGGAGTTAGGGGTTATGGTCTAGGGTTTTGAGTTTCGGTTTTAGGGTTTCGGGGTTCGGGGTTCGAGGTTAGGGGTTTGAGATTAGGGGTTATGAGTCATGGGTTAGGGTTTAGGGTTTAGGGGTTAGGGTCTGGGTCTGGGGGGTTGAGTGGTTGGGTCTGGGTCTGGGGGATGGGGGATTGGGGTTTGGGGTTCGAGTTTAGGGGTTATGGTTAGTGTCTAGGGGTTAGAGGTTAGGGTCTAGGGTCTAGGGTTTAGGATTTCGGGTTCGGGGTTCGGGGTTCGGGGTTCGGGTTTAGGGTTCGGGGTTAGGGTCTGGGTCAGGGGGTAGAGGGTTTGGGTCTGGGTCTGGGTCTGTGTATGGGTCTGGGGGTTGAGGGATAGGGGTTAGGGTTAGGGGTAATGGGTAAGGGGTTAGGGTTATGAGTTAGGGGTTAGGAGTTATGAGTTAGGGTCTGGGGTTATGGGTTAGGGTTAGGGTTTAGGGTCTAAGGTTTATGGTCTAGGGTTTCAGGGTTCGAGGTTCGGGGTTCGGGGTTAGGGGTTAGGGGCTAGGGTTAGGGTTTATGGTTTACAGGTTAGGGGTTAGGGTTTGGGTTTGGGGGTTGGTGGTTTGTGTCTTGGGGTTGGGGGTTTGGGGTTTGGGGGTTCTGGCGTTCGAGGTTTCGGCATTCGGGGTTCGGGGTTCGACGTTCGAGGTTCAGGTTCGGGGTTTTGGGGTTCGGGGTTTGGGTTCGGGGTCGGGGTCGGGGGTCGAGGTTGAGGGTTAAGGGGTTAGGGTTTACGGTTTGGGTTTAGGGGTTCGAGGTTAGGGTTAAGGGTTTGGGTTTAGGGTTTAAGGTTTAGGGGTTATTGGTTATGGTTTATGGGTTAGGGTTAGGGGTTATGGTTTATGGGTTAGGGATTATGGGTTAGGGTTTAGGGTTTAGGGTTTAGGGTTAGGGTTAGGGTCAAGGGTTTATTGTTTTGGGGTTAGGATTTCGGGGTTCGGGGTTAGGGGTTCGGGGTTCGGTTTTACGGGTTTCGGGGTTCGGGTTCGGGGTCGGGGCTTGTGGGTTGAGGGTTAGGGTGAGGTTTCGGGTTTCGGGGTTCGGGGTTTAGGATTTACGGTTTAGGGCTTAGGGTTTCGGGGTTTGTGGTTGAGGTTTGAGGGTTCGGGATTCGGGTTTTAGGGTTTAGGGTTTAGGGGTTTGGGTTTCGGTGTTTAGGCTTTCGAGGTTTGGGGTTCGGGGTTAGTTGTTCGGGGTTAGGGGTTACGGTTTAGGGGTTTGGGGTTAGGTGTTGGGGTTAGGGTCTTGGGTCTGGGTCTGGGTCTGGGGGTTGGGGGTTGGGGGTTTGGGGTTTGGGGTTTGGGGATGGGTGTTGGTGGTTAGGGGGTTCGGGGTTGGGGGTTCGATGTTAGGGGTTCGGAGTGTTGGGAATTTGCGTATAAAACAAAAATAACGCAGCAGAAAAAATTCCCATCGAAGGATCCTTTTAAATGGTCATGATTCATGGTTAGAAGATTTACCTCTTGAAGCGTTGAGAATTGATTGAAATCGTCTATCACGAACACCGCACGAACGATGTCTCTAAGGTATCCACACGAGCAGATCCCGTGAACGTCCAACGTCACGAACACGATGCGTCTCTGCCTCACAGTGCTAGCTTCGAAAACCGAGACCTGCTGCTCACTGTCACTCTCTATGTGCGGCTAGGGTAAAAACCGTGTAGGCACAATAGCTTAAGTAGTCTACTTATAGTAGCACCTCCTTAAGTGAGTTAGTGAGCAGCGTTTGACCTAAGCCCCATGTACTATGCGCTAGGCCCAATAGAAGAGTTCAACTCTCCTTTTAATGCTTCTTCTGATCCGCTCTTATGTGTGTGACCCTATAGGTTCCCAAAACTATAGTAGTAATATTAAATCCCATTTAATATTACAAACAATGAGCGGTATCTAGCAATACATCACTGCCACCTAAGTAGTGAGAAAGTCAGTGATTTGACGAAACCTTTCTGTGACAAATATTTATGTGCATTATTATCCCTTTGTCCATATATCTATATTGAACACATGACATAGAATGTGTCACCCTTGTATGGTTCAATATCATGTTCCCTGATACTCGAGTAGACTTAACAACAAATGAGGTCAATATCTCATATTGACTCATTTCAGCACGGCCATGCATTTTACAGTCTCACTCTATCAGGGGGCCCACAGATATTACTCCTGTTATGTAGGAGGGACAAATTCCATCTAGGTCACTCACATCCCTCTACATGGCTAATCATCCTATTACAGATGACGTTTGACGATATTAAAGCACACGACTCCTCATGTAGGGATCGTAGCGATTTCATGTCGAAGGATTGCATACACCATTGTCATTATGAGAACTACTTATGACACTTACATAACTCTCCATGTAGTGTTCTCATGGTGGGTCAATCCAGTACATCATTACTCTAATGTGTACCTATGTGGCGACTCGATATCTCATATCCATGACCCGTGAGATATGGTCATCAGTCTGCACACATAATAGTCTCAATGTATTATTATTGTCCTTATTAATAAAATACTTGACTACGGATATTTAAGAATAGGATTTCATTGTTCAATAGTGTCTCACGATCAAGTCATGTACTTGATATTCTATTAAACTGAAATTTCTATTCTAAGGACTTTATTATGTTTAAACAAGTAACACAATAAACTGGAATGCCTCATATCATATATATATAATGGCAAGATACAAATGTTAGTCTAAGAAATACACTGGCTTCTAGGGCTTACACCAACAATCTCCCACTAGCACTAGAGTCAATCAGGCATAAATCTAGTGCCCATCGATCTAGTGTGACCTTTGTGCTTCTGTTGAGCAAGAGGTTTCGTAAGTGGGTCAGCAACGTTATCAAGTGTTGGTACTCTGCATATTTTCACATCTCCTCTATCGATAATCTCTCGAATGAGATGGAAGCACCTAAGTATATGTTTGGATTGTTGATGAGATCTAGGTTCCCTAGCTCTTGCAATGGCCCCATTGTTATCACAATAGAGATCAATGGGGTCCACAATACTAGGAACTGTACCAAGCTCAGCAATGAACTTCCTGATCCAAACAGCCTCGTTTGCTGCATTGGAGGCGGCAATATACTCAGCCTCTGTAGTAGAATCGGAGACTGTCTCTTGCTTTGAACTCTTCCAGCTCACCGCCCCGCCATTCAGGTAGAACACATAACCAGATTGCGATCTGGAATCATCCTTATCGGTTTGGAAGCTAGCATCGGTGTAACCTTTTACAGCAAGCTCTTGCTCGCCTCCATATACCAAGAACGAATCCTTAGTTCTTTTCAAGTACTTAAGGATGTTCTTGACACAGCAGTGATGACTTTCACAGGATCGATCGGTACCTGCTCGTTATGCTTAAGCATACGATACATCTGGTCGAGTACATAACATGGCATACATAATAGATCCAATTGCGGATGCATATGGAATCTTACTCATGCGATCCCTTTCTTCTTGAGTGGAAGAGGATTGTGCCTTTGATAGGCATATACCATATGACATAGGCAAGAGTCCTTTCTTGGATTCATGCATGTTAAAGCGTCTCAATACTTTGTCTATGTATGTACTCTGACTTAGGCCAAGCAATTTTAGCGATCTATCCCTTTAGATCCTGATTCCCAATACATAGGTAGCTTCACCCAAATCTTTCATAGAGAAGCAATTCCCTAACCATGTCTTTACATTTTGTAGTGTAGGGATGTCATTTCCAATGAGTAATTTGTCATCTACATATAACACCAGAAAAACAACAATGCTCCCACTAATCTTCTTGTAGACACAAGGTTCATCTTCATTTTTGATGAATCCGTACTGTCTTACAGCATCATCAAAACGAAGGTTCCAACTTCTGGAAGCTTGCTTCAATCCATAGATTGATCGCTGCAATTTACATACCTTTCCGGCATCCTCTGAAATGCCAAAGCCTTCAGGTAGTGTCATGTACACATCCTCAAGAAGCTTTCCATTAAGGAAAGCAGTTTTGAAATCCATCTGCCATATCTCATAATCATGGTATGCGGCGATAGCAAGTAAGATCCGGACGGATTTAAGCATCGCAAGCAAAGAAAAAGGTCTCATCATAGTCGACACCATGAATTTGCTTGAAACCCTTAGCGACCAATCGCGCCTTAAAGGTGTGTACCTTACCATCCATGTCAGTTTTCTTTTTGAAAACCCACCTGCACCCTATGGGTTTCACCCCTTCAGGTGGCTCTACCAAGGTCCATACCTGGTTGGTGTACATGGAATCCATCTCAGATTTCATGGCCTTAAGCCACTTCTCAGATTCTGGGCCAGTGATGGCCTCCTGGTAAGTCACAAGCTCATATTGATCCATGAGCAATACATCACCTTGTGGAGTCATGAGAAATCCATATCTCTCAGGCTGGTGACGTATCCTGTTAGACCTACGCTGGTCTTGTGCTACTGGAGCAGGTTGTTCCTCCACAACATTTTGTGAAGGTTGCTCATTTTCCACCAATGGTAGGTCACTACTCTGTGATTCTTGAATTTCTTCAAGTTCTATCTTCCTCCCACTGGTTCCTATGGAGATAAACTCCTTTTGTTTGTGCGTGGGCTTCTTGGGCTGCTTCTTGCTATTTCCAGCCTGGACCATCAAAATGGCCTTCCCCTTTCGTTTGTTAATATTTTGTTCAGCAGTTCTCAACATGCTCAACAATTATGGCAAAGGTTTGTCAAGATCATTCATAATATAGTTCATGACAAACTGACTATAGCTCTCAGGCAACGATTGCAGAACTAAGTCGGTGGCCAACTCTTGGCCTAAGGGAAATCCCAGTCTCTCGAGATTCTCAATGTACCCGATCATCTGGAGTACATGAGGACTCACAGGGTTTCCTTCTGCCAATTTACACTGGAAAAGGGCTCTGGAAACTTCGAACCGCTCATGCCTTGCTTGCTCTTGGTAGAGTAGCTTGAGGTGCACGATCATATCGTACGCCTCCATGATCTCATGTTGCTTTTGCAGCTCAGAGGTCATGGTAGCAAGCATAAGACAGTCGACGTCTAAGGCGTCATCCTGATGCTTCTTACAAGCATCCCTGTCAGCCCTAGGAGCACTTGAAGCCGGTGGCTCCTCAGGAATAGGCTCCTCAAGAACATACAGCTTTTTCTCATGTTTGAGGACAATCCTCAAGTTTCTGTACCAGTCCAGAAAATTTGTTCCGGATAGTTTGTCCTTCTCAAGGACGGATCGCAATGACAGGTTACTTGATGTGTTTGATGCCAATGTAATCTACAGAGATAAATATGCAAAATATAAGTATCATGCCATGAAGTTATTTAATAAGGTCTTTAATTAAATACGCCTCCCACTATTTTACTCAAAACAATGACCCTCATCATTGATTCGGAAAATCATGTTGGAAGATTTTCTAGTGGGCCAAGATCCATATTTCACCTAGCTTTAAGTCAACTTTGGCTGATCACTCAAAATTCGGTTATATAGGTAGGAAACACTTTCCGATTGCATCTCATGCAACTCTTGGACAGTTGGGTGAATAACTCTTATTCTAATCCATCACATGAACTAAAGCCCAACTTTTAAGCCTCTAAGCCTTTCAATCCTATTGAAGTTGGCTTAGTTAAGTCAGACCCAATGGATAACAGTTGAACATTACATTTGTCCCATCGCGTCTTACTAGTATAGATAAAGGTACCCCGCTTTGGCGGACCCACGCTTAATCGATCATAGTCTTGACGAGTGCCATGCATTGGAAGGCCTTTAAATGTGACTTAATATTTTCTTTTGAGGGATTTGATTAAAATTTGATCTCATCATTTGTTAAACTTTTTAACTTACTATTTACATACATGAATCTCACACATATATTAGTTAAACCCCTTTTAACATACTATATACATACTTGCATCTCATACATATATAAGGCAAATAAATGTTATATGGTTATGGCCCCGAACGCATTGATTCTCCCAAGCCAATGAGAGAATCTAAACTGAAACCTAGGAGCGTCCAGGCTTCTCCAAGTATGATCTCCCACAGGATAACATCTTCTTGTCTCCATCATTACATTACATAAACAGAAACCTCATTTTACATATGAGGGGAGTGAGATGAGAAAAGAATATACATATGGAATATAAGAGAAAGGCACGGCACGCAGGCCGTATTTCAAAATATAAACCAAAAGATTAAAGGACTAAGGCCTTAACCATTCACCATACATTACCAAATAAATGGTAACAACCAATAATAATACACAATTATTATTTTTTTTTATTAATTAGAGATTTCAAAATATGAATTTTGAAAACATAACATATATATAATAAATCACATTTATTGTAATTGATGTTACTATAAATCACATTTATTGTAATAGATGTTACTATAAATCACATTTACTGTAATTGATGATACTATAAATCACATTTACTGTAATTGATGTTGTTATTAAATGGTGACATAAAAGATTTCAAAATTGAATTTCGAAATAACACACTACGCAGAGGTAGCACGGGGTTCCCGCTTCCTTAGCGGCTAGGGCTTCAACCTCTCAACCCTAAAACCACAAGGCCTATGAACACTTCACGCTGAAAGGAACGGCGGCTAGGGTTTCAACCCTTGGAACCTCAGTCGCAAGAACATGAACTTTTCATGTCTGACACCCTTTAACGCCGCCAACAGAGAACTGAAACCGATCATGTTTAACATCAACACTTGACTCCATCGCAGAACATAATAAGGATTCCAGAACCAATGTACATATCGCATATATACACATAAATGCGCTATAGACGCATATATCATATACATACGAAAATTACAGAAACAAGGTTTCGCAAAAACGGATGGAAACGATTTTCAGAAAACAATTTTCAGAAAAACGATTCACATTATTCACATGTTATCATACATAACAGGTAAACCACGTAACAGAATCATGGTTTTGCAAGCGGCTTTGATACCACTGTTGGGAATTTGCGTATAAAACAAAAATAATGCAGCGGAAAAAAAATCCCATCGAAGGATCCTAGCGAATAGTCATGATTCATGGTTAGAAGATTGACCTCTTGAAGCGACGAGAATTGATTGAAATCGTCTATCACGAACACCGCACGAACGATGTCTCAAAGGTATCCACACGAGCAGATCCCGTGAACGTCCAACGTCACGAACACGAAGCGTCTCTGCCTCACAGTGCTAGCTTCGAAAACCGAGACCTGCTGCTCACTGTCACTCTCTATGTGCGGCTAGGGTAAAAACCGTGTAGGCACAATAGCTTAAGTAGTATACTTATAGTAGCACCTCCTTAAGTGAGTTAGTGAGCAGCGTTTGACCTAAGCCCCATGTACTATGCACTAGACCCAATAGAAGAGTCCAACTCTCCTTTTAATGCTTCTTTTGATCCGCTCTTATGTGTGTGACCCTATAGGTTCCCAAAACGTTAGTAGTAATATTAAATCCCATTTAATATTACAAACAGTGAGCGGTATCTAGCAATACATCACTGCCACCTAAGTAGTGAGAAAGTCAGTGATTTGATGAAACCTTTCTCTGACAACTATTCATGTGCATTATTATCCCTTTGTCCATATATCTATATTGAACACAAGACATAGAATGTGTCACCCTTGTATGGTTCAATATCATGTTCCCTGATACCCGAGTAGACTTAACAACAAATGAGGTCAATATCTTATATTGACTCATTTCAGCACGGCCATGCAAGTGACAGTCTCACTCTATCAGGGGGCCCACAGATATTACTCCTGTTATGTAGGAGGGACAAATTCCATCTAGGTCACTCACATCCCTCTACATGGCTCGTGGTATGCCCAATGACCGTCTTTATAATCATCCTATATGACGTTTGACGATATTAGAGCACACGACTCCTCATGTAGGGATCGTAGCGATTTCAAGTCGAAGGATTGAATACACCATTGTCACTATGAGAACTACTTATGACACTTACATAACGCTCCATGTAGTGTTCTCATGGTGGGTAAATCCAGTACATCATTACTCTAATGTGTACCTATGTGGCGACTCGATATCTCATATCCATGACCCGTGAGATATGGTCATCAGTCTGCACACACAATAGTCTCAATGTATTATTATTGTCCTTATTAATAAAATACTTGACTACGGATAATTAAGAATAGGATTTCATTGTTCAATAGCGTCTCACGATCAAGTCATGTACCTGATATTCTATTAAACTGAAATTTCTATTCTAAGGACTTTATTATGTTTAAACAAGTAACACAATAAACTGGAATGCCTCATATCATATCATATATATATATATATATATATATATATATATATATAATGGCAAGATACAAATGTAAGTCTAAGAAATACGCTGGCCTCTAGGGCTTACACCAACACGGAGTTAGTGGTTCTGGGTTAGGGTTGACTGTTTGGGTTTAGGGTTTTGGGGTTAGGGTTAGGTGTAACCCCCCCCCCCCCCCCCCCTTGGGCATTACTTACGTAACACATGCGGAATTTAAATAAAAAGATAATTTGCTGGTGCTTTCGGAAAATAATTTATATAAGTATATAAGTGTCTGAAATTGGGTATAAAAACTTTGTCACGACTCCTAAGCCTTGATTGTCACACAAACTTACTATCATAGTATGGCAAGCCTATTTAATTTAAAGAATATGATTGAATAAAAGCTAGTATTTTACGAAAATTTTGGCAGAGTCTCCTCTGTAATTCGGACATCCCAGGTAAAAGAACACCAGCTAAAATAATTACATTTTCATTCCAGAATTCCAGTTACACCAAATACAATCAAGCAATAACATGCTATGATAGTTATATCAATTAGCTTTACAAGACCAAAAGGAAAAGTTTAAGTTTTCTTTCAAAATAACGCTCTCCGAGCCATAAACATTTCATTTTAAAATAAAGGCTCTCTGAGCCATACTCATACATACTTATCAAAATAATCTAAGTCTCAAAACCCTAAGCTGGTCATTCTAAAGGTATTTCCTGAGAAGAACTCACGTGATCGTTCCACAACCAAATACTTCGTCAAGCAACTAGATCTAAGTCTCTGAGTGACTTAGGAAGACTCCTCTGCACATCTGTACTAAAATACCCAGGGTACGATAGCAAACCAGAAGAAACCTGATATGTTTGTAAGGGTGAGATACCGACAAATGGATATATCACACAACAACCATATACATGATACATACATCACATAATCATATAAGCAGTTAAATCATGCATATACATAACATAACAGTGTTATATCAAAGGGTCTCAAACCCGCACAGTCAATCTTTTGAAAATATGCATGACACTTCAATATCAGGCTCGATCCTAATCTCATGAGATCACAACACCATGTTATCACTGGAGAAGATAGAGTTGGTCAAGCTCTGCCCACCGGGCTGTTGCCACCGCATCCTGATGCACCAGGCCTCTTGGTCAGACAACGCCACATGCCCTTAACGAAACAACTAGCAATGTGACTGACTCTCAGATTCCCCATGGGTATCCTCAATAAGCAAAGGCACGTCTGCCAGGGGAAATGCATATGAATAAAAAATTTCCTTCTAAGGTTTTTCTTTGTGTAAATATTTCACTGTCAAAGTTCAAAGCTAATGACTTAACATTATTTCCCCATCACTTGAAAACTTAGAAACATAGGACACACAGTCCGAATGCTCAATCCCAACACCTAGACCGTGGCCGCAGTCAAGGTTTGTGGTAATGGAAATCAATATACTTTTAGTCATGTTTTACTTATCATGCTAAGGACAATAGCCCACAACAACGGAAATCAGAACGAACTGTCCTCGATTCCGCGAATTGGACTTGAAGTCCATAACATTACGAATAGGACTTTACGGTCCCGAATTAACACTGATCCAAGATCACGTGCTAAGCATGGAAAACTAGAGGCGACGTCTCACGTCTAGATTCCTATTCTTTTAGTACTTATCTTTCATTTGACGAAAACAATTTTCGAAATCGAAAGCCTCGATAACCTATGCTGGCTATCGGAAAGTTTCTAAATCGTTTGGGAGAAAACCTTTTCTTTTGAAAATCCTTTATAAAACGTTTTTGAAACACTTTTAACTTTGAAAATCCCCAATAGGATATTGTAAAATATTTTCGAAAGTTTTCACTTAAAACACATAGTTCGAAAAGGATTTTTCTTTTGTATAATAATAGTACACCAAAATCATTTCAACATTTAAAACAAATATTTTAAGTTTAAAGAGCTTTTGGAAAAGAACACCAATCCCTTCATCTTCAAAGCTTATTAAGGTTTTTAATCCTTATTATGGTTGAGCACAGACGCACGTCTGGCTTAGCAAACTTTCAATCAACAACAGTATATATATCATTAGTGCAAAGCTAATATCACAGTTGAAAGCAGTTCATCACATATATGCATTATATCATTTAGAACAAGTACAGATCAACATCAGATAATAGCACAACAATTCAAGTACATTAGATAATCAAGTAAGCCCAATCAACATATAAATATCCAGTTAAACACCTACACACATGCATACAGTTATTGAATATCCCTAGGCAAACTCCCCTTACCTTTGAAGACAAGTAAAGGATCCTCATCTTAATACTCACATTAGCTTCAAGAGTGTAACTATCTACTCCATCAAGCAAGCATAGCCATGTCAAACGTCTCAGAGAGGGAATCCAACAATGCGCAACAACCAAAAGTCAAGAAATCAATTTCACTTGATTAAACACACATTCTAACTTTATCTAAACACTTAATCCAATTACCAAACAAGGTTATTTTCAAAGAAAAATCACGTTTGGAGCTTACGCTTCACAATACCCTTTAAGGAAACTTTGTTTTGATTAAAAGATCATGAAAAAGAACTTTGGAAATCATCCATTAAGAGTCCTAATTGCACTAAATCATAATTAATTTCACAAAAACATACCCAAATTCAAATAAAATCAAATTGGGGTTTTAGGGCTCCTTATTAAAATTTAGGGAAAACTAAGAATAATGAAATTGGTTTAGGGAAACACAAATTCACAGTCCTAATTTCATAAAACAAGCTTAAATCTTAAGATTAAAATCTGAAATCAGAGGGTTAGGGTTAGGGTTTCAAAAAAAATCAGATTTGGGGTTTTAAATCTGAGACACAAGAGAGGGTTTTAAATCACCCAAGGAAGAAGATGAAGTTGTGGTGGCTGTTGAGACGACCGGTGCGGCGGCGACGCGATTTCCGGCGAGGTGGCAGTGGCGGTTCTACAGTGAACTAGAGCAACAGAGTTGAAAGAAAGCATAAAAGAAAGGAGAGAAGCTTAACCAACAAGTGGGGTTCGAAACCACCATGGAAGGCGGCGGATCGGACTTACCGCGGCGGAGAGTCGAGCGTGCGGCAGCAACCGGTGCAGGCGGTGGCGCCATCGTATCTCCTCCTCCCTACGTTGAGCGGCGGCCGGCGACGGTCCTTGTGGGGTGGCGGTGCTGCTATGGTAAGAGGAAAAAGGAAGAAGAAGAAAAGAAAAAGAAGAAAGAAAGAAGAAAGGAAAAGAAGTTGCAGAGAAGAAAGAAGAAAAGAGAAAAATCGAGAAAGAGAGAGAGAAAAAAGTGAGAACTTAGGTTTTTATACTGATTATTTAGTAATAAGTACAAAATGAGTGATAAATATTAGGCCTAAAATAAACATGTTTTTACATTTTAGAATCTAAAAATAAATATTGATAAGGATATAATTTCGAAATTCAAGTTAGAGTAAAGATTAATAGTTGAACTGATCCACTAAGAAAATACTCAGTCCAAAATTTAATCTCCGAAAATTACCAAACCAAAATATTCTTAACTCTAAAATTAAATAGGATAAGAATATGAAAATGCTTTTATCTTAATCATATTATTTAAAATATTTTTCTGTACTGGTTTAATAGTGACAATAACGTAATTATTGTCTAGTAAGCGTGCATTCACTGAACTAAGTCAGTGCTAACGCACCCAATAAAATAATTTGAAGAGAGTAATTTAATTACTCAGATTACACCACATAACATAATAAAGATAAACATCCAAATAAAATAATTAATCCTAGGTGTAAAAACTAGGGTGTTACATTACTACCCCTCTTAAAAAAATTTCGTCCTCGAAATTTCGTAGCTCAAAACTAAACAGGATGTTATAATCACACCTTAACTCTAAAATCTTGCTTTGTATTCTCATCGCTTCATTCCTTTTATCTATAACACTATAACAGAATCAATTCTTATGTCATTCTATTTATCCTCGAAAATTTTCACTACCGCATTCTCTCCACTACCTTGATATTTCATCTTAGTCTATTACACTTCAAAGAACAAAATCAACTCTTAATCTCTTCATTTAACTTTCTCAATACAAATCCATTAGGAAAAACTTTCTCCAATATCTAACTTTCATAGATAACGTCAAAACCAACACTAACTTTACATAACATCAATTAACCTTCTACTCAAGAGATGCGATCATAGTCTTAGTCCATTTAAGCTTAATCTACTATTCTAGTCATATCAAATTCACACTTTCAAATCTCCAATCAAAACGTCATAACATTCCTGAGTTGCACATGATAACCTTTGCTCCAAGAACCTAAGAAATTCAATCTTGTCAAAATTGAATCTTACCACATCCCATATAGTCCGTTCTCCTCTTAATTCCTCTCGACTCTTTTGCCTACTTCGAATTCATATCCTTCATTTGCCTCTCATTTTCAATTTGGTTCTCAAGTCCCGTTAGTATCCCTGTTTTAAGAAATTTCCCATGCACATCTACCCTATTGCCCAAAGAAAATACACAACTCCTAACAAATCTTTCATCTAAAGGCAGGGCTCCATTACTTATGCAAGGAAATGCTTGTATCGTATATGCCCTTATCTTATTCATTTGCAGCCGAGAAAAGAGATTATAAAACAGAGTTTCTCTAAGGCCATAACCCCTAGGAGCTGCACCAAAACAAAGCCAAGAAATCCAGGTGGACACTCCCTAATGGAAATCTTGAATTTAAAATGTCTAGTTTCCACTATGGATCATCAACCATATACTTACCAAAATAAGACCTCAAAGATTATAAACATTTCATCATAGCTTATCACACTCGAAAGACACAATCAAAACTTAATCACTTCTTGCCTCCAAATTTGTCTACTAGCAAAACTTCTTCAACACCTTATCCTCACAACGAACATCAAGTTCAACACTAACTTTTTACCCCATCATACATCAACCTTCAACTCAAAATTATATCATAATCATTCCTTTGAACATATTCCACCACTCCAAATTATATCATAATCATTCATTTCAATTTTAAAGAATACGATTACATTCCTCCATGCAACTACAACCAAAAGGAATCACTTCAGTTTGAATTATCCAAAATCATAATTCTTAAACTTTTCTAACAACTTAGTTTCACTCAAGAACTCCTCTTTACTATTTCTGTTCAGCTTAAGGAAAACTACCATATATATTGTTCCGTTAATCCTCGGACTCACCAAGTCAATATTAACCATAAATATTGATCACTACTCTAAATTCCTTTAATGATATATCTACCTTGATCATAAAGTCCATTATACTCATCTCGCTTAATAATGTTGAACTTAAGGGTTCTCATAATACCATTCATATCTATACATTAACAAAGCTCTTATCAATTCTGGTTTGTCCTACCATAGAGATGACAAAACTAAGTACCACACTATCTCCCAACTAACCTGCTAAAGATAGGTAATCTCATTACTTATCCATCCCACTGAGGATGATCAGTTGGACTTAGTCTCAACTTAGTCTTCAACACTTAAAGTAAACTTAACCGACACAGGTTGATAAACTTCCGTTTTTCATCTGAAACAACACTTGAAGATACTCCATGAAATCTGAACAATCCTCTGATACATTATTCGGTTCACTAACACTGCATAGTGAATCTTAACTTGTAAGAAGATGTAAACTTCACTAGTCGATCAACGATCACTTGAATTCAAATAAGACTCATGCAGGTCTTCAGAAAACTCATAACAAAGATTGAAGGAATGCCAACATCTCAATAAGGAAGGTCTCAATTGTACATCTTGATGTGAAGATATCCAACTCACGACTGATGAGATAAGTCACACATCGACAACATTTGGAAGGTACGTAGAATTAAGATGATCAATGACAACAAGCACTTTCGAACAACAATAAGACATGACCTCAGTGATTATAAAAGAATTTCTCAAGAAAAGAAATTTTTCTGGATTTCACTTTCACATAAGCATAGAAAAGAATTTCATTAATTTGAAGGATATCGGAACATTCAGTATGGAAAAAGATCATTCCATCAGGTTCGTGGATGTAAAAATGCATGATCAATACACATTTACAAACATGAATCTAATAAAGTTCATTCTTCCACAAGAATCTTCCAACGGATTTAAATAATCAAAGAGTGAATAATGTCTAATCCAAAGAGGATTAATTCTTATTCTTAGTACAAAGAATTTACAAAATGACGACTTTCACCTCTACCAAAAATAGAAGTGACAAAAAGTGAGAACTTAGGTTTTTATACTGATTATTTAGTAATAGGTACAAAATGAGTGATAAATATTAGGCCTAAAATAAACATGTTTTTACTTTTTAGAATCTAAAAATAAAGATTGATAAGGATATAATTTCGAAATTCAAGTTAGAGTAAAGATTAATAGTTGAACTGATCCACTAAGAAAATACTCAGTCCAAAATTTAATCTCCGAAAATTACCAAACCAAAATATTCTTAACTCTAAAATTAAATAGGATAAGAATATGAAAATGCTTTTCTCTTAATCATATTATTTTAAATATTTTTCTGTACTTGTTTAATAGTGACAATAACGTAATTATTGTCTAGTAAGCGTGCATTCACTGAACTAAGTCAGTGCCAACGCACCCAATAAAATAATTTGAAGAGAGTAATTTAATTACTCAAACTACACCACATAACATAATAAACATAAACATCCAAATAAAATAATTAATCCTAGGTGTAAAAACTAGGGTGTTACATTAGGGGTTATGGGATAGGGGTTAAGGTCTTGGGCTTAGGGGTTAGGGGATAAGTGTTAGGGGTGAAAGGATAGGTGTTAGAGTTTAGGGTCTAGGGTTTAGGGTTTCGGGGTTCGGGGTTCGTGGTTAGGGGTTACGCGTTTGGGGTTCGGGGTTAGGGTTTAGGGGTTAGATGTTAGGGTTTAGGGGTTATGGTTATGGGTTATGGGTTAGGGGTTAGTGTCTAGGGGTTATGGGTTAGGGTTTAGGGTCTTGGGTTTATGGTCTAGGGTTTTGGGGTTCGAGGTTCGGGGTTCGGGGCTAGGATTAGGGTTTAAGGTTTACGGTTATGGGTTAGGGGTTAGGATCTGGATCTAGGTCTGGGTCTGGGGGTTGGGGTTTGGGTCTGGGGGTTGGGGGTTTGGGGTTTGAGGGTTTTGTGTTCGGGGTTCGGAATTCGGGGTTCGGGATTTCGGGGTTCAGGGTCGTATTCGGGTTATGGGTTTCGCGGTTAGGGTTCTAGGGTTGAGGTTGATGTTGAGGGTTGAGGGGTTAGGGTTTAGAGTTAGGGTTTAGGGGTTTGGGGTTAGGGTTAAGGGTTATGGGTTTAGGGGTTAGGGTCTAGCGGTTAGGGGTTAGAGTTTAGTGTTTTGGGTGTAGGGTTAGGGTCAACGGTTTATTGTTTCTGGGTTAGGGTTTCGGGGTTAGGGTTTTGGGGTTCGGTGTTAGGGGTTTGGGGTTCGGGTCTGGGGGTTGGGGGTTTAGGTCTGGGTCTGGGTCTGAGGTTGGGGGTTTGGTGTTGGGGGTTTGGGGGTTCGGGGTTCGGGGTTAGGGCTTAGGTGTAGGGGTTAGGGGTTAGGGTCTAGGGTTTTGGGTTTAGGATTTTGGGTTTAGGCTCTAGGGTTTTGAGTTTCGGTTTTTGGATTTCGGGGTTTAGGCTTTCGAGGTTTGGGGTTCGGGATTCGGGTTTTACGGTTTAGGGTTTAGGGGTTTGGGTTTCGGTGTTTAGGCTTTCGAGGTTTGGGGTTCGGGGTTAGTTGTTCGGGGTTAGGGGTTATAGGTTAAGGGTTAAGGTTTAGGGGTTTGGGGTTAGGTGTTGGGGTTAGGGTCTTGGGACTGGGTCTGGGTCTGGGTCTGAGTCTGGGGGTTCGGGGTTCGGGGTTTGGGGTTGGTGGTTTGGGGGTTAGGGTCTAGGGGCTAGGGGATAGGAGTTAGTGTTTAGGGTCTAGTGTTATGGTCAAGTGTTTATTGTTTCGGGGTTAGGGTTTCGGGGTTCGGGGTTCGGGGTTAGGGTTTCGGGGTTCGGGGTTTGGGGTTCGGGGTTCGGGTTTACGGGTTTCGTGGTTTGGGGTCGGGGTTGGGGGTTGAGGGTTGAGGGTTAGGGTTGAGGTTTCGGGGTTCGGGGTTTAGGGTTTACGGTTTAGGGGTCTGGGTTTCAGGGTTTGGGGTTAAGGGTTGAGGGTTTGCTGTTTAGGGTTTAGGGGTTTGGGTTTCTGGGTTTAGGGTTTCGGGTTTTGGGGTTCGGGGTTAGGGATTAGGGATTCGAGGTTCGGTGTTAGGGGTTCGGGGTTAGGGATTAAGGTTTAGGGGTTAGGGTCTTGGGTCTGGGTCTGGGTCTGGGTCTGGGGTTGGGGTTTTGGGTTGGGGGTTTGGGGTTGGGGGTTGGGGTTGGGTGTTAGGGGTTCGGGGGTTCGGGGTTAGGGGTTCGTGTTGGTGTAAGCCCTAGAGGCCAGTGTATTTCTTAGACTTACATTTGTATCTTGCTATATATGATATGAGTCATTCCAGTTTATTGTGTTACTTGTTTAAACATAATAAAGTCCTTAGAATAGAAATTTCAGTTTAATAGAATATCAAGTATATGACTTGATCGTGAGACACTATTGAACAATGAAATCCTATTCTTAAATATCCGTAGTCAAGTATTTTATTAATAAGGACAATAATAATACATTGAGACTATTATGTGTGCAGACTGATGACCATATCTCACGGGTCATGGATATGAGATATCGAGTCGCCACATAGGTACACATTAGAGTAATGATGTACTGGATTGACCCACCATGAGAACACTTCATGGAGCGTTGTGTGAGTGTCATAAGTAGTTCTCATAGTGACAATGGTGTATGCAATCCTTCGACGTGAAATCGCTACGATCCCTACTTGAGGAGTCGTGTGCTTTAATATCGTCAAACGTCATCTGTAATAGGATGATTATAAAGACGGACATTGGGCATACCACGAGCCATGCAGAGGGATGTGAGTGACCTAGATGGAATTTGTCCCTCCTACATAACAGGAGTAATATCTGTGGGGCCCCTGATAGAGTGAGACTGTAAAATGCATGGCCGTGCTGAAATGAGTCAATATGAGATATTGACCTCATTTGTTGTTAAGTCTACTCGGGTATCAGGGAACATGATATTGAACCATACAAGGGTGACACATTCCATGTCTTGTGTTCAATATAGATATATGGACAAAGGGATAATAATGCACATGAATATTTGTCACAGAAAGGTTTCGTCAAATCACTGACTTTCTCACTACTTAGGTAGCAGTGATGTATTGTAAGATACCGCTCACTGTTTGTAATATTAAATGGGATTTAATATTACTACTAACATTTTGGGAACCTATAGGGTCACACACATAAGAGCTGATTAAAAGAAGCATTAAAAGGAGAGTTGGACTTTTCTATTGGGTCTAGCACATAGTACATGGGGCTTAGGTCAAACGCTGCTCACTAACTCACTTAAGGAGGTGCTGCTATAAGTAGACCACTTAAGCTATTGTGCCTACACGATTTTGTTTTACCCTAGCCGCAGTTAGAGAGTGATAGTGAACAAAGCGAGTCTCGGTTTTGAAGCCAGCAGCAGTGAGACGAGACGCGGCCGGGTTCGTGACGTTGGACGTTCACGGAATCTGCTCGTGTGGATACCTTAGAGACATCGTTCGTGCTGTGTTTGTGATAGGCAATTTTAATCAACTGTCGTCGCTTCAAGAGGTAAATGTTCTAACCATGAATCATGACCATTCGCAAGGATCCTTCGATGGGAATTTTTCCGCTGCGTTATTTTTTTTTAATACGCAAATTCCCAACAGTTCGGTGTTAGGGGTTCAGAGTTAGTGGTTCGGGGTTAGGGTTGAGTGTTTGGGTTTAGGGTTTTGGTTTTAGGGGTTAGGGGTTAGGGTTTATGGGTTAGGGTTAGGGGTTATGGGTTAGGGGATATGGGTTAGGGTCTTGGGGTTAGGGGTTAGGGGATAGGGGTTAGGGGTGAGGGGATAGGGGTTAGAGTTTAGCGTCTAGGGTTTAGGGTTTCGGGGTTTGGGGTTTGGGGTTAGGGGTTCAGGGTTCGGGGTTCCAAGTTAGGGGTTAAGGTTTAGGGTATAAGGGTTAGGGTTTAGGGGTTAGGGGTTATGGGTTAGGGTTTAGGGGTTAGGGGTTAGGGTCTGGGGGATGGGGGTTTGGGTTTGGGTCTGGGTTTCGGTTTGGGTGATGTGGGTTTGGTGTTGGGGGTTGGCGGTCGGGGTTCGGGGTTAGGTCTTAGGGGTAGGAGTTAGGGGTTAGGGTTTAGGGTTTAGGATTTTAGGTTTAGGCGCTAGGGTTTTGAGTTTCGGTTTTAGGGTTTCGAGGTTCGGGGTTCGGGGTTCGAGGTTAGGGGTTCGGGATTCGGGGTTATGAGTCAGGGGTTGGGGTTTAGGGTTTAGGGGTTAGGGCCTGGATCTGGGTCTGGGGGTTGAGGGGTTGGGTCTGGGTCTGGGGGATGGGGGATTGGGGTTTGGGTTTGGGGTTTGGGGTTCGAGTTTAGGGGTTAGGGTTACTGTCTAGGGGTTAGGGGTTAGGGTCTAGGGGTTAGGGTCTAGGGTCTAGGGTCTAGGGTTTAGGATTTTGGGTTCGGGGTTCGGGGTTATGGGTTCGGGTTTAGGGTTAAGGGTTAGGGTCTGTGTCAGGGGGTATAGGGTTTGGGTCTGGGTCTGGGGGTTGAGGGATAGGGGTTAGGGTTAGGGGTAATGGGTTATGGGTTAGAGGTTAGGGGTTAGGGGTTATGAGTTAGGGTCTGGGGTTATGGGTTAGGGTTTAGGGTTTAGGGTTTATGGTCTAGGGTTTCAGGGTTCGAGGTTTGGGGTTAGGGGTTAGGGGCTAGGGTTAAGGTTTAGGGTTTACGGGTTAGGGGTTAGGGTTAGGGTTTGGGTCTGGGGGTTGGGGGTTTGTGTATTGGGGTTGGGGGTATGGGGTTTGGGGGTTCTGGCGTTCGGGGTCGGTGTTTCAGCGTTCAGGGTTCGACGTTCGGGGTTCGGGTTCGGGGTTTCGGGGTTTGGGGTTCGGGGTTGGGGTCGAGGTCGGGGGTCGAGGTTGAGGGTTAAGGGGTTAGGGTTTAGGGTTTGGGTTTAGGGGTTCGAGGTTAGGGTTAAGGGTTTGGGTTTAGGGTTTAGGGTTTAGGGGTTAGGGGTTATGGTTTATGGGTTAGGGTTAGGGATTAAGGGTTAGGGTTTAGGGTCTATGGTTTAGGGTTAGGGTCAAGGGTTTATTGTTTTGGGGTTAGGGTTTCGGGGTTCAGGGTTAAGGGTTCGGGGTTCGGTTTTACGGGTTTCGGGGTTCGGGTTCGGGGTCGGGTCTTGTGGGTTGAGGGTTGAGGGTCAGGGTTGAGGTTTTGGGTTTCGGGATTCGGGGTTTAGGATTTATGGTTTAGGGCTTAGGGTTTCGGAGTTTGTGGTTGAGGTTTGAGGGTTCAGGATTCGGGTTTTAGGGTTTAGCGTTTAGGGGTTTGGGTTTCGGTGTCTAGGCTTTCGAGGTTTGGGGTTCAGGGTTAGTTGTTCGGGGTTAGGGGTTAAGGTTTAGGGGTTTGGGGTTAGGTGTTGGGGTTATGGTCTTGGGTCTGGGTCTGGGGGTTGGGGGTTTGGGGTTGGGGGTTTGGGGATGGGTGTTGGTGGTTTGGGGGTTCGGGGTTGGGGGTTCGATGTTAGGGGTTCGGAGTTAATGGTTCTGGGTTAGGGTTGACTGTTTGGGTTTAGGGTCTAGGGATTAGGGTTATGGGTTACGGGTTAGGGGATATAGGTTAAGGTCTTGGGCTTAGGGGTTAGGGGTGAAAGGATAGGGGTTAGAGTTTAGGGTCTAGGGTTTAGGGTTTCGGGGTTCGGGGTTCCGGGGGGTTATGGTGGTTTTGGGTTTAGGGTTGATGGGTTTGGGTTAGGGTTAGGGTTAGGGGTTAGGGTTTACTGTTTAGGGTTTCGAGGTTAGGGTTTCGGAGTTGGGGGTTCAGGGTTAGGAGTTTCGGATTAGGGGTTATGGGTAAGCGTTTAGGGTTTAGGGGTTAGGGGTTTGGGTCTAGGGGTTAGGGGTTATGGTCCAGGGGTTAGGGGTTAGGGTCTAGGGGATATGGGTTAAGGGTTAGGTTTTAGGGTCTAGGGTTTAGGGGTTAGGGTTTAGATTTTGGGGTTCGGGATTATGGGTTATTGGTTAGGGGTTAGGGTTTATGGGTTAGGAGTTAGGTGTTAGGGTTTAGGGGTTGGGGTTTTGGGTTTAGGGTTTAGGGGTTAGTGTTTCGGGGTTTGTGGTTGAGGGTTGAGGGTTCGGGGTTTAGGATTTAAGGTTTAGGGGTTTGGGTTTCGGCATTTAGGCTTTCGGGTTTTGGTGTTCGGTGTTCAGGGTTCGGGGTTAGGGGTTAAGGTTTAGGGGTTTGGGGTTAGGTGTTGGGGTTAAGGTCTTGGGTTTGGGTCTGGGGGTTGGGGTTTGGGGTTGGGGGTTTGTGGATGGGGGTTGGGGTTGGGTGTTGGGGGTTTGGGGGTTCGGGGTTGTGGATTCGGGGTTAGGGGTTCGGAGTTAGTGGTTCGGGGTTTGGGTTGAGTGTTTGGGTTTTGGGTTTTGGGTCTAAGGTTGAGGCGTTAGGTATTAGGGTTTATGGTTTATGGGTTATTGGTTAGGGGATAGGGGATATGGTCTTGGGCTTAGGGGCTAGGGGATAAGGGTTAGGGGTGAGGGGATAGGGGTTAGTGTTTAGGGTCTAGGGTTTCGGGGTTCGGGGTTCGGGGTTCGGTGTTACTGGTTTTCGGTTTGGGGTTTGAGGTTAGGGTTTAGGGTTTAGGGGTTAGATGTTAGAGTTTATTGGTTGGGAGTTAGGGTTTAGGGGTTAGGTCTTATGGTTTAGGGGTTAGGGTTTAAGGGTTAGGGTCTGGCTTTGGGTCTGGGGGTTGGGGGTTTGGTGTTGGGGGTTTGGGGGTTCGGGGTTCGGGGTTAGGGTTTAGGGCTTGGGGCTTAGGGCTTAGAGGTAGGGGTTATGGGTTTGGGTCTAGGGTTTTGGGTTTAGGATTTAGGGTTTAGGCTCTAGGGTTTTGAGTTTCGATTTTAGGGTTTCGTGTTTCGGGGTTCGAGGTTAGGGGTTCGGGATTAGGGGTTAGGGGTTAAGGGTTAGTGGTTAGAGTCTGGGTCTGGGGTTTGGGGCTTTGGGTCTGGGTCTGGGGGTTGGGGCTTTGGCGTTTGGGGTTTGGGTTTGGTGGTTACGGTTTATGGTTTAGGGGTTAGGATCTGGGTCAGGGTCTGGGTCAGGGTCTGGGGGGTTGAGGGTTTGGGGTTTAGGGGTTAGGTTTTTGGGGTTTAGGGTTACGGGGTTTGGGGTTAGGGTTTAGGGGTTCGAGGTTCAGGTTTCAGTGTTAGAGGTTAGTAGTTGGGGTTAGGGTCTTGGGTCTCG
Organism: Sophora flavescens; assembly: GCA_030762895.1. Lineage (NCBI taxonomy): Eukaryota > Viridiplantae > Streptophyta > Magnoliopsida > Fabales > Fabaceae > Sophora > Sophora flavescens. The sequence goes on along the minus strand of CM061062.1, from coordinate 70,013,460 downwards.
GTCTGGGGGTAAGGGGTTGGGGGTTTGGGGGTTGGGGATGGTGGTTGGGGTTGGGGGTTTAGGGGTTGGGGGTTAGTGGTTATGGTTAGGGTCCATGGGTTATGGGTTAGGGGCTAGGGTTTAGGGTTTTGGGGTTTTGGTTTCGGGGTTCGGGGTTTGGGGTTCGGGGTTAAGGGTTCGGAGTTAATGGTTCGGGGTTAGGGTTGAGTGTTTGGGTTTAGGGTTTTGGGTCTAGGGTTTAGGCGTTAGGTATTATGGGTTAGGGTTTATTGGTTATTGGTTAGGGGATAGGGGATATGGGTTAGGGTCTTGGGCTTAGGGGTTAGGGAATAAGGGTTAGGGGTGAGGGGATATGGGTTGGAGTTTAGGGTCTAGTGTTTAGGGTTTAAGGGTTCGGGGTTCAAGGTTCGGTGTTACGGGTTACGAGTTTGGGGTTCGGGGTTAGGGTTTAGGGGTTAGATGATAGGGTTTAGGGGTTAGGGGTTAGGGTTTAGGGGTTAGCGTTTAGGGTTTAGGGATTATGGTTTAGATTACGGGGTTCGGGATTAGGGGTTATGGGTTAGTGGTTAGGGG
>CM061062.1:69877568-70012387 GCA_030762895.1 Sophora flavescens | reverse complement strand
GTTGGTGTAAGCCACAGAGGCTATGTATTTTTTAGACTTACATTTGTATCTGTTATTTCATATAGATGATATGAAAATTCCGATTTATTGTGATACTTTGTTTTAACACAATGAAGTCCTTGAATAGAAATTTACGTTCAATAGAATATCAAGCACTATGATGCATTCGTGATACAAATTATATGAACATGCCAAACCTATTCTTAAATATCCGTAGTCAAGTATTTTATTAATAAGGAACAATAATAATACAATTGAGAGCTATTATGTGCAAAATTAACCACATCTCCTGGGTCTGATATGAGATATCGAGGTTGCCAGCCTAGGAGTTCATTATGGTAATGATGTATCGGATTGATCCACCATGAGAACACTACATGGAGCGTTATGTGGAGTGTCATAAGTAGTTCTAGTAGTGACAATGGTGTACGTATTCCTTCGAGCGAAATCACTAACCGATCCACTGCATGAGGAGTCGTGTGCTTTAATATCATAACGTCATTGGTAGTTAGATGATTATAAAGGTCATTGGCATAGTATTTACCATGCGTAGGGATGAGGACCTAGATGGAATTTGGTCCCTCCTACATAAAAAAAGAGTAATATCTGGTAGCACGATAGAAGTGAGAGCGCCAAAATGCATTGTTTCTGAAAATGAGTCAACAGGTAGATATTGACCTCATTTGTTGTTAGAATCTACTCTTATCAGAACATGTATTGAACCATCAAGGGTGACACATTCTTTGCTGCGTTCAATATAGATATGTGACAAAGTGGATAACAATGCACATGAATATTTGTCACAAAGGTTTACAAATCATCGACTTTCTCACTGCTAGGTGTAAAGAGCATATTTATTGCCAGATCATCACACGTTTGTGATGGTAAATGCGGATTTAATATATCGCTAACGATTGGGAACCTAGGGTCACACCTGCACAAAGAGCGATTAAAAAGAAGCATTAAAAGAAAGTTGGACTTTTCCTTATTGGGCCTAGCGCTGTAGAGATGTGCTTAGGTCAAATGTTGCTCACTAACTCATGGAGGTGATACTATAAGTAGACCACTTGAGTTGTTGTGCCCACACGGTTGATAACCTAGCCGCACAAAAGAGAGTAAGTGTGAACAACAAAGTCTCTCCGCTTTGAAAGCTAGCACCGTGAGAGCGAGATGTCTGTCATGTGACGTTGGAACGCTCACGAATCCGCCGTGGATACCTCTAGAGACACCGTCAAGCGGTGTTTGATAAACGGTATTTTCAACAAACAGCCATCGCTTCAAGAGGTAAACTTTCTAATCATGAATCATGACCATTCGCAAGGATCCTTCGATGGGAATTTTTCGCTGCGCTTCTATTTTTTTATACGCAAATTCCGCAATAAGGGGTATCGAGCGTAACTAAAACCATGATTCTATTCGTGGTTTATCCTTATGTATGATAACATGTTTGTAATGTGAATCGCTTTCTGAAAATTGTTTTTGAAAATCGCTTTTCAGACTGGTTGTGCGAAACCTTGTTTCGCGATTTTCGATGTATATGATATATATGTCTATTGCATGTTTGTGTATATATGCGATATGTACATTGGTTCTGAATCCTTATTATGTTCTGCGATGGCATCAAATGTTGATGTTAAATATGATTGTTTCAGTTCGGGTGTTGGAGGGCGTAAGGGGTTTCAGACATGAAAAGTTCATGTTGTTGCATACCGAGGTTCCAAGTGCTTGGAAACCGTGAGTCGTCGCTCCTTGCAACGTGAAGTGTTCACGGCCTTCTTGGCTTTAGGGTGAGGTTGACGCCCTAGCCACCGGGTAGCGAGAGGCACACTTCGAATTTCCAGCTGGACCCCCCTGTACCTCAGAAAGTGTAATTTGAAAATTCAAATTTTGGGAATTTTATGTCACCATTTAATAATTATATCAATCACAATAAATGTGATTTATAGTAACATCAATTATCATAAATGTGATTTATTATATATATATGTTACGTTTTCAAATTCAGATTTTGAATGTGATTTATATCAATTACAATAAATGTGATTTATTACAATAAAATCTGATTTATGTTAATTGAATAAATGTGATTAATGACAATTAAAATAAATGTGATTTATGGTACAAACAATTTCAATAAATTAGAATTATGTCATTTAAAAAAAATAAGATTTATACTAAATGTGATTTAGGTAACTACAATTTCAATAAATATTAATTATAGTAACATGTATTATAATAATTGTTATTTATTATTTTTATATGTTATGTTTTGAAAATTCAGATTTTGTAATATCTAATTTATGAAATTAATAAAAATAATGATTATGTTTTATTGGTTGTTACTATTTATTTGGTGATGTATGGTGAATGGTTATGGCCTTAGTCCTTTTACCTTTTGGTTTATATTTTGAAATAGACCATCGCGTGCCAGTGCCTTTCTCTTATATTCCATATGTATCTTCATTCTCCTCTCCCCCTCATATGTAAAATGAGGTTTTACATTTATGTAATGTAATGATGGAGACAAGAAGACGCCATCACGTGGGAGATCTTGCTTGGAGAAGCTTGGACGCTCTAGGTTTTAGTTTAGATTCTCTCATTACTGGGAGAATCAATGCAATGGGCCATAACCATATCACATTTATTTACCTTATATATATGAGATGCATGTATGTATATAGTATGTTAAAAGATGTTTAACCAATATATGTATGAGATGTATAGAAAATAGTAAGTTAGGGGAGTTTAACAAATGATGAGATCAAGTTTTAATCAAATCCTCAAAGGAAATATTAAGTCACATTCAAAGGCCTTCCGATGCATGGCACTCATCAAGACTACTATCGATTAAGTGTGGGTCCACCAAAGTGGGCAATGCCTTTATCTATCCAATAATGAAGCGCGATGGGACAAATGTAATGTTCAATCTCTATCCATTGATTGACTTAACTCAAGCCAACTTCATTAGGATTGAAAGGCTTGGAGGCTCATAAGTTGGGCTTTAGTCCATGTGATGGATTAGAATAAGAGTTATTCACCCAACTATCCAAGAGTTGCATGAGATGCAATCGGAAAGTGTTTCCTACCTAAATAACCGATTTTTGGGTGATCAAACAAAGCTGACTAAAGCTAGGTGAAATATGGATCTTGGCCCACTAGAAAATCTTCCAACGGGATTTTCCCGAATCAATGATGAGGTCATTGTTTTGAGCAAAATAGTGGGAGGCGATTTAATTAAAGACCTTATTAAATAACTTCATGGCATGATACTTATACTTTGCATATTTATCTCTCGTAGATTACCATGGCATCAAACACATCAAGTAACTTTGTCATTACGATCCGTCCTCGAGAAGGACAAACTATCCGGAAGCAATTTTTCGGGCTGGGTGTGAAACTTGAGATTGTCCTCAAACATGAGAAAAAGCTGTGTGTTCTTGAGGAGCCTATTCTGAGAAGCCACCGCCTTCAAGTGCTCCTAGGGACGATGGGATGCTTATAAGAAGCATCGGGATGACGCCTTAGACGTGGGCTTGTCTTATGCTTGCTGCCATGACCTCTGAACTGCAAAAGCAACATGAGACCATGGAGGCGTCTGATATGATCGTGCACCTCAAGTCGCTCTACCAAGAGCAAGCAAGCGAAGGGAACCGCCCAAAATACCTGGAAGAAAGCAAGAAGAAGAAGGGAAGTGAGACTTCCACTTCCAGGTATGTTTGTTATAGAAGTCAATTTCATCTACTTCCGCATCATGGGTATTAGATACCGGATGTGGTTCTCACATTTGTACAAATGTGCAGATCTAAACAGGAGTAGACCATTGGCAAAGGGCAAGTCGACCTCGAGTTGGAAATGGAGCAAGGTTGCGCTTTATCCGTAGGGGACTTATGTATTGACTTTGCCCACTGGGCTTACTATTCATTAGAGAACTGTTATTTTGTGCCCGCAATTAGCGGGAATATCATTTCCATTTCTTGTTTGGACAAGATTGGTTTTTCTTTTATAATAAAGAACAAAAAGTTGTTCTATTTATTTGGATGATATTTTCTATGCTAGTGCACACATGAGTAATGGACTTTATGTCCTTGATCTTGAAATGCCCATCTATAACGTAAATACTACGAGGATCAAACCAAATGAGTTGAACCCGTCTTATCTTTGGCATTGTCGTTTAGGCCATATAAATGAGAAGCGCATTTCGAAGCTCCATAAAGATGGACTCTTGGACTCATTTGATTATGAATCATATGAGATATGTGAGTCTTGTTTATTGGGAAAGATGACTAAAGCTCCATTCACCGGCAAAGGTGAAAGAGCCAACGATCTTTTGGGTCTTATACATAGCGATGTATGCGGACCCCTAAACACATTAGCTAGAGGTGGTTTTCAGTAGATATGGATTTGTGTATCTTATGAAACATAAATCGGAATGCTTTGAAAAGTTCAAGGAATTCAAAAATGAGGTACAAAACGAACTTGGTAAAAATATTAAAGCTCTTCGATCAGATCGAGGTGGTGAATATTTGAGCCTAGAGTTTGATGATCATCTGAGAGAGTGTGGGATTTTATCTCAACTCACTCCACCTGGAACACCACAATGGAATGGTGTTTCTGAGAGGAGAAATCGAACCTTGTTGGACATGGTTCGGTCTATGATGAGTCATGCAAACCTTCCAAACTCCTTTGGGGATATGCTCTATTGACAAGCAGCTTTTACACTTAACCGTGTGCCATACAAAACGGTAGAAAAGACAACATATGAGATATGGACTGGTAGACGACCCAGAATGTCTTTTATGAAGATTTGGGGTTGTGAAGCATATGTAAAACGTCAAGTTTCTAATAAGCTTGATCCCAAATCTGATAAATGCTTCTTTGTGGGGTATCCCAAAGAAACCAAGGGATACTATTTCTATAATCCTTCCAAGGCAAAGTGTTTGTCGCCTGACCGGTGTATTCCTAGAAAAGGAGTTTATCTCCATAGGAACCAGTGGGAGGAAGATAGAACTTGAAGAAATTCAAGAATCACGAGAGTAGTGACCTACCATTGGTGGAACAGAGCAACCTTCACAGAATCTGTGGAGGAACAACCCGCTCCAAGTGAGCACAAGACCAGTGGGTCTAGCAGGATACGTCACCAGCCTCGAGAGATATGGATTTCTCATGACTCCACAAGGTGATGTATTGCTCATGGATCAAGATGAGCCCGTGACCTACCAGGAGGCCATTACGGCCCAGAATCGAGAAGTGGCTTGAGGCCATGAAATCGAGATGGATTCCATGTACACCAACCAGGTATGGACCTTGGTAGAGCCACCGAAGGGGTAAAACCTATAGGGTGCAAGTGGGTTTTCAAAAAGAAAAACTGACATGGATGGTAAGGTACACACCTTTTGCAGGCGATTGGTCGCTAAGGGTTTCAAGCAAATTCATGGTGTCGACTATGATGAGACCTTTTCACTTGTTACGATGCTTAAATCCGTCCGGATCTTACTTGTTATCGCTGCATACCATGATTATGAGATATGGCAGATGGATGTCAAAACTGCCTTCCTTAATGGAAAGCTTCTTGAGGATGTGTACATGACACAACCTGAAGGCTTTGACATTTCGAGGATGCCCAAAAGGTATGTAAATTGCAGCGGTCAATCTATGGATTGAAGCAAGCTTCGGAAGTTGGAACCTTCGTTTTGATGATGCTTTGTAAGACAAGACGGATTCATCAAAAATGAAGATGGACCTTGTGTCTACAAGAAGGTTAGTGGGAGCATTGTTGTTTTTCTCCTGTGTTATATGTAGATGACATATTACTCATTGGAAATGACATCCCTACACTACAAAATGTAAAGACATGGTTAGGGAATTGCTTCTCATGAAAGATTTGGGTGAGGCTACCTATGTATTGGGAATCGGGATCTATAGGGATAGATCGCTGAAATTGCTTGGCCTAAGTCAGAGTACATACATAGACAAAGTGTTGAGATGCTTTAACATGCATGAATCCAAGAAAGGACTCTTGCCTATGTCACATGGTATATGCCTATCAAAGGCACAATCCCCTTCCACTCAAGAAGAAAGGGATCGCATGAGTAAGATTCCATATGCATCCGCAATTGGATCTATCATGTATGCCATGTTATGTACTCGACCAGATGTATCGTATGCTTTAAGCATAACGAGCAGTACCCGACCGATCCCTATGAAAGTCACCGTCCGCACATCAAGAGCATCCTTAAGTACTTGAGAAGAACTAAGGAGTCGTTCTTGGTATATGGAGGTGAGGAAGAGCTTGATGTAATAGGTTACACCGATGCTAGCTTCCAGACCGATAAGGATGATTCCAGATCGCAATCTGGTTATGTGTTCTGCCTGAATGACGGGGCTGTGAGCTAGAAAAGTTCAAGCAGGAGACAGCTTGCGATTCTACTACGAGGCTGAGTATATTGCTGCCTCAATGCAGCAAAGGAGGTTGTTTGGATCAGGAAGTTCATTATCGAGCTTGGTACGGTTCTCGGTATTGTGGACCCCACTGATCTCTATTGTGATAACAATGGGGGCCATTGCACAAGCTAAGGAACCTAGATCTCATCAGCGATCCAAACATATACTTAGGCGCTTCCATCTCATTCGAGAGATTATCGATAGAGGAGATGTGAAGATATGCAGAGTACCAACACTTGATAACGTTGTTTAACCCACTTACGAAACCTCTTGCTCAACAGAAGCATGAAGGTCACACTAGATCGATGGGCATTAGATTGATGCCTGATTGGCTCTAGTGCTAGTGGGAGATTGTTGGTGTAAACCCTAGAGGCCAATGTATTTCTTTAGACTTACATTTGTATCTTACTATTTCATATATATATATGATATGAGGCATTCCAGTTTATTGTGTTACTTGTTTAAACATAATAAAGTCCTTAGAATAGAAATTTCTGTTCAATAGAATATCAAGTATATGACTTGATCGTGAGACACTATGGAACAATGAAATCCTATTCTTAAATATCCGTAGTCAAGTATTTTATTAATAAGGACAATAATAATACAATTGAGACTATTATGTGTGCAGACTGATGACCACATCTCACGGGTCATAGATATGAGATATCGAGTTGCCACATAGGTACGCATTAAGGTAATGATGTACTGGATTGACCCACCATGAGAACACTACATGGAGCATTATGTGAGTGTCATAAGTAGTTCTCATAGTGACAATGGTGTATGTAATCCTTCGACCTGAAATCACTACGATCCCTACATGAGGAGTCGTGTGCTTTAATATCGTCAAACGTCATCTGTAATAGGATGATTATAAAGACGATCATTGGGCATACCACGAGCCATGCAGAGGGATGTGAGTGACCTAGATGGAATTTGTCCCTCCTACATAACAGGAGTAATATCTGTGGGCCCCCTGATAGAGTGAGACTGTAAAATGCATGGCCGTGCTGAAATGAGTCAATATGAGATATTGACCTCATTTGTTGTTAAGTCTACTCGGGTATCAGGGAACATGATATTGAACCATACAAGGGTGACACATTCTATGCCTTGTGTTCAATATAGATATATGGACAAAGGGATAACAATGCACATGAATATTTGTCACAGAAAGGTTTCGTCAAATCATTGACTTTCTCACTACTTAGGTAGCATTGATGTATTGCTAGATACCACATCGTTTGTAATATTAAATGGGATTTAATATTACTGCTAACGTATTGGGAACCTATAGGGTCACACACAAAAGAGCGGATTAAAAGAAGCATTAAAAGAAAGTTAGACTTTCCTATTGGGCCTAGAGCATAGTAGATGGGCTTAGGTCAAATGTTGCTCACTAACTCACTTAAGGAGGTGATACTATAAGTAGACCACTTAAGTTGTTGTGCCCACACGGTTGATAACCTAGCCGCACAAAAGAGAGTAAGTGTGAACAACAAAGTCTCGGTTTTGAAGCTAGCACTGTGAGACAGAGACGCTTCGGTTCGTGACGTTGGACGCTCACGGAATCCGCTCGTGTGGATACCTCTAGAGACACCGTTCGTGCGGTGTTCGTGATAGACGAATTTCAACAAACAGCCATCGCTTCAAGAGGTAAACTTCGAATCATGAATCATGACCATTCGCAAGGATCCTTCGATGGGAATTTTTCCGCTGCGTTTCTTTTGTTTTATACGCAAATTCCCAACAAAAGCAACATGAGACCATGGAGGCGTACGATATGATCGTGCACCTCAAGTTGCTCTACCAAGAGCAAGCAAGGCATGAGCGGTTCGAAGTTTCCAAAGCCCTTTTCCAGTGTCAATTGGCAGAAGGAAGCCCTGTGAGTCCTCATGTACTCCAGATGATCGGGTACATTGAGAATCTCGAGAGACTGGGATTTCCTTTAGGCCAAGAGTTGGCCACCGACATAGTTCTGCAATCGTTGCCTGAGAGCTATAGTCAGTTTGTCATGAACTATAATATGAATGATCTTGACAAACCTTTTCCAGAATTGTTGAGCATGTTGAGAACTGTTGAACAAAATATTAACAAAGGAAAGGGGAAGGCCATTTTGATGGTCCAGGCTGGAAATAGCAAGAAGCAGCCCAAGAAGCCCACGCACAAACAAAAGGGGCAAGGGCAAGGGCAAGGCCATCAACAAGATCAAGCCCGGTGCTTACGGCTTGAAGCCTCGTGGGTGGTGTGGCTAAGAAAGGCAATTGCTTCCATTGTGGTGGACCGGACATTGGAAGAGGAACTGCCCAAAATACCGGAAGAAATCAAGAAGAAGAAGGGAAGTGAGACTTCCACTTCAGGTGTGTTTGTTATAGAAGTCAATTTATCTATTTCTGCATCATGGGTATTAGATACTGGATATGGTTCTCACATTTGTACAAATGTGCAGGATCTAAAAAGTAGTAGACCATTGGCAAAAGCAGAAGTCGACATACGAGTTGGAAATGGAGCAAAGGTTGCTGCTTTATCCGTCGCGACTTATGTATGGACTAAGCCCACTGGGCTTACTAGTCAGTTAGAGAACTGTTATTTTGTGCCTGCAATTAGCAGGAATATCATTTCCGTTTCTTGTTTGGATAAGATTGGTTTTCTTTTATAATAAAGAACAAAAGTTGTTCTATTTATTTGGATGATATTTTCTATGCTAGTGCACACATGAGTAATGGGCTTTATGTCCTTGATCTTGAAATGCCCATCTATAACATAAATACTAAGAGGTTCAAACCAAATGAGTTGAACCAGTCTTATCTTTGGCATTGTCGTTTAGGCCATATAAATGAGAAGCGCATTTCGAAGCTCCATAAAGATGGACTCTTGGACTCATTTGATTATGAATCATATGAGATATGTGAGTCTTGTTTATTGGGAAAGTTGACTAAAGCTCCATTCACCGGAAAAGGTGAAAGAGCTAACGATATTTTGGGTCTTATACATAGCGATGTATGCGGACCCCTAAACACATTAGCTAGAGGTGGTTTTCAGTACTTCATCACATTCACTGATGATTTCAGTAGATATGGATTTGTGTATCTTATGAAATATAAATCGGAATCCTTTGAAAAGTTCAAGGAATTCAAAAATGAGGTACAAAACCAACTTGGTAAAAATATTAAAACTCTTCGATCAGATCGAGGTGGTGAATATTTCAGCCTAGAGTTTGATGATCATCTGAGAGAGTGTGGAATATTATCTCAACTCACTCCACCTGGAATACCACAATGGAATGGTGTTTCTGAGAGGAGAAATCGAACCTTGTTGGACATGGTTCGGTCTATGATGAGTCATGCAAACCTTCCAAACTCTTTCTGGGGACATGCGCTATTAACAACAGCTTTTACACTTAACCGTGTTCCATCCAAAGCGGTAGAAAAGACACCATATGAGATATGGACTGGTAGACGACCCAGCATGTCTTTTATGAAGATTTGGGGTTGTGAAGCATACGTAAAACATCAAGTTTCTAATAATCTTGATCCCAAATCTGATAAATGCTTCTTTGTGGGGTATCCCAAAGAAACCAAGGGGTACTATTTCTATAATCCTTCTGAAGGCAAGGTGTTTGTCGCACGGACTGGTGTATTCCTAGAAAAGGAGTTTATCTCCATAGGAACCAGTGGGAGGAAGATAGAACTTGAAGAAATTCAAGAATCACAGAGTAGTGACCTACCATTGGTGGAACATGAGCAACCTTCACAAAATGTTGTGGAGGAACAACCTGCTCCAGTAGCACAAGACCATCGTAGGTCTAACAGGATACATCACCATCCTGAGAGATATGGATTTCTAATGACTCCACAAGGTGATGTATTGCTCATGGATCAAGATGAGCTTGTGACTTACCAGGAGGCCATCACTGGCCCATAATCTGAGAAGTGGCTTGAAGCCATGAAATCTGAGATGGATTCCATGTACACCAACCAGGTATGGACCTTGGTAGAGCCACCTGAAGGGGTGAAACCCATAGGGTGCAAGTGGGTTTTCAAAAAGAAAACTGACATGGATGGTAAGGTACACACCTTTAAGGCGCGATTGGTCGCTAAGGATTTCAAGCAAATTCATGGTGTCGACTATGATGAGACCTTTTCGCCTGTTGCGATGCTTAAATCCGTCCGGATCTTACTTGCTATCGCTGCATACCATGATTATGAGATAATGGCAGATGGATGTCAAAACTGCTTTCCTTAATGGAAAGCTTCTTGAGGATGTGTACATGACACAACCTGAAGGCTTTAACATTTCAGAGGTTACCGGAAAGGTATGCAAATTGCAGTGATCAATCTATGGATTGAAGCAAGCTTCCAGAAGTTGGAACCTTCGTTTTGATGATGCTGTAAGACAGTACGGATTCATCAAAAATGAAGATGAACCATGTGTCTACAAGAAGGTTAATGGGAGCATTGTTGTTTTTCCGGTTGTTATATGTAGATGACATATTACTCATTGGAAATGACATCCCTACACTACAAAATGTAAAGACATGGTTAGGGAATTGCTTCTCTATGAAAGATTTGGTTGAAGCTACCTATGTATTGGGAATCAGGATCTATAGGGATAGATCGCTGAAATTGCTTGGCCTAAGTCAGAGTACATACATAGACAAAGTGTTGAGACGCTTTAACATGCATGAATCCAAGAAAGGACTCTTGCCTATGTCACATGGTATATGCCTATCAAAGGCACAATCCCCTTCCACTCAAGAAGAAAGGGATCGCATGAGTAAGATTCCATATGCATCCGCAATTGGATCTATCATGTATGCCATGTTATGTACTCGACCAGATGTATCGTATGCTTTAAGCATAATGAGCAGGTACCAGTCTGATCCCGGTGAAAGTCACCGGTCTGCTGTCAAGAACATCCTTAAGTAATTGAGAAGAACTAAGGATTCGTTGTTGGTATATGGAGGCGAGGAAGAGCTTGCTGTAATAGGTTACACCGATGCTAGCTTCCAAACCGATAAGGATGATTCCAGATCGCAATTTGGTTATGTGTTCTTCCTGAATGGCGGGGCGGTGAGCTGGAAGAGCTCAAAGCAGGAGACAGTCGCCGATTCTACTACAGAGACTGAGTATATTGCCGCCTCCAATGCAGCAAAGGAGGCTATTTGGATCAGGAAGTTCATTGCTGAGCTTGATACAGTTCCTAGTATTGTGGACCCCATTGATCTCTATTGTGATAACAATGGGGCCATTGCACAAGCTAAGGAACCCAGATCTCATCAACGATCCAAACATATACTTAGACGCTTCCATCTCATTCGAGATATTATCGATAGAGGAGATGTGAAAATATGCAAAGTACCAACACTTGATAATGTTGCTGACCCACTTACGAAACCTCTTGCTCAACAGAAGCATGAAGGTCACACTAGGTCGATGGGCATTAGATCTATGCCTGATTGGCTCTAGTGCTAGTGGGAGATTGTTGGTGTAAGCCCTAGAGACCAGTGTATTTCTTAGACTTACATTTGTATCTTGCTATTATATATATATGATATGAGGCATTCCAGTTTATTGTGTTACTTGTTTAAACATAATAAAGTCCTTAGAATAGAAATTTCAGTTTAATAGAATATCAAGTATATGACTTGATCGTGAGACACTATTGAACAATGAAATCCTATTCTTAAATATTCGTACACATTAGAGTAATGATGTACTGGATTGACCCACCATGAGAACACTACATGGAGCGTTATGTGAGTGTCATAAGTAGTTCTCATAGTGACAATGGTGTATGCAATCCTTCGACCTGAAATCGCTACGATCCCTACATGAGGAGTCGTGTGCTTTAATATCGTCAAACGTCATCTGTAATAGGATGATTATAAAGACGGTCATTGGGCATACCACGAGCCATGCAGAGGGATGTGAGTGACCTAGATCGAATTTGTCCCTCCTTCATAACAGGAGTAATATTCATGGGCCCCTGATAGAGTGAGACTCAGAAAATGCATGGTCAGTCTTGGAAATGAGTCAATATGAGATATTGACCTCATTTGTTGTTAAGTCTACTCGGGTATCAGGGAACATGATATTGAACCATACAAGGGTGACATATTCTATGTCTTGTGTTCAATATAGATATATGGACAAAGGGATAATAATGCACATGAATATTTGTCACAGAAAGGTTTCGTCAAATCACTGACTTTCTCACTACTTAGGTGGCGAGTGATGTATTGCTAGATACCACTCATCGTTTGTAATATTAAATGGGATTTAATATTACTACTAACGTTTTGGGAACCTATAGGGTCACACACATAAGAGCGGATTAAAAGAAGCATTAAAAGGAGAGTTGGACTTTTCTATTGGGCCTAGCACATAGTACATGGGATTAGGTCAAACGTTGCTCACTAACTCACTTAAGGAGGTGCTGCTATAAGTAGACCACTTAAGCTATTGTGCCTACACGGTTTTTACCCTAGCCGCACATAGAGTGACGATGTGAGCGGCAAGTCTCGTTTTTGGCTAGCACGGTGAGGCAGAGACGCTTCGTGTTCGTGACGTTGGACGTTTACGGGATCTGCTCGTGTGGATACCTTAGAGACATCGTTCGTGCGGTGTTCGTGATAGACGATTTCAATCAATTGTCATCGCATCAAGAGGTAAATCTTCTAACTATGAATCTTGACCATTCGCAAGGATCCTTGGATGGGAATTTTTTTCCGCTGCGTTATTTTGTTTTATACGCAAATTCCCAACACGCGGTTAGGGGTTCGGGTTGAGGGTTAGGGTTGAGGGTTCGGGGTTCGGGGTTCGGGGTTTGCGGTTTAGGGTTTACGGTTTAGGGGTTAGGGTTTTGGGGTTGAGTGTTGAGGGTTCGGGGTTCGTGGTTTAGGGTTTAGGGGTTTAGTGTTTCAGGGTTTAGTGTTTCGGGGTTTGGGGTTCGGGGGTTCGGGGTTAGGGATTCATGATTCGGGGTTAGGGGTTCGGGGTTAGGGGTTAAGGTTTTGGGGTTGTGGGTTTGGTGTTGGGGTTAGGGTCTTGGGTCTGGGCCTGGGGGTGGGGGTTTTGGGTTGGGGGTTTAGGGATGTGGGTTGGGGTTTGGTGTTGGGGGTTCGGGGTTCGGGGTTTGGTGTTAGGGGTTCTGAGTTAGTGGTTCGGGGTTAGGGTTGAGTGTTTGGGTTTAGGGTTTTTGGTTTAGGGTTTAGGGGTTAGGGGTTAGGGTTTAGGGGTTAGGGTTAGGGGTTATGGGTTAGGGAATAGGGATTAGGGTCTTGGGCTTATGGGTTAGGGGATAAGGGTTAGGGGATAGGGGTTAGAGTTTAGGGTCTAGGGTTTAGGGTTTCGGGGTTCGGTGTTAGGGGTTACGGCTTTTGGGTTTGGGGTTAAGGGTTAGGGTTTAGGGTTTAGGGGTTAGGTGCTAGGGTTTAGGGGTTAGGTGCTAGGGTTTAGGGGTTAGGTGTTAGGGTTTAGGGGTTAGGTGTCTGGGGGTTGGGGGATTGGAGTTTGGGTTGGGGGTTTGGTGTTCGGGGTTGGGGGTTGGGGGTTCGGGTTTAGAGGTTAAGGTTAGGGTCTATGGGCTAGGGTCTAGGAGTTAGGGGTTAGTGTCTTGGGTCTTGGGTCTATGGTTTAGGATTTCGGGGTTCAGGATTCGGGGTTAGGGGTTCGGGGTTAAGGGTTTTGGGTTAGGGGTTCGGGGTTAAGGGTTTAGGGTCTGGGTCTGGGTCTGGGTGGGTCCGGGTCTGGGGGTTGGGGGATAGGGGTTAGGGTTAGGGTTAGGGGTTATGTGTTATGGGTTAGGGGTTAGGAGTTAGGGTCTAGGGGTTATGGGTTAGGGTTTAGGGTTTAGCGTCTAGGGTTTATGATCTAGAGTTTCGGGGTTCGAGGTTCGGGGTTCGGGGTTAGGTGCTAGGGTTAGGGTTTAGGGTTTACGGGTTAGGGGTTAGGGTCTGGGTCTGGGGGTTTGGGGTTTATAGGTTGGGGGTTGGGGGTTTGGTGTTTGGGGTTTGGAATTCGGGGTTCGAGGTTTGGGGTTTCGGTGTTCGGCGTTCAGGGTCGCGTTCCTGTTAGGGGTTTCGGGATTTGGGGTTCGGGTTCGGGGGTTGAGGTTGAGGTTGAGGGTTGAGGGTTAAAGGGTTAGGGTTTAGGAGTTCTGGGTTAGGGTTAAGGGTTTGGGTTTAGGGTTTAGGTTGATGGGTTAGGGTTTGGGGGTTAGGGTCTAGGGGTTAGGGTTTAGGGTTAGGGTCAAGGGTTTATTGATTCGGGGTTAGGGTTTTGGGGTTCGTGGTTCGAGGTTAGGGGTTCGGGGTTCGGGTTTCGGGTTTCGGGGGTCGAGGGTTGAGGGTTCGGGGTTTAGGATTTACGGTTTAGGGGTTTGGGTTTCGTGGTTTGGGGTTGAGGGTTGAGGGTTGAGGGTTCGGGGTTCGGGGTTTGGGGTTTAGGGTTTAGGGTTTGTGGGTTTGGGTTTCATGGTTTCGGGGTTTGGGGTTCGGTTTCGGGGTTAGGGATTCGGGGTTCGGGGTTAGGGGTTAAGTTTTAGGGGTTAGGTGTTGGGGTTAGGGTCTTGGGTCTGGGTCTGTGTCTGGGGGTTTGGGGTTTGGGGTTTGGGGTCGGTGGTTTGGGGATGCGGGTTAGGGTTGGGTGTTGGGGTTTGGGGGTTCAGGGTTAGGGGTTCGGTTTTAGGGGTTCAGATTTAGTGCTTTTGGGTTAGGGTTGAGTGTTTGGGTTTAAGGGTTAGGGTTAGGGGTTATTGGGTAGGGGATAGGGGTTAGGGGTGAGGGGATAGGGGTTAGAGTTTAGGGTCTAGGGTTTAGGGTTTAGGGTTTAGGGTTTTGGGGTTCGGGGTTAGGGGTTACGATTTTGTGGTTCGGGTTTCGGGGTTAGGGTTTAGGGTTTAGGGGTTTGGGTTTAGGGTTAGGTGCTAGGGTTTTGGGGTTAGGGGTTAGGGGCTAGGGTTTAGTGGTTAGGTGTTAGGGTTTAGGGGTTAGGTGTCTGGGGGATGGGGGATTGGGGTTTGGGTTGGGGGTTTGGGGTTCGGTGTTGGGGGTTTGGGGTACGGGTTTAGGGGTTAGGGTTAGGGTCTAGGGGTTACGGGTTAGGGTCTAGGGGTTAGGGTCTAGGATTTCGGGGTTCGGGGTTTTGGCATCCAGTGTAGTCGTGTCAACATCTCCGATAGCAGCGAGGCGGAAACATTTGGACCACCACCAAGACCACCAGGGCAGGTTTACAGATGCACGTGGGGGAAGAGTCAGGGTAGTACCAGATATCCAAGCTAGGGATTGTGGAGGCTAGAGCGATTGTTGTATATAGGTTGAATGGGTAGCCATTTTTGTTGTATTTTGAGTGGGGCTGGGTTGGTGTGGAGTGGTGTTAGGCGTTTTCTCTTTTCTGATCTTTATATATATTTTCTATTCTCAATTTGTACTGCATAGGACCTTACTGATTAGGTACCCTAGACAATGTTTTGTATCTTATTTTCATATATATATATATATATATATATATATATATATATATATATATATATATATATATATATATATATATATATATATTTGTGTGTGTGTGTGTGTGTGGTGTGATGTTTATGTTTTTACCTTTTTATGTTTACGATTTTAATATTTCTGTTTTTCTGTTATGTATGTTTAACGCCTATATCTCAATTAAGGTTAGTTAAATTAGTTTTTTTTATAGGGACATCGGGTTGTCTCACTGGCTGAGTACAAAACTATTTTTGAAAAATTTTATAAATTTTTTTATAAAGGCAATGTATGCCAAGGCATCACTATAAAAAAGGAAATTCCAACTAGGTTGACACCTCAATTCTTATCAATCATATGCAGCATACCCTAATATTATTAAAAATTGAAAAAGTAATAAAGAATACAAAAAAAGCATGAGGGGACCAAACCAAAACCCATGCTAGGAAAATCAACTAAATCTATAATTTGGAAGACCAAACCTATTTCGGTTAAAGTCATCCCAAATAAAACTAGTAGTGGATTCCCACAAAATAAAAGATTGGTTCCTAATGCCATATAGAGCCAACTTATCCGTATTCCCTTTTGAAAGCTTGCACAACAAGACTTGAGTCACACTCCAACCAGAGTTTCCTCCATTCCCTTTTGAAAGCAATTTCAATTGACAACATAGCTCCCAAATGCTCAGCATGGAAGGCCGAACAAATACCAACATAATTTGAGAAGCAACCCATAAAAGCATCACTGTTGTCCGTAAACAAACCCCCCCAAGAAGCATGACCTGGATTACCATGAGAAGCCCCATCAGAATTGCATTTAATCCTTCCACACTAAGGAGGAAACCAGTTCACTTGAATGACATTCAAGGCTTTAGAGGGATGACATTGCACTGTAAAAGATTTCAATACTGCAAACCATATCTCAGCATCCAATGTCGGGTTTTGTCTCTGCGCGTCCGTTTTCGACTCCGTCGATTACCCGATTTAGGGTTTTACGCCCGAATCAAGTATAATAACCTATTTATTTTGAAAATTTTCGAAATAACCTATATCGTTGTAAATGATATATAAAACCTATTCATTTCGTTCTCGGGTTAAAATCAGGTTTTTAGATCACTAAAATCTTATTGTCAGCAAAAACGCAGATCGTGTTCCGTCTGAATTTTCAACCGAAAATTTCACCGTATACTTATAAAAATAAGTATAATATGAATATGACTGTGGTTTTCCCAAAATCATTTTCTAAGTTTAAGATAAAAATATAAACGTTTATTTATGTTTATATCAATATTAGAAAGCGGAAAAATCGGGGTGTTACAGTTGTACCCGTGTTTGTATGTGAATTTTGAATCCAAACTTAAAAACTTATAATTGAATGCTAAAAGTTATAATTAAAATTGATTGATTTCTGCTACTCATGCATTTGAAAATTTATTTAAATTGTTGTCTAATATGTGTAGTAAATCAAATCAAATTTGAATAAATTAATGATGATGATTCACTCATTGAATCTCTCTCGTACCCCACTCAAGGTTGTGCTGATATGTCATTACTTAGAGAATGACCCTTAAGAAAATTTACCTTGAGGTACATATAAAAATCTATACTAATATATAAAGTTAATATTTAAGAGGTCATTTTTTGTCAAACAGGGAGGTGGAGGTAAATTTCGAAGCAATGCGGACTTTACAAGGAAGCAATAATATATATATATATATATATATATATATATATATATATATATATATATATATATATATATATATATAATTAATATCTGTTATTATCTCTGGTTTAAAATTTTCCAAAACCATCAAATATGGCATGCTAATTGCAGAAAGAATATCCCACACATATAATTTTTTTTTACAAATTTAAAATTTTAATTAAATTTGTTAATAGGGTAGTTATTAACTTTTTAAATACTATATCATTTTGATGACTACTCCATCATATTTATTGTTTAAAAGCAATCCAAGTTTGATTTTCGTTTATTCTGATCCTAGTAATTTCAATTAATTTAAATTGATTCTAGTTAATTTCAATTATATTTCCTTTATTCTGATTACAATCAATTTAAATTAATTTTAGTTTTTTCTTGTTTTAATTTAAATTAATTTAAATTATCTTTAATTTATTCTGATTTCAATCAATTTAAATTGTTTTCAATTAATTTCAATTATCTTTCCTTTATTTCGATTTCAATCGATTTAAAATAATTATCAATTTTTTTTTGGTTTTATATATAAATTCAGTTATCTTAATTTTATTATGATTTCAATAAATTTAAATTGATATCAATTAATTTTCATATTTTTTTAATTTCATTTATTTTTAATTATATTAATTTTATTCTGATTGCAATCAATTTAAAAATTGATTTCAATTAATTTCCATGTCAAGTTGCAGAGGACACATGTCAATCTATCCTTGCATAGGGGATATAATAGTATTATTTATAGATATTTATAAATATATAAATATAAATATAGATATATGCAGATAAATATATTATAGATTTTAATAAGTGCAATAGAAAAATTAAATTTTCAATTAATTGGTGCAGAAAGGAAATAAAAATCAATTGGTGACGGGGCACTTAATTGTAATCCATTATATTTAATTTCAATTAATTTTCACTTTTCTTATTTTTATATGTACAATAGAAAATAGAAAATAGAAAATAAAAAAAATTGTATATAAAAAAAATAAAAAAAAATCTAGCAACAACACGTGGCAAGTGACACATGTCCAATTTTTTTTGCATAGGGGATTGCTTTGTGATATTTATAGATAGATAATATATAATTATGTAATATATAATTATGTAATATTTAAATATTTAAATAGTTATATTTTATTTATGTTATATAGGGTTGAAAATATTCTTAAACGAGTTTCAAAAAAATGAAAATATTAAATGCAAGGTAAAAAAGTCGAGGTATTGAATTAAAATTTTGTTTTAATGTATTGAAAAAAATCAGAAAATAGAAAACGGAAATGACACAAATTTGGTTTGGAGAACATTAACTGAAATTTGTATAACGAGAAAATGTATGTTCTATCATCTTTTTAGAATTTATATTTGGCTTAATTGTTATATTGATTGTCATGTTATATGAAATGATGATTACAATTAATTTAAATGTATTTAAATTTTATTTTTTATATGAATTTTTAGGAGCGATGATTATATTTAAAATTTCTCAAATTGCAAGCATTTTTTAAAATCTATGTATTTTTCTACATTGCCACCAATCATCCTTTTTTGGAACACCCTATTTTAGCCGGGTCTTTAGTTTTCACTAAAGTCTCAAAAAAATAAAAAATGCAAAAAGTAAAATTACAAAAAAAGTTTGCCATCTTATTTTGATGTTTGTTTCTATTTATTACAAATAAAAAAAATTAGAAAATACAAAAATCATAAAAAGATATTAACTATTTGATTTTTGTTTTATTTCATTGATAGCGTAAGAACCCGTGCCATGCACGGGATATATAAATTAATTTTGAACATTTCAATAAAATATTTTACATTTTAGATATTAGATATATAAGATTTTTTTTATAAATTGGTTGTTAACTTTTGTATTAGTCTATACAATTGTTTTCTAAGCAAATAAGACACTTTCTGCTTGATTGCAGATCATATTACCAATAATACATTTTATGATGATTGTTGAACAAATCATATCCGGGTGCCATTTGTACAATAGGCGAGGAGAGGCTACACCAAAAGAAAACAATTCAAATGATGAGAGGATGATGTCTAGGAATGGAAGCTAAATTGGGATACCACCTTTAAAGAAAACATTTGGTTGACAAATTTTTAGGGATACATGCACTGATTATTTAAGATATTTTTAGGGATACAGGCACTGATTATTTGAGATTGAGATATGATTTGGTTTTGTTCACATTTCAAATTCAAAATTTCGATTCTCTAATTGATATAGTAGTTGGAGAGGGAAAATGGTTTTCGATAAAAAGTCATTGTAATTACATGCACTTATTATTTGAGATTGGTATATTAGATGATATCATAATCATAATAGTAATTAAGGTATTAAAATTCATTATATTAAAATTTGGATTCTAAAGCACGTATCCTCGTTGCAAGGTTATGATTATTTTCAAATTTAAAATTGTATAGCATTGTATTAGATAGAATGACACTATTTAAAAATATATGGAGCTTATATCACACAATGATTACTCCACATTCAATATTCGATTATTAAATATTATAATGAGATGTAGAGAATCATGATACTATTGATTCAAGCAAATTTAAATATTTTATTTTAAGTTCAATTGTTAAATTTTTAATTTTTTGAGTAAAAAAATAAATTTTATTTGTTTTTATTTATTCAAAAATCTAAAATAAAAAATTAGAAAAGACAAAAATCAGAAAAAGATTTTAACTTTTATTTGTTTTTGTTTTATTTCATTATTGGGTCAGACCAACCAAGCCCACTACTATCCATGACCCGGATCCATCAGAATCATTCCCTTCTTCACTCACCCTCTCGTCCCCCCTATGCCCATCTCGTTTTTCTTGTCATTCCAGATTCAAATCTCTACCAAATCTTTCCAGATTCATATCTCTGCATCTACGAAAATATCGCACTCCTTTTCATCTGTCTCATGATTTCGTTTTTCAAATCAGCATCATGGAAATTTATGGTGACTCGATTTTCTCTCCACTCTCCCATCCTTGATGAAGAGCAAGTGAAGGTAAGTATTGTTTCTTTCCTTTCTTACTCTCAATTAGAAATTAATGGGGATTTGGTTTCCGAATTTCTGCAGGTGCGACTGGGGCTCTATAAAAAAATGAAGAACGTGAGTAGAAGGGGAGACAACATCACACAGACAAAAATGCATAAAAAGGGAGATACGGATTCAGGGGACACTTAGATTAGGAAGGTCGTGTATTCAAGGAGAAGGATTTCTTTTGGGTAGATTTTCTTTTCTATTTCTCTTTCTCTTAGCATCAACTATCGGGTATTCCTCTGTATTTTGTCTTTCTTTCTTTCATGTTTTCCATTCTCTGTATAAGCACGTATGGAAGAGTAATTTGTAATTTGCATACCATGTGCTTGATGTAAAGCTTAAGCTAATTCATTTTTAAAGTCTATAAGGTGATTCAATTAATTTTTTAGTGATGCGTTGATTTTCTGTGTACAAGAACACATAAGCCGTGTAATTTGTAATGTTCACTGTACAAGTTTGTGAATTTTACTGGTTGTACCCCATGTGAGTCATCTTTTTTTTTAGTTTATAAGAATGCAGTTCTGTTGACTTGATTTGATGAAATCATGAAACTATGTCTTTTGCTGGTAACCCTCTGGAATGATATGATATTTGGTATTTATATGTTTATGAGAATGATAAATTTGTGTGTCAATGAAGGGAGAAAAATATAGAGATTGATGATGTTAAATGATACATTGATCCTCTTGTAAAAACTTGACTTTGATTTTGCTGATTGTATGCTTGTTGATCATGAATACTTGCTGTCCATGTCATGAAACAATCAGGGAAAACTTTGGTGTTGGTGATGCTTGAATAATTTGTTGAGCATTAAAATATGCTTTTCAGTTTTGAAACCTCTTTAACTATGTTCAATTGTTCATTTTTTATTTTACTCATCACAAAACTTACGTTTTAGCAATGCGCAGAAGTTGTTTTTGCCAAAAAAAAAAGGTGTATTAAATTGAATCCAAAGATGATGTTGCGGTGGAGTTGAGATACCCCAAAGTACATTGAGATACTACTAGATACAAAACATAAGATGCACTGAAATTAGATTTTCGCTAAACATCTCATACATTTTCAAAAAAAGTCATACTTAGAGACTAAACAATGACAATATGACACTTGACTCCGATCCGGCAACGTCTTCAATAACAGAAACAGCTTACATTGGAACAACTGTCAAGTATTTCCGGGGATACTTCACAGTTCTCGAACATAGGAGGGATTAACCTGAAACAAAAGGGTGAGGGGGTGAGATATAAAATCTCAGTGAATTCCCTGCAAACAGAGGGCTCAATCCCACACATATACATATATTAGTAAACTTATACGTATCATCAAGTATAAACATCATTGCTGCCCCCCACGCACCATGGTACTTAAGAGGGACTAGCTTTGGGTTCAATCCTGGCATCATCATGTCATTAAAAATATTTGTGAACCACTCATTCAGACATCCCATTTTAATTTTGTCACAGCAAAACGTCGCTGTTCCCCACGTACCGAGGTACTTAAAAGGAACCAGCTCTATAATGTAAGGCAGAACATACGTCTATGACCACAAGCGACGTCCCACTTGCTTTGTACTTACTTGCTTGCATTTCAAACTGAAAGGACTCTATACTTGCCTTCCAAACAGAAAGGACTTCTATGATTGCCTTCCAAATGGGAAGAACTCTATACTTGCCTTCCAAACTAAAAGGACTTCTGTACTTGACATCTGAAATGTCATTGATAACCATTCTAATTCGAATCATGAATAGAATTAGCATTGCTACTACCTTTGGATGCCAAATGGTGTTTCACATTCATTTCTTCATAATATTAAATAAATTAACTCACATATCAATTTATAGCTTAAAAACTAATGACCTAAAGCAAAACTTATAAACCATTCACATGAACAATATATAATCTCTCAATCAAGTATTCAACAAGGGATAATGCATCAACAACATAAGCAGAATTTCAGCAGTTTCAGTTAATTTCTATGATTTTATTAAAATACCAAACAAAGTCGGATATGGACAAAAGACCACTCCCTGGAAAGCTAAATAATTTGAATTTATAAATAAGATTTTAGTTTTAGAATACAGTTTACGAACACTTACAGTTTTAATAAGCAAGCTTCTGCACCCAGAAAACAGGGCAGTTACAATACTCCAAATTATGACAGGTTTTTCTTCATCAATGCTCAGTGTAAAACAACAAATTAAGTGCCTAAATTGTAGCATTTCGAGTCTATTTTACAAAATAACAAGAATCATACCTAACAAAGCCCCATAGAAATAATTATAAGAAAAATACTTCACATATGTTTATACGGGTTTCTGACTAGTAACTTCATTCGAGACTTTTCACAAACAAATTACATGCATGCAATTGAAATAATTTACATCATCAATATGCACTCAATTTACTTCATATAATCAACATTAAGGTACCAAATCAAACAATAAAAGCAAGCAAATCAAAATTCCTAAGCTTGGATTTATGGTTACCAAGCACTAAACTAAGGAAACTCACAAGTGGTGTAGAGGTTATGAAGCTTGTGTTTGAGTTGTCTCTCTTTTATCTTGATGGCTGTAATATCCCTCCTTAGGACCATGGTTTTGTAGGGAAGGAACTTGAAATGAAGAAAATGATGAGCTAAGGGTTTGATGTCCTTAGGTCACAATACCCATTTTTGCTAGAGAGCTCCAAATGAAAAATTGTGTGAAATAACATAGGCTTAGATGATTTAGAGGAGTGGGAATATCGTGTTGGTTTTTCAAAATAATGAATGGATGGTGTAGCTCTAGTGTGGGTCGAATTTCATGGCTATGGAGGAAGAAGAGCTCAAATGGAGGAAGTACATGAACAGAAGAGGTTTAGATGGTTAAGGCTTACAAGGAAATGATGTTAGAGCTTGAAAATCAACCTTGGATGATGATGGTTAGGGCTGGACGAATTTGTTGGAGCAAGGAGGAAGAAGAAGACTTTGGTGGTTTAAAGAAGATGAAGTTTGAAAGAGAAAATGAAAGTGAGTGTGTGTGTAGTGTGTGTAGCCGTGTAATGAGAGGAAAATAAGTGGAGAGTGATTTGTCACTTTAGCTATTATGGTCTAGTGTATTTGGGCTTTACCTCCCAAGGATCTCTATTAATACAAACTTAGTAATTTAACTAACCTTCATAATCTAAATAAAAGAAATATTCATATTCATATAAAGCTCATGAAATCATTTCCCAAAAATATTCAAATGTGTAAAGTAAGGAAATTGAAGATGGAAAAATAATAATAATTAATCAAGCATTTTTTTTTTTGAGATATTACATTACTCTCTCCCTTAGAGAAATTTTGTCCTCAAAATTTAGTAAAACCTACCCGAGAGAAATGCATTAGCAATGATTTATCAATAATAGTCATTGCCTTAGCAAACTTCCCACCTCATGACATTTAAAAGCATTCAAGTGATAATTGAAAACACAAAACTACTTCAGTTTGCATTTAGGTTCCTAGGATGGTTTCTACAAGATCCTTTGTCTAGTAGCTACTAAGCTTCCGGGTTTCAGACTGTGGTCAACCACTTGAACCAGCATAGTTTTGAAAGTTAAGCTGAGTCTTAAACTCATTTAGCTTCTGCTGCGGACTCTGATTTCTAAAGTCTTGAAGTCCTCGCTCTTTGAATACGAAACTAGAACTACAAAACATAACTACCGATATGGGCTTCAACTCTACTAACCCAAACCTATGTGCCCTTGTCTCAAACTTGATATCACATATACTATGATTCAATTTGCATTAAACATCAAATTTTATTTATTTATTTATTTATTTTTAATTTTTAATTTTTTTAATTTTATTTTTATTTTTACTTTCAACTAAACCAAAGACAGTCAATAACATGCTGGACTACGGTTGCTAGTCTCATCAATGCTAACACAGTATGTCAAGTTTAAAACAAAAGGAATTGTGCAATGCTACTCGGGTACCATAAAAGATACTTCTAGTGAACATGCAATCAATAACATAACCACTATGCAATTAAAACATGCAAGGATCCATTTACAAATCTTGAAACCTAGAACAGTTTCACTTTTCAAAACAGGTAACAAAACAGTTCAAAGGAATGTTATAATAAATTGTGAGTCAACCGACACCACATTACAGCATACTACACATATGCTAATCTGATTTAATTAGATATCCCAAACATCTTATGAGGTTCACATTCTCAAAATAAAAATCTTATGAACTCATCAACTAGTTCAAGAACAAACAAGCATCATACGGTCCTCTTAAATAATATTAAAAAGAATTAATCAGGTACAAGTCATGTATTTGCATGCATTCATTCTTTTCCATTAACAATATAAATCAAGTAATTAACAAGCTCATTACCATTTATAAACTATGGCATGTAATATCCTCCTCAACAAGGTTTATTTGAAATTTGATTCTACTTTACCTATATACTAAACCATATCCCTGAACTTATTAAAGAACATGATAAATTTGGGCCATTGATGATTCTCTGACTTGAAACCAAGAACATACAACAATGCATCTTAAATGATTTACATGTACAACCAAACAAATTAAACCTTCCCAATCTTGCATCAATTATCACACCCCAAGACATCACTAAGGAATATTAAAAGACTCTCATGCATGGAAGTCAGTTTGACTTAATGTAAAAATAATAAAGCGTTGAGAAAACACAAACATGGATAGATATTTGATCTTAGTGGTAGCTCATATATAATATGAAAAATCCTAGGGTACAAGGCCATAATAAGTATATCACATGCACCATAGGTTAGATTATGTCAAGAAAAACAAAAGCTAAATTATAGACTTTGTTCATGCGGCTTCAAACAGGCCGAGAAGAATTCGATCAGAGTCCAAAAACAAACAACAACTAATACCTAACTATAGGAATATTGTTGCAGGACAGAGCAGTTACATGCATGTATATATGAAAGGGTTAAGAGGTTTATCAATTATACTTAACATTTTGAAATATAGATTGGAATTAATAACATCTTATACATTCAATTTAGCTAATAAAAAGGTCATGCAAAATAAAGAATTAAAACATGAAACAAAACCGAATAAGAGGGAAGGATTTGTTCACTTTTAGTGTACATGGTTTTACCGCATTCCACCTAACAAGTAAAAACCGCACAAAGGATGAAACTTTATAACAACAATCACTCTTATTAGATTCAACGAGAGAAACAGAAAATAATGTGCATGTCTATCCATTTTTACTACCATCTTAAACAAAACAAAATTCAAAAGTCTAAGACATACAAGGCTAATCCATTCGGTTAAATTTCTCGAGATAGCAACAATTACTTAGCTTTATCTTGAAAAGATAGTGCATGCTTCTTTCACATTTACATATCATGTTCAGTTGACCTTCATGGTTACAATCAAAAGAATGCATCGAATAAGGCAACCAGTTCCCTTTCTATTCTCAAAACAACAGCATATAATAAGAGATAACTTAACTTATGTTTACCCTGCCAACTTCAGGTTACCAGGGTGCAACAAAAGAATTTGGGAATAGACACAATCACCTATTCTTTGCCAAAGATCCCGAGCTTGCAATGTTCCAATGTGTCCGACTAGAGGGAGAAACTTAAAGATCATAGTAGATACTCCTAAAACATATAGCAAGACATAACAACAACTCATAAGCATGAAAAGGTTATATTATTGCTACCAGCATTTATTTCCATACTCAAGTAATATGAATTATCATCTCATATCACATCCAGGCATAACAATTACACCACAAATAAGGTAAACACTCAGATTATAGGGAATGTAATTGTATTATTACTTTCTCACACTTGTGCATTGATCACAAAGAAAGAATATAACTTATTCAATATGATCTACACTGTAAGTCTACACAACACAAGCAACAACACATGGTTTATTGGTTTGCGTTTCATTTTGTGTTTGTTTTCTCTTTCTTATCTTGTCTTGTTGTTACACTCGCTAGGCTTGTCAAATTTGAACTCCCGAGGACCAATGTAAAAAGCACAGAAGAATTTGACCATTCTAAAAATAACTTTTGAAATGGATATATTCGTATTTTAAAAATACTACAAATCATTTAGAAGTGCCATAACAACAACATTCATAAAAAAAAACTTTTAACTTGCATTAGTCAAAAACATTTACTAGAAGATATTGCTCCGCTCAACTTATAAAACAACATTTATGTTCATCAAACTTCAACTAATTCAAGGGTTTGAAAATCGATTTATGAAGGGTGTACAATTAAAACATTTTCAAAAGATGACTTGTACAAAAGACTTGTCCTTGTGGGATAATACTCTTCGTCATTCTTCAAGCGAATACCTGAGGTGGCCTGCCTCATTAATTCACATGAAGAAAGTGGAACAATATCAGCCCACAGAACCTGACATACAAACCCCTAAGCCGGATCTTTCTTGACTCATACTCACAGTCCGATGGGATCGAACTGCCCTGATACCATAATGTAATACCCCAAAGTACATTGAGATACTACTAGATACAAAACATAAGATACACTGAAATTAGCTTTTCGCTAAACATCTCATACATTTTCAAAAAAGTCATACTTAGAGACTAAACAATGACAATATGACACTTGACTCCGATCCGGCAACGTCTTCAATAACAGAAACAACTTACATTGGAACAACTGCCAAGTATTTCCGGGGATACTTCACAGTTCTCCAACATAGGAGGGATTAACCTGAAACAAAAGGGTGAGGGGGTCAGATATAAAATCTTAGTGAATTCACTGCAAACAGAGGGCTCAGTCCCACACATATACATATATTAGTAAACTTATACGTATCATCAAGTATAAACATCATTGCTGCCCCCCACGCACCATGGTACTTAAGAGGGACTAGTTTTGGGTTCAATCCTGGCATCATCATGTCATTAAAAATATTTGTGAACCACTCATTCGGACATCCCATTTAAATTTTGTCAGTGCAAAAATGTCGTTGTTCCCCATGCACCGAGGTACTTAGGAGGAACCAGCTCTATACTGTAAGGCAGAACATACGTCTATGACCACAAGTGGCGTCCCACTTGCTTTGCACTTACTTGCTTGCCTTTCAAACTAAAGGACTCTATACTTGCCTTCCAAACTGAAAGGACTTCTGTGATTGCCTTCCAAATGGGAAGGACTCTATACTTGCCTTCCAAACTGAAAGGACTTCTGTACTTGACATCTGAAATGTCATTGATAACCATTCTAATTCGAATCATGAATAGAGTTAGCATGGTTACTACCTTTGGATGCCAAATGGTGTTTCACATTCATTTCTTCATAATATTAAATAACTTAACTCACATATCAATTTATAGCTTAAAAAATAATGACCTAAAGCAAAACTTATAAACCATTCACATGAACAATATATAATCTCTCAATCAAGTATTCAACAAGTGATAATGCATCAACAACATAAGCAAAATTTCAGCAGTTTTCAGTTAACTTCTATGATTTTATTAAAATACCAAACAAAGTCGGATCTGGACAAAAGACCACTCCCTGGAAATCTAAAAAGTCTAATTTATAAATAAGATTTTAGTTTTGGAATACAGTTTACGAACACTTACAGTTTTAATAAGCAAGCTTCTGCACCCAGAAAACAGGGCGATTCTGATGACTCCAAATTATGACAGCTTTTTCTTCATCAATACTCAGTGTAAACCAGAAAAATAAGTGCCTAAATTGTAGCATTTCGAGGCTATTTTCTAAAAAAACAAGAATCATACCTAACAAAGCCCCATAGAAATAATTATAAGAAAAATACTTCACATATGTTTATACGGGTTAACTTCATTTGGGACTTTTCACAAACAAATTACATGCATGCCATTGAAATAATTTACATCATCAATATGCACTCAATTTACTTCATATAATCAACATGTAGGTACCAAATCAAACAATAAAAGCAAGCAAATAAAAATTCCTAAGTTTGGATTTATGGTCACCAAGCACTAAACTAAGGAAACTCACAAGTGGTGTAGAGGTTATGAAGCTTGTGTTTGAGTTGTCTCTCTTTTCTCTTGATGGCTGTAATATCCCTCCTTAGGACCATGGTTTTGTAGGGAAGGAACATGAAATGAAGAAAATGATGAACTAAGGGTTTGATATCCTTAGGTCAGAATACCCATTTTTGCTAGAGAGCTCCAAATGAAAAATTGTGTGAAATAACATAGGCTTAGATGATGTACAGGAGTGGGAATATGGTGTTGGTTTTTCAAAATAATGAATGGATGGTGTAGCTCTAGTGTGGGTCGAATTTCATGGCTATGGAGGAAGAAGAGCTCAAATGGAGGAAGTACATGAACAGAAGAGGTTTAGATGGTTAAAGCTTACAAGGAAATGATGTTAGAGCTTGAAAATCAACCTTGGATGATGATGGTTTGGGCTGGACGAATTTGTTGGAGCAAGGAGAAAGAAGAAGACTTTGGTGGTTTAAAGAAGATGCAGTTTGAAAGAGAAAATGAAAGTGAGTGTGTGTGTGGTGT
Organism: Sophora flavescens; assembly: GCA_030762895.1. Classification (NCBI taxonomy): domain Eukaryota; kingdom Viridiplantae; phylum Streptophyta; class Magnoliopsida; order Fabales; family Fabaceae; genus Sophora; species Sophora flavescens. The sequence continues at coordinate 69,983,157 of CM061062.1, read as the reverse complement.
GTGTAGCCGTGTAATGAGAGGAAAATAAGTGGAGAGTGATTTGTCACTTTAGCTATTATGGGCTAGTATATTTGGGCTTTACCTCCCAAGGATCATATTTATTAAAACTTAGTAATTTAACTAACCTTCATAATCTAAATAAAAGAAATATTCATATTCATATAAAGATCATGAAATCATTTCCCAAAATTATTCAAATGTGTAAAGTAAGGCAATCGAAGATGGAAAAATAATAATAATTAATCAAGCAATTTTTTTTGAGATATTACATTTTTTTTTGTTTCCTTCCTCTTTTTCTCTATAAAACATCTAAAAACTACTTTATTTTTCTTTTCTTTTCTTTTTTTGTTTTCTTCCTCTTTTTCTCTATAAAAAATCTAAAAAAATGTTAAAAAAAAACTTCTTCCTTGATCCATTTTGTTCCAGGCGCTAGTATCTTTTTTTAGTTACTTTTTTTCAATTAATAATAAAATAAGTAAAACAATTCTTAATTTTTATTAGGTAAAATAAGTATTTTGAAATGTATTAATTATTTGCACAATCAATTTGCGGTAACCCGTTTTTTGGGCGCATTAGGGGTGTTGTGGGGGTTAAGTTCTCATCCTCCTCTATGCGTAGTCTCCCTCATCCTCCTCTGCGTATCGACTTCCGAACTCAACTAGGTTCCACAAAGGCCATTTTTTTAAAAGGTTCTCCAATTTTTACCTAAATAATAAAATTAGTGGCGACTCTACTCCTACAATTTAAAAGTATTTTTTTATCTCTGTCCCTGCTGCAATTTTTGGTTGGGAAATCCAGATAATTTCTTAGGATTTATTTCTTAGGGTTGTCTTTTGTAATAAGATTATTACTACTAGGGGTGTTCGCGGATTGGATTGGATCGGTTTTGAATCAAAAAGTCACCCGATCCAATGATGAAAAACAAAAGATAATATTCATTTAAGGGAGCTAGTTTAGAGTGCCCAGCACCTATTTTAAGCCCTCATGACGAGTGAGGAAAATTCTTGACCAATTTTGAGAGTTTGAGAAAAAAATTATTGAAATTTTTTATCACGTTCTTTTATGTTAAATATTCTTTTATGCTAATTCCCTGTATCTACTCACTTATCCTATTTTTTCCTTGAACTAGCTATAAATAAATTGTACGTAATTATTTTTCTAATTTTCTTAATTAATCTCCTGTTTTTCATGTTTACTCAATCAAGTATATACATGACATACATCAAAACGTTTAGTAAAATATAACTTCAAGACATTAACATTTATTTTAAATATTCTCATATATGTCATTCTAGCAGAAATATGAAAGATAATGAAGGTGTTAATTCGTATTTAAAAGTATGAAAACAATGCTTAAGTATGAGTAATATTATAATTTTGAAAATAATAGTATTTATATAGATTTGTTCGGATTGGATTGGATTGGATTGGTTTTCCCAATGAGATCCAAAATCCGATCCAATCCAATGAAAGTTAAGCGGTTTTTTTTTCGGTTTTTGGTTTTTTCGGTTTTTGGATTGTTCGGTTTTAGATTTTTTGGTCCGGTTTTTGCGGTTTGGGTCGGTTGATGAACACCCCTAATTACTACATCAAAATCAATATCGGTCTTATTATTTGTTAGTTTATTTCTCTCTTTTCCTCTTTCTCTACATAAAATTTGTCCAATTACTCTTGCAAGGGTAATGGCGAAGGAGGCGGCGAAGGAGGCGGCGCAGGGGCAGCTAAGCGTGAATTGAAAGGATGCGTAAATGACATCCTTAGAGTGAGAAGTTGGCTCACATATGAATATTCATTTTGTGAGGAAGACATTACGATCTTACTTGATACGGATACTAACCTGTCTTCCATCAAACCCACTGCCATCAATATTTTATAGGAGATATCAACACTTATTCAAAACGCCACATCGAACGACGTTTTGCTTGTCTACTATTGTGGACATGGATTCCGCATTAACGGCCACAAGGGTTAGGTTACCGGCATTATCCCTATCGATCACAAAAATCTCATTTCTGGTTAGTATTTCTTTAACTTAACTTTTATTTTTTTTCCATTATCAATCAATCTCATAATATTTTATTCAGTTATAGTTCTTGTTTCTTATTCAGTTCTAGAATATAAGAAACAAGAACTTTAATTTTGACAAACAAAGTGTATTTTGCATAAGATCTTTAATTTTGACTACGTACTCATTTCGTGTTAAGTTGCATGCAGGATCACTCGTCCAACCAAGCAAAACTAGCACACGCCCAACACAGTGAAAATATAAGCCCCCGTCCAATGAAGTGAACCAAGAACGACGTCCAACAAATAAAAGAACAAAGAAAGCACGTCCACTAAAGTATAACAAAGTAAAGAGCTGACGTCCAATGAAAAACTAAAGAGCTCGTCCACTAAAGTACCATTTGGAGCGCGTGCACTGAAGTACAACAAATACGCGTCCACTGAAAGAACAAAGAAAGCACGTCCACTGAAGGAAATAGAAGAACTCATCTGCTGACGTGGTACATGAAGCGCGTCCACAGGAAGAAACAGAAGAGCTCGTCTGCTGACGTGGCACATGAAGCGCGTCCACTGATGAAAACAGGAGAGCTCGTCTACTGATGAAAACAGGAGAGCTCGTCTACTGATGTAAAAGGGGACCTCGTCTACTGATGTAAACAGGAGAACTCGTCTACTGATGAAAATAGGAGAGCTCGTCTACTGATAGTGGCTCTGGGAGCTCGTCTACTAATGATACGCGCTAAGATATTTAATGAGAAGCTTCGTCCACTAACATGGCATATAAAGCTCGTCTACCAGTTGGAGCCCCTCCAATTGCCTTGTGTTAGCACTCTCGTCTACCAATTGGAGCCCGTCCAATTACCTTGAGGTAATACTCCTGTCTCCTGACGTGGCAAATAGACACGGATATTTTTCTCTTCAAAAAGACTTGGATATTTTTCTCTTCAATTAAACACAGATATATTACTCTTCAAAAATACTTCGCTACCCTTTCAGATGGAAAAAGTTATATTTCAAGAAGGACGCACACTCTACAAAGATCAAACAGAATCTCATTTCAAGATCAAGAATCAAGAAAGCAGATTTTGTTAAATCAGATCCAAATCTGTCTTAAATGATCCCAACGGCTATAATTTGTCTTCTATATAAAGAGGGATCAACGGAACAACAAATATACAACATATACAATAAACGCAACTCATTCTGATTGTGAAACAAATTAAAGTGCTTCATCTCTAAGAAAAGTATGATAGTAGTTAGAACTTCAATTTGTATTATCAGGCTTTTAGAGTCTTACAAAAACTCAATTATTTTCGTGAATTAGAGTGACTAAGAGAGGGTATCTCTTAGGGTTTAACAAGGATATAAGGGATCCTTGGGTATAGAAAAGCTAGTGTACTTTCTAGAGATTTTTCAAGCAAGGAGGTTATCCTTGTGTTGCTGTAATTAGAATTGTGTAATTGCTGATTATAGTGAAGAAAACCACAGAGGTGTGGGACTGGATGTAGGCTTACCAGAGGAGGTAGCCGAACCAGGATAAATTGGTTTGCGTGTTCTTCTCATCCCTAAACTCCATATACTTGTTAACTTGAATCTTTAATCAAACTGTGTTAAAATCTGTTGTTACTATTTATAATTCTTCTTGTCATCATTATTTGTTCCATAACCAAATTCCTGGAAATTAAAATTGAGTAAAAATCAATTTTCTTTAAAGAAACACTGTTTTGCTTTAAAGTGTTGAAAAATTTTTCAATACCTCAATTCACACCCCCCCCCCCCCCCTCTTGAGACCGCAGCCACTACCAACAATTGCCATCAGGTCTAAAACTTTTGTTACAAAGCTTAATAGCTTCAAGAGATGGCTACAAATGATATCCTGGGTGATGGGGCTTCACTCACTAGACCCCCCTACCTTTAATGGCTCCCAATACATGTATTGGAAAGAAAGAATGCTTATCTTTCTTGAGGCTGCAGGTTTAGATGTTTTAGATGCTGTTGAAAATGGTCCCTATGTTCCATTTATTCTTGATGCTAAGGGAAATAAACAAACTAAACCAAAAGATGACTGGAATGATGATGATAAAAGAAGAGTTGGTTATAATGCTAAAGCAAAAAATATTATAACAGCTGCTTTGAATTATGATGAGTTTTTCAGGGTCTCCAATTGCAAAATGGCAAAGCAAATATGGGATACTCTTCAACTCACTCCTGAAGGAACCAACGATGTGAAAAGAGCAAGGATGAATGCGCTAATCCATGAATATGAACTCTTTCACATGAAGAATGGTGAGGAGATAGATGATCTACAAAAGAGGTTTACACACATTGTGAACCAGCTAGAAGGACTCGGACATACAATCACAGATAAGAAAAAGATTAACAAGATTATGAGATGTTTGAGTCGTGAATGGCAGCCAAAAATTACTGCAATTGTTGAAGCAAAGGATCTTGACACCATGCAGATTGCTACTCTATTTGGCAAGTTGAAAGAACACGAATTGGAACTCAATAGATTGAAAAGTCATGAAGATAAGGAGAAAAGGAAGAAAGGACTCTCACTTAAGGCTCATATCTCCAAAGAATCAATAGAAAGTGATGAAGATGAACACCTTGACGAAAGTGAAGAATCCGAAGAAGAAGACATAGGATTGCTTATGAGGAAATTTAGAAGATTCATCAAGAAGAATAGAAACAAGAAGCAATTCAGTTTTCCTACCAAAAAGAACACAAATAAAGGTGAAAGCTCTTCCTCAACAATCAAATGCTTTGAATGTGGAAAGCTTGGACACTACAAAAATGAATGTCCAAAGCTACAAAAGAAAGAAAAGTATGAGAAGAATGACAACAAAGAGAAGAAAGGAAGAAAGCCTAGAAGAACATACATAGCTGGGGAAGAAAATGATATGGATTCCACTAGTAGTGAATCTGAAAATGAAGAAGCCAACCTATGTCTCATGGAAAATCAACAAAGTGATGGTGAAACCGAGGTAAATGATTATTCTCCTACCTATGATGAGTTACAAGATGCTTTTGATGAATTGCATGAAGAATATGTTAAAATTGGTAAACAACTTATATCTTCTAGGAAGATCATCGCAAAACAATGTAGTGACTCTGCATCTTTACAAATAAAGCTTAAAGAACTAGAAACCGAAAATTCACAATTACTTACATCTAGTTCAATTTGCACCAAATGCACTACACTAGAAAAGGAAGTTGAAAAACTGAATACAACTCTATCTAAGTTTACTTTGGGTAGAGATAACTTGAATGCCATATTAGGACAGCAAAAGGGTGTTTATGACAAAGCTGAAATTGGATATAAGCCAATGGTACATGAAAAATCTTTTAAGAAGCTTTTTGTTGCACCCATTTCCTCAACTAGTCCTTTTGTAAAATGCTATTTTTGTGCTAGAAAAGGTCACACAACTTCTACATGTCAATACAGAAAATCAACATACAATAGATAGAGTGAGACTGTAAAATGCATGGCCATGCTGAAATGAGTCAATATGAGATATTGACCTCATTTGTTGTTAAGTCTACTCGGGTATCAGGGAACATGATATTGAACCATACAAGGGTGACACATTCTATGCCTTGTGTTCAATATAGATATATGGACAAAGGGATAATAATGCACATGAATATTTGTCACAGAAAGGTTTCGTCAAATCATTGACTTTCTAACTACTTAGGTAGCAGTGATGTATTGCTAGATGCCGCTCACTGTTTGTAATATTAAATGGGATTTAATGTTACTACTAACGTTTTGGGAACCTATAGGGTCACACACATAAGAGCGAACTAAAAGAAGCATTAAAAGGAGAGTTGGACTTTCCTATTGGGCCTAGCGCATAGTACATGGGCTTAGGTCAAGTGCTGCTCACTAACTCACTTAAGGAGGCGCTACTATAAGTAGAACACTTAAGTTGTTGTGCACACAAGGTTGATACCCTTGCCGCACAGAGAGAGTAAGAGTGAACAGTAAGCCTCAGTTTTGAAGCTAGCACTGTAAGACAGAGACGCTTCAGGTTCGTGACGTTGGACGTTCACGGAGTCCGCTCGTGTGGATACCTCTGGAGACACCGTTCGTGAGGTGTTCGTGATAGACGAATTTCAGCCAACAGCCATCGCTTCAAGAGGTAAACTTTCTAATCATGAATCATGACCATTCGCATGGATCCTTCGATGGGAATTTTTCCGCTGCGTTTTATTTTGTTTTATACGCAAATTCCCAACAGTTATTGTTAGGGTCCATGGGTTAGGGGTTAGGGGCTGGGGTTTAGGTTCTTGGGTCTGGTTCTGGGTCTGGGGTTTGGGGGTTTGGGGTTTGGGGTTGGGAGTAGGGCGTTTAGGGGTTGGGGGTTATGGGTTTCCGGGTTAGGGGTTCGGGTTTAGGGGTTCGGGGTTATGGTGGGTTTGGGTTTAGGGTTGAGGGGTTAGGGTTAGGGGTTAGGGGTTAGGGTCTAAGGGTTAGGGGTTAGGGGTTAGGGGTTAGGGTTTAGGGTTTTGAGGTTAGGGTTTCGGAGTTCGGGGTTCAGGGTTAGGGGTTCCAGATTAGGGGTTAGGGGTTAGCGTTTAAGGTCTATGGGTTAGGGGTTAGGGTCTAGGGGTTAGGGGTTAGGGTATGGGGGTTAGGGTCTAGGGGATGTGGGTTAAGGGTTAGGTTTTAGGGTCTAGGGTTTAGGGATTATGGTTTAGATTTCGGTGTCCAGGATTAGGGTTTATGGGTTAGTGGTTAGGGGTAAGGGTTTAGGGGTTAGGAGTTGTGTGTTAGGGTTTAGGGGTAGGGGTTTTGGGGTTAGGGGTTAGGGTCTGGGTCTGGGGGGTTGAAGGTTTGGGTCCGGGTCTGGGGGTTGCGTGATTGGGGATTGGGTTTGGGGTTGGGGGTTCGGGGTTCGGGGTTGGGGGTTTGGGTTTAGGGGTTAAGGTTAGGGGTTTGGGTCTAGGCGTTAGGGTCTAGGGGTTAGGGTCTAGGGTCTAGGGTTTAGGGTTTCGGGGTTCGGGATTCGGGGTTCGGGGTTTGGGGTTTGGGGTTACGGGTTACGGGTTAGGGTTTAGGGTTTGGGGTTAGGGTCTGGGTCTGGGTCTAGGGGTTGAGGGTTTGGGTCTGGGTCTGGGTCTAGTTCCGGGTCTGGGCATTGAGGGTTGAGGGTTCGGGGTTTAGGGTTTAGGGTTTTGGGGTTCGAGGTTAGGGGTTCGGGGTTAGGGGTTAGGGTCTAGGGGTTTGGGGTTTGGGGTTAGGGTCTAGGGGTTAAGGGTTAGGTTTTAGGGTCTTGGGTTTTCGGTTTAGGTTTCGAGGTTCGGGTTCGGGGGTAGGGGTAGGGTTTAGGGGTTAGGGTTTGGGTCTGGGTCTGGGTCTGGGGGGTTGAGGGTTTGGGCCTGGGTCTGGGGGTTGGGGGATTGGGGTTTGGGTTTGGGGTTTGGGGTTCGGGTTTAGGGTGGTTAGGGTCTAGGGGTTAGGGGTTAGGGTCTAGGGTCTGGGATCTAGGGTTTAGGGTTTCGGGGTTCGGGGTTATGGGATACGGGTTAGGGTTTAGGGTTAAGGGTTAGGGACTGGGCCTGGGTCTAGGGGTTGAGGATTTGGGTCTTGGTCTGGGTCTGGGTCTGGGGGTTGGGGGATAGGGGTTAGGGTTAGGGTTTATGGGTTGGTGGATACGGGTTAGGGTTATGGGTTATAGGTTAGGGGTTAGGGTTTATGGGTTGGGGTTTAGGGTCTAGAGTGTATGGTCTAGGGTTTCGTGGTTCGAGGTTCGGGGTTCTGTGTTAGGGGTTAAGGGCTAGGGTTAGGGTTTATGGGTTAGGGGTTATGGTCTGGGTCTGGGTCTGGGGGTTGGGGGTTTGGGTTTGGGGATTGTAGGTTTGGGGTTTGGGGTTTGGGGGTTGGAGGTTGGGGGTTTGGTGTACACGGTTCGGGGTTTCGGGCTTCTGGCGTTCGTTGTCGTGTTCGGATTAGGGGTTTCGTGGTTCGGTGTTTGGGTGTTAAGGTTGAGGTTGAGGGTTGAGGGTTGATGGGTTAGGGTTTAGGGTTAGGGTTTAGGGGTTCGGGGTTAGGGTTTGGGTTTAGGGTTTAGGGTTTAGGGGTTCGGGTTTAGGGTTTAGGGTCTATGGTCTAGGGGTTAGGGGTTATGGTTTAGGGTGTAGGGTTAGGGTCAAGGGTTTATTGTTTCGGGGTTCGTGGTTTGGGGTTCGGGGTTCGGGTTTACGAGTTTCGATGTTCGGGTTCGGGGTCGGGGGTTGAGGGTTGAGGGTTCGTGGTTCGGGGTTTAGGGTTTACGGTTTACGGTTTACGGTTTTGGGGCTAGGGTTTCAGGCTTTGGGGTTTAGGGTTGAGGGTTCAATGTTCGGGGTTTAGGGTTTAGGGGTTATGGTTTTCGGGTTTAGGGTTTCGGGGATAGGGATTAGGGATTCGGGGTTCGGGGTTAAGGGTTTGGGCTAGGGATTATGAGTCAGGGGTTGGGGTTTAGGGTTTAGGGGTTAGGGTCTTGGGTCTGGGTCTGGGGGTTGGGGGTTTGGGGTTTGGGGATGGGGGTTGGGGTTGGGGTTGGTTGTTGCGGGTTTGGGGGTTCGGGGTTAGGGGTTCGGTGTTAGGGGTTCAGAGTTAGTGGTTCGGGGTTAGGGTTGAGTTTTTGGGTTTAGGGTTTAGAGTTTAGGGGTTAGGGTTAGGGGTTATGGGTTAGGGTCTTGGGCTTAGGGGTTAGGGAATAAGGGTTAGGGGTGAGGGTATAGGGGTTTGATATGATCCTAATCCGAACCGCCTTGAAGTTTCAGACAAAAGAAGGATATTGACGCCACACTCAAGATATAGGTGAGAAGGTGAGTTATAAGTCATGGGTTTGATCGCCACAAGTTGCCTCGATAAGATCGGATTTAGTTCTTTTAACCAAGAACCCAAGGGAAGCTCTCACAATAGAGAAAACTCTTCAAATTTCATTATCTGCAAAACTGATTTGTGTAGTACAAGAGTTCCCTATTTATAGGCTAACTTGGAAATACAAGAAATAAAACTCCCACTATCATGCATTTACCACAAATTGGTAATTGCATTTACATTACCTAGTAAATGAGCATAAACATGGTATCCCACTATCATGCATTTACCACAAATTGGTAATTGCATTTACATTACATTGTAAATGAGCATAAACATAATAATAAGTTCCCACTAGTCATTATTATGACTTAGAGCACTAATAGGATGCATTTAGTGAGGCTAGCAGAATACAAAAGGTCAACCTAAAATTCAGCCCAAAAATAATACGAAAATTATAAATAAAAATTATAAAAATATAATAATCTGAATATGCTTCTTTCCACATGCTCAAGTCATCCATGTTCCTATCATTCCCCACTTCTTGAAAGTGATTTGTCCTCAAATCCAAACCTGCATTAAAAGTCAGTGGATTATCTAATAAAATCTTGCTTTTGTTCTCTCCCCATTTTGCTTGATAATTGGCTCTTCCATCCCCTTTTCTCTCATAATTCTCATTTTTCATGAGATATTTCTCATTGTTCTCTTTTTCTTCAACTTTTATCTCATGGTTCTCCACTTTTTCTCTCTCATGGGTTTCTTTTTTCTTTAATTCTTCTTTTTCCTCAGTGCTTTCTTTTTTTTCTTCTTTTTCACCACTCTCCATTTCCTCTTCCTTTCTCTCATGAGTTTCCTTTTTCTTTACTTCTCCTTTCAAGTACATTTGATCTTCATACACTTGTTTTGGTGACAATGGTCCAAGAGTAATTTTGCGATTATTAAATACAAATGAGTACTTATTTTTGTAGACATCATATTTCACTTGTCGTTCAACTCTCCAAGGACGCCCAAGTAACAAGTGCCTAGTTTCCAAGGGAACAAAATCACATAACACCTCATCTTCATATCTCCCAATCCGAAACGACACTCGTACTTGTTTTTTCACCATCACGTCACCGAGATCACTAAACTCCGGGATGCTGCAAATGACATACGGTTGTGGATGCTCTATAAGAGGAAGTCCTAACTTTTGCACCATGGTGGTACTAGCTAGGGTAACGTATCCCCTTCTATCAATGACCAAGCTACATATCTTGTCCTTCACATAGCATCTAGAATAGAAAATATCCTCCCTTTGCTTTGTATCATTTTTCTTCATTACCTCCATGAAGAACCCACTTAGAAAAATTCAAACTTTGCATACAACCACCAAGAAAGATGAATAAAATTTGGAATTCCTCAAATGATTTTTTTTATTTTCGTATTTTTTTATACAGAATAGAAAAGAACAAAGAAATATAGCACTTGAAATTCAAGGATCCTAAGCTCTGGTACCAAATGATATGATCCTAATCCGGACCGCCTTGAAGTTTCAGACAAAAGAAGGATATTGACGTCACACTCAAGATATAGGTGAGAAGGTGAGTGATAAGTCATGGGTTTGATCTCCACAAGTTGCCTTGATAAGATCGGATTTAGTTCTTTTACCCAAGAACCCAAGGGAAGCTCTCACAATAGAGAAAACTCTTCAAATTTCATTATCTTCAAAACTGATTTGTGTAGTACAAGAGTTCCCTATTTATAGGCTAACTTGGAAATACAAGAAATAAAACTCCCACTATCATGCATTTACCACAAATTGGTAATTGCATTTACATTACCTAGTAAATGAGGTTAGGGGTTCGGGATTAGGGGTTAGGGGTTAGAGTCTGGGTCTGGGGGTTGGGGGTTGTGGGTTTGGTGTTTGGGTTTAGGGGTTAGGGTTTAGGGGTTAGGGTCTGGGTCTGGGTCTGGGGGGTTGAGGGTTTGGGTCTGGGTCTAGGTCTAGGTCTGGGGGTTGGGGGATTGGGGTTTGGGTTGGGGGTTCGGGATTCGAGTTTAGGGTTAGGGTCTAGGGGTTAGGGGTTATGGTCTAGGGGTTAGGGGTTTGGGTCTAGGGTCTAGTGTCTAGGGTCTAGGGTTTAGGATTTCGGGGTTTGGAGTTCGGGGTTACGGTTTAGGTTTAGGGGCTGGGTGCGGGTGCTGGGGTTGAGGGTTTGGAGTGCAGGTGCGGGTGCAGGTGCAGGGGGTGGGGATGGGGGTTAGGGTTAGGGGTTAAGGGTTATGGGTTAGGGTTATGGGTTAGGGGTTATGGGTTATGGGTTATGGGTTAGGGGTTATGGGTTATGGGTTAGGGTTTAGGGTCTAGGGTTTATGGTCTAGATTTTCGGGGTTCAGGGCTCGGGGTTCGAGCTTATGGGTTATGGGCTAGGGTTAGGGTTTAGGAATTACGGGTTAGGGGTTAGGGTCCAGGTTTGGGGAATTGGGGTTTGGGTTTGGGTTTGGGGTTTGGGGTTTGGTGTTCGAGGTTTGGAATTCGGTGTTCGGGCATTCGGGGTTCGGGGTTCGGCGTTCAGGGTCGCATTCGGGTTAGGTGTTTCGGGGTTTGGTGTTCGAGTACGGGGGTTGAGGTTTAGGTTGAGGGTTGAAGGTTGAGGGGTTAGTGTTTAGGGTTAGGGTTTAGGGTTTCGGGGTTCGGGTTAAGGGTTTTGGGTTTTGGGTTTAGGGGTTAGGGCTTAGGGTTTGGGGTTTGGGTTATGGGTTATGGGTTAGGGGATAGGGGTTAGGGTCTTGGGCTTAGGGGATAAGGGTTAGGGGTGAGGGGATAGGGGTTAGAGTTTAGGGTCTGGGGTTTAGGGTTTTGGGGTTTGGGGTTCGGGGTTCGCGGTTACGGGTTACGGGTTTGGGGTTCGGGGTTAGGGTTTAGGGTTTATGGGTTAGGGTTTAGGGGTTTGGTGCTAGGATTTAGGGGTTAGGGGTTAGGGGTTAGGGTTTAGGGGTTAGGTGTTAGGGTTTAGGGTTTATGTGTCTAGGGGTTGGGGGATTGGGGTTTGGGTTGGGGGTTTGGGGCTTGGGGTTGGAGGTTCGGGTTTCGGGGTTAGGGGTAGGTTCTAGGGGTTAGGGGTTAGGGTCTAGGGGTTAGGGGTTAGGGTCTAGGGTCTAGGTTCTAGGATTTCGGGGTTACGGGTTAGGGTTTAGGGTTAGGGTTTAGGGTCTAGGTCTGGGGGTTGAGGGTTTGGGTCTGGGCCTGGGTCTGGGTCTGGGTCTGGGGGTTGGGGGATAGGGGTTAGGGTTAGGGGTTAGGGGTTAGGGGTTATGGGTTATGGGTTATGGGTTAGGACTTATGATCTAGGGGTTATGGGTTAAGGTTTAGGGTCTAGGGGTTTTGGGGTTCGGGGTTCGGGGTTCGGGGTTAGGGTTTAGGGGCTAGGGTTATGGTTTAGGGTTTACAGGTTAGGGGTTGGGGTTGGGGTCTGGGGGTTGGGGGTCTGGGTCTGGGGGTTGGGGGTTTGGGGTCTGGGGGTTGGGGGTTGGGGGTTTGGTTTTCGAGGTTTGGAATTCGGGGTTCGTGCGTTCGGGATTTCGGGTTTCGGCGTTCGGGGTCGCATTCGGGTTAGGGGTTTTGGGTTTGGGGTTCGGGTTCGGGGGTTGGGGTTGAGGTTAAGGTTGAGGGTTGAGGGGTTAGTGTTTAGGGTTAGGGTTTAGGGGTTCGGGCTTAGGGTTAAGGGTTTGGTTTTAGGGTTTTGGGTTGAGGGTTTAGGGGTTAGGGGTTAGGGGTTAGGGTTTAGGGGTTAGGGTCTAGGGGTTAGGCTTTAGCGTCTAGGGTTTAGGGTTAGGGTCAAGGGTTTATTTTTTCGAGGTTAGGGTTTTAGGGTTTGGGATTAGGGGTTCACGGTTAGGGGTTCGGGTTTAGGGTTGAGGGTTAGGGTTGAGGGTTCGGGGTTCGGGGTTTAGGGTTTAGGGGTTTACGTTTCGGGGTTTGGGGTTGAGGGTTGAGGGTTCGAGGTTCGTGGTTTAGGGTTTTGGGATTTGGGTTTCGGGGTTTAGGGTTCTGGGGTTTGGGGTTCGGGGTTAGGGATTCGGGATTCGGGGTTAAGGGTTAGGGGTTAAGGTTTAGGTGTTGGGGTTAGGGTCTTGGAGTGCGGGTGCAGGTGCTGGTGCCGGGGTTGGGGGTTTGGGGTTTGGCGATGGGGGTTGGGGTTAGGGTTGGGTGTTGGGGGGGTGGGGGTTCGGGTTAGGGGTTCGGTGTTAGGGGTTCGGAGTTAGTGGTTCGGGGTTAGGGTTAAGTGTTTGGGTTTAGGGTTTTCGGTTTAGGGTTTAGTGTTTAGGGGTTAGGGGTTAGCGTTTAGGGGTTAGGGTTAGGGGTTATGGGTTAGGGGCTAGGGATTAAGGTCTTGGGCTTAGGGGATAAGGGTTAGGGGTGAGGGGATAGGGGTTAGAGTTTAGGGTCTATGGTTTAGGGGTTCGGGGTTAGGGGTTACGGGTTTTGGGTTCGGGGTTAGGGTTTAGGGGTTAGGTGCTATGGTTTTTGGGTTAGGGGTTAGGGTTTAGGGGTTATGTGTTAGGGTTTAGGGTTAGGTGTTTGGGGGTTGGGGGATTGGGGATTGGGGTTCTGGATCGGGGGTTCGGGGTTCTTGTCCAGTGGTTAGGGTTAGGGCCCAGGGTTAAAGGGTTAGGGGTTGGGTCTAGCGTCTAGGGTCTAGGGTTTAGGATTTCGGGGTTAGGGGTTCGGGGTTAGGGTTTAGGGTTATGGGTTAGGGTCTGGGTCTGGATCTGGGGGTTAAGGGTTTGGGTCTGGGTCTGGGGGTTGGGGATATGGGTTAGGGTTAGGGGTTATGGGTTATGGTTTAGGGGTTAGGGGTTAGGAGTTAGGGTCTAGGGGTTATGGGTTAGGGTTTAGGGTCTAGGGTTTATGGTCTAGGGTTTCGGGGTTCGAGGTTTTGGGTTCGGGGTTAGGGGTTAGGGTATACCGTTTACGGGTTAGGGGTTAGGGTCTGGGTCTGGGGGTTGGGGGTTTGGGGCACTAGTGCAGAAAAGGGATTCCACATCGGTTATTTTTGGCTTTACACATCGATTTTAAAACTGATGTTGAAACGACCGATGTGGTTTATTGGCACTTTACACATCGGTTTTATAACCGATGTTTATAATATTTTATACAGCGGTTAACTCTTAACCGATGTGGAAAATTAATTTGTCAATTGGTATCCTATTGGGAAATTTCACTTTACACATCGGTTTTATATAAAACCGATGTGTAAAGTGAAATTTCCACATCGGTTTTAATAAAACCGATGTTTTTTTTCCTGTTATTTACATTTCTATCATTCCTTCCCCCTGTTTTGATGAATGCAGATCAATATATACCAGAATAACATACTGTAAATATTCTCAACACAACTTACATATATTGAATTTATTACGAACAATACATATATATATATACGTTCAATTACATTCAGAGACAACAAAAATAATTAGAAACCAAAAAGCTACATGATATATTATAGATTTCATATCAAAATACATATAATCAGTCAAAAGTAATAACTAGTACATGATAAGTTTTTAAACTAACTACATATATAAAAACTATGGTTGGTACACTTCAAAAAAGAAAGTTGCCCAACGTCTCTTTATGTTGTTGATGTCGGAATCAGATAATGGAGTTGGATTGTTGAATATCTGCAAGTTTAATTGGACAAAAGATTATATCTTTTAAGTAATAAACTAACATAAAACATATAACGAATCTATGCTATTACTTCTAATTGTGTCAATTAACATTTACCTCGTGCCATCTTTCAGTGATCCTGGAGGAGATAATTTCCAACATCCACTGCATCACATAGTAGCCACATTCCCATGACCCACGTTGTATAAGTGACTACGTACAAATGAAACCCAATTAGAATATGAGGAATTAAATAAAATAGAAATCAATTATTGTACCCACTGCATTTGATGCATTTGAACTAATAAATATCTTACGCTGGGAATAATCCATCTGATAGCCCGAGTACGCCTTTCACCACGCAACATGTGGGTTGCATTAATAGACCTATCATGACAAAAACATTAATTAAAGTATATCTAATAGATTTCAGATAATTAAAACAACTGCATTACTGATTATAAAGTATTTTAATGCTTACGTTTCGATGATCGTCTTGATTGATTCATGGCTTATTTCCCAATGAGCAGAAGAAGACCACGACGTTCATTCTTGGGTACAAGAGCAACAGTTGCCAATGCAGGTTGTATTTGCGGAACAGTTAGTGACTAAGTCATATATAGTTATACTTAAATAACCGGTACTTACTTATTGAGATAAGGAACAAAATAGAATTGATGATCGTCTCGGGCAAGTATATCACGTATGGTAGTGACCGGGTCTTCTGATGCTAGGAGAACATCACCCTGAATGAACATGGGGTCAATGAACCCATAAAGGGCGAGGTTACCCTGATCGACTAACATACGATGCAGATACCTAATATATTGGAAAAACATGTTAATTATCATAGTATTTAAAAATTAATTACGTACTTAACTTATAAATAAAATGTACTTACGTGCACCATAACGATATGTGTGCAGAACTAGTCATTTCTTTATTGAGTACCATCTCCATAAGTTCCTTCTTTGGGATATACAGTTCATCACCAGGGCTGGCATCATGTTCCAACCTTACCAAGGCTGTGTCATTCTCCATGGTGACAACCTGTATAGCCAAAACTTTAAAAACATCACCATGGCCAGGTGCCCCTTTGTCGATCCCCTAAACAACATAGATATATATTAGTAATCACGGATAATTAAGTTATTTAATTCGTTATTAACTAAATGGTCAAATGAATACCTTGGCAGGAGCAGACATCTCTGGTCTTCCTAGATTCGACCTTTTAGGCACAATATCATTTCCAACATCCTATAACGAATAAAAATAAAGCATTATCTTTAAACAATAATAAATTATTTCAACTATGAATATAGAAAAACACAACTAACCGAATACCTCAGATGCAACAAGAAAGGCGACCAGTCTTCTTGGCCGGAGGATGAAGTTCACGGGGCCCGACCCACTTGTTTGAACCTCCTCAATGGGCACGGGGACTCGAGCATCGGCATCTCGAATAATCTCAACAACGACCCTCGGTGATCATCCGGTAATAACCGATGGTGTATGGTATTACCTAAGTTATTATATGCCCTACCCAATGCCACTAAGCGGCAATGATGATGATCATCAACATACAGCTCACATCTATCAGGGTCGTCGTCATCATCATCATCATCACCATCATCACCATCATCATCATTTTCAGGATGATGAGGAGGATCACATGAGCCCTTAGTGCTCACATGGACAGAGGGTTGGACGAGAGGGTTGGACACCTTTGTCATCTCTTTGGGACATAGAAGTGAATATTGCCATCTGCTGGGCAAACTGCTCGGCCATCTCCTGTCGAAGCTTAGCTGCAATCTCCTGTTTTAGCCGTGCTCTATCTGCATCAACATCCCTGTGGCATTGGTATGAATATGAACCATGGTATTGGTGAATGCTGACGCCCCATCCAACACCAATGACACGGCCCGGGTGGTCTGGTTTACCGATTGAAGTAGCTAAGATATCATCGCGTCCTCTAGGAACAAAGGTTCCTTGGGTTAGCTGCTCGTCCAAGGCATCCTATCACATAAAATATCAGGTCATATTACATTTCGGTAACAATCTTAAAATGACAATTACAATTCAAACTATACTTATAATCTTCTCAGCTATTTGGCGGGCCTCCTCGGATGTATATTGTCCCGTTTTTCTTTGTCGGGCCCTCTTCCATTTACGATGGCGTGGGGGTGGAGGTGGATCAACACAACCTCTGGACGATTTTCAGTATTAGGATCCGCCTGAGATGCTGCTTCCTAACGTGCTTTCTTTTCCTCTTCAACCATCTTCTGAACAAGCTTTTTATATCCCCCACGAGACATGACATGGGGGTAGACATTCTTGCTTTTGTTTTTCTGCCCCTTTTTCCTCTTCTCCTGTTATAAATAGAAGACAATTAAATTACATAAGTAAATAAAATTAATGAAATTACATAAATTTAGAGACAAATCAAATAAGTTAACCTGAAAGCTGGGATCGCGTCGGCTCTGAACAAAGCGATCCCACGTCGCCTGGTCAAGAAATGGATACACCTCTAGTGGGTTCTTTTTACATTTTGGATTGAATACATAGTATCTGCCCAGGTCGGCCTTAAAAGCCCTCCAACGCTCTCCAGCATACTTTAGCAAACGCTTCTTCATAACGTACGTATCCAGTATGTCAAAGGTCAACTACATTAAGACCAAAAGAATCAACGAATTACTGTATGATATTATTAAGATAAAAATAAAGTAGATACAGACAAACACAGGACGTAGAAGTATAGATACCAGAATACTCTCCCATATCTGATCCTTCACGTCCACCGGTACATCTTTCCACCTATCAATGAGTATACTAGGCCTGTTCCTAGCAAGGGTCGCCACAAAACTGTTAAACTGATCTGCCATTGGCCTAATAGGATTGAGGTTACTATCAAAGTCTACTCTTATCCTTTGATCTGAACCACAGTTGGCAGTCAAATTCCTCATTTGTGTGGCACGTCTACCCTTTCTACCAGTAGACGGGGTCTCCGACCCGCTGCATGAAGGAGGGATATCCTCACAATCAGCCATGTATACCTGTTTAAACAAAAAAAAAAACTTGTTAGTATGTCAGGATAAATATCAAACATAACTTATAAATATCGATCAACGTACATAAACATAACTTATAAATATCAACGTAAACATATAATATGCCAAACTTGATGGTAATATCAAACTAAACTTACTTTGTGGTCAATTAGTAAAGTTCTCCCATAACCCTTCTTGGTGATCATTACGAGTAGCATGTACATCATCCACTTCATTTTCCTCATTGAAATTAGGCACTCGTGTTGAGAAAGAAGGAGTATCAGAAATATCAAGAGTTGAATCGTGATTTCCCTCACTACCATTATACATGTTTTTTCCCTGGAGAACCACTGACCACCTTTTGTTAGAAGGATCACGGATATAAAACACTTGTTTTGCTTGGGATGTCGTGATGAAAGGTTCCTCTTTATTACCTACCTTATTAAGGTCCACCAATTTGAATCCTAACTCATCGGTTTGCACACCATTGTTACTGTCGACCCTGAGACATTTTAAAACAGGTACTCTAAACTTCGTGTAATCAACCTCCATATCTCTTCAATGATTCCAAAGTATGAAACTGATGCCATAACAGGGTTTTTATCTTTCGAACTAGAGAAATGCATGGACTCAGCGACGACCATAACCCCATTGTTTTGCATAGTACTTTTGTCATCCTGGGACTTTGTATAGAAGGAAAACTTATTGATATCGTACCCACTCCAGCATATGACATCAAAGTTAGGCCCTGTGCTAGCCATTTTAATGTATCAGAAGCAATACCATCCTTTGCAATTTTTTCTTTAAACCAGTTCAAGAAAGTCTTGTTATGCTTGTTCAAACACCATTTTTCATTCATTCTAGGGTAAGTTTCGTTGATGATGCTTTTATGCTCACATAAGTATGGTTCAACCTCATCAGTGTTATTCAATATATACAAATGTGCTTGAAGCACTTCCTCCTGATCCATGCTCTTAACAGTGATACCTCGTGTACCCTTACCATCATATCTTCCTTCGTGACGAGACTTCGGAAGCCCTACAGGTTCCGCTTCTGACATGTAGTCTGTTCAAAACTCAATAGCTTCTTCTGCAACATACCTTTCAACAATAGATGCTTCGGGACGGTGTGGATTTTTCATATATCCTTTCAAGATCTTCATGTATCGCTCAACCGGATACATCCACCTTAAATAAACGGGGCCGCACAATCTAATCTCCCTCACTAGATGAACAATCAAATGAACCATGATGTCAAAAAATGAAGGTGGAAAATACATCTCCAATTGGCACAAGACAATGGCTGCCTCATTTTCCAACTCATCCAAATTTTTAGTGTCAATGACCTTGCTACATATAGCATTGAAGAATAAGCATAACCTAGTAATGGCATGTCTGACTTTTTTAGGCAATATGTCACGAATGGCCACCTGTAGTAGTTGTTGCATCAAGACATGACAATCATGAGACTTTAAGCCAACTAATTTGAGATCTTTCATTGAGACAAGTCTTATGATATTTGAAGAGTAACCCTGTGGCACTTTGACTCCCCGTAGACATTCACAGAAACTTCTTTTCTCTTTTTTTGATAAAGTATGACATCTTTGAGGGCAAATAAGTCTTCTTATCCCCCACTTTAAGTGGAGCTAACTGCTCTCGTATACCCATCGCAACTAGATCCAGACGATCATTCACACCATCCTTTGTCTTGCCTTGAATGTTGAGAAGCGTTCCGATTAAAATGTCACACACATTTTTCTCTACATGCATCACATCAATACAATGTCTTACATCAAGCTTGCACCAGTATGGAAGATCAAAGAAGATCGACCTCTTCTTCCATATTTTCTTCTCGGTAGCCTTCTTCTGGGTCTTCCCATAGATAACATTAGTATTGTTCACCCTTTCATAAACTTGCTCTCCAGTCAAGGCCACCGGAACAATTTCATTCTCCGGAAGTCCATTGAAAGCTTTTCTCAATCTACGATAAGGATGATTACGTCGGAGAAATCTTCGATGCCCAAGGTAAACCGTCTTCCTTCCATGTTGCAGTTGATGCTAAAATGTGCCTTCTTCACATATTGGACATGCTTTATGCCCCTTAACACTATACCCACACAGGTTCGCGTATGCTGGAAAGTCATTGATGGTGCAAAATAACATGGCACGCAATCTGAATGTCTCACGGCAATACCCATCGATCACATCAACGCCTTCATCCCACAACATTCTCAAGTCTTCAATCAAGGGACTCAGATAAACATCAATATCATTTCCTGGCTGTTTAGGACCCGAAATCATCATACTTAACATAATGTATTTGCGCTTCATGCACAACCAAGGAGACAGGTTGTAAATTACCAGGAGAACAGGTCATGAACTATGAATACTACTTAAGTTTCCATATGGATTCATTCCATCGGTAGCAAGTCCAAGCCTGAGGTTTCTGGGCTCATTGCCGAAATCCGGAAACAAACTATCAATTCTCTTCCATTGCAAAGAATCGGCTGGATGCCGAAGCTGTCCATCACACTTCCTCTCATCTGCATGTCATCTAATGTTCTTTGCGTCATTTACATTAGCAAACAATCGCTTGAATCGCGGAATCACGGGAAGATACCATAACACCTTCGCAGGAGGACCTTTGGTGACCACATCACAAATAGAATCACCATCCTTCACTTTGTAGCGTGATACCCCACACCTGGGGCACTCGTGCATCTCTTCAAACTCTTTCCTGTACAATATGCAATCATTGGGGCAAGCGTGTATTTTCTTATACTCCATACCCATCGGACACAATATCTTCTTCGCCTCATAGTTTCGATATGGCAATGTGTTTCCTTATGGAAGCATTTCTTTCAACAAATCAAGCAATTCGGTAAAGCTTTTATCGCTCCACCCATTTCTCGCCTTCACATTGAACAATCTTAACACCGCTGACAACTATGTGAAATTAGTGCACCCCGGATACAAAGCCACTTGCGCATCACTGCACAAAGTATCATACACATGTGTGCGCCGAAAAGACTCTTGCCCAACATCACGGATCATGTCCTCTAGTCCATCGTCCATTTCCACGTCATCAACTTCCTCTCTATCTGACACCCTCGGCCTGTCTAACGATTCACCATGACATATCCATGTTGTATAACTCTTGCAAATCCCCTCACCAATAAGATGATCACTTATCTCCTCAGCTTCTAGTCGTCTCTCATTCAAATAGTTAACACAAGGACAATAAAACCTTCCGTTACCACTATCAAGAGCATTTGTTTTTGCAAACTGTAGAAAATCTTCCACTCCATTCTCATACTCATCACTTGTCCGTCTAGCATTCATCCAACCGCGATCCATGACTAAACCAATACCTTCATACTTAGTCCAACATATTCATCAACCACTTCTTATGACAGGGTATGGCCCTATCCCATTCGAGAAGAAACTTTTTCAACATTCGGTTAACAGTTAGTCCTTAACTCTCATGCTCATACTCGACAAAATTTCGGCAGCATTTCCCTACGGTCTCCGACGTACACTACTTGAACGCGATGACATCCACCACGATAAAGTATGCACCCAGAGAACGAAAGGAAATGTATCAATCCGAACTTTCATCAAGTATATAACATTAGAATCAATGAATAACTATTATAACTAAATTAAGAAAAAGTTTTTTCCCAAACTGTACAACTTTGGACGATTCAAGATCCAACACAATGAGCGGTACATTAAGCACATACACGTACGCTCAGTAGTATTGCATCTCAAACGGGAAACTAAGGCTTTACTAATTATTGTGGGCATATTCTCAAATCAAATAAATTTTCAAGAAAATACATTAAAACTCCAATGAAAGCTTTTCAGCCAAAACGTACATTCTGAGAGACACGCCTAGTTGTTATTGTGCAAAGACAGCAGAGAAGTGAACAAAGCAGAGGCAGTAGCACTATGCAACAGAGTCAAGGACACTCCTCAAATCAAATCCATGCAGTCTAGGAAAATAACACCTGTCAATTTCTTGTTCTGCAAATAGAGTAAGAAAGTTGGTCAGCGGCAATGATTGGTAGAAATGCTAAATGTTAGAAATGCTTAAAAATGAGTCATATAGGATATGTATGAAGAACTCCGTTAGTAATTCAGTATATAGGTCAATGTCCAAAAAGATCTAACTACTAGAAATTTTATTTAGACGAGCATTAGACATTTTTTACACTTGACAAGAAGATGCATGCTGACAAGAAGTTACTCTATTTGAAGACAGGCTTGGCAACATCTGTGTGTGTGTGTGTAGCATGTAAAAATTTAGACAATTTGGAGAAGTTTTAATCATAAGTAATAAAATTTGGTTCACCATAAATTAAGAGCAATACATGCATTCCTCATTGTTTATGTCCTTCACACCCAAGTTATACTATTATAACACATTATAAACCACATAAGCAGGGTAATGGACCCATTAAAAGAAACCAGACAGTAATTGTAAAGGAGGAGGGAAAAAAGCTTCAAAAGTAACATGTCAATGTCGTGTTTAAAATCCTCATATGCATCTTTCTATTCATCACCAAGTCTTTACAGTTTGCACAATGCTGATTTTGCTTTTTCCATTCAATATGGATTCAACAATTAAAACAGTTGGCAAATTTTGAGAATCAATATATGCATACTAAAGCAATATCACATTTGATTTCAATCCAGTATATGTTTGCTAGTTAAGTGAATATTTCATAGAAAAGGATATCGCACCAATGAGACATCCATGTCATTTATCTCATCACCATGGTAAATCCAATCTTTGTAACCATATACAAGTCCTTTGCTTATTAAATGATCAAACACTACATCTCTTTTTTCCCAACTATCATTGCAACATACATCACAAGGGCACAAAATCTGTTCTCCTTCAACCTTTCCTTTAGTGAATGCAATATCCAAAAAGTATCTAACACCGTTGATATAATCATCACCATATCGAGGCAAGTCAATTCAATCCTTGTTTATCATGTTTGGTTTACTGAACAACAATGAAACATTATCAAGAGGGAATAAATTTAAGAAATTAAAAAGCTATGAGAATTGGCATAAAATAAACTAAAGCTTAGAGAAAGTTGGATTGCTATAGTCATAATCATGTCAGAGTATAGTATATAGAGCTAGACTTAGTAGTTAGTTAGACTATAACTTCTTCGATAATGAACCAAGCTATATCTAAGAGGTGGAAAAGAAGCAAAGAGCAGGTGAAAAACTGTAATGATGTACTCAAATAAGTTACAAACACATAAGTTTGAGCAATTTTCACCCATACATTTTGTAAGCTCAACAGCCAAGACTAAAAAACTAACAGCCCCAAGCATAGACTAGGTATAAAACTGTATAAACCTCCCCCAAAAAGAACACTATCCCCTGCCACCGTAAAACAGAACAATGTACGTGGCAAAATCGAAGAAAAAAACAGACAAACCAAACAAACCAGTCCCAAATAGTGCAAAGAATAGAAATCACCCCCCCCCACACACAGCAAGTATTCCAGATACACCAACCAGCAAGGTAACCAAAACAGTAGAAAAACTTGGTGAATCCAAGACAATCATGACCAACGAAGTAACCAAAACGCGAGCAGGGAACATCAAGTATTTTCTACCTTTTGATGCACTCCAATGGACTCACACACCATCCGATAATTGATTCGAGAGGAGATGAACTTGAGGAGGAGATGAACTTGAGCTGGGATTGCGTGAAGGAAGAAGATGCGCATTAGCAGAGGAGATGAACTTCGAGGAGGAGATGAGGGAGGAGATGAACTTCGAGCTGGGATTGCGTGAAGGAAGAAGCCGCGCGTTAGCAGAGGGAGGGAGTGTTTTGTGTTTTAGGGTTCATAAACTGAAGAATGGGAGAGGGAGCGGAACAGAAGGAGGGAATGAGAAAAATTAGGAATATTACACATCGGTTATTAGAAAAACCGATGTGGTTAACCATATTATACACATCGGTTATGGTAAAACCGATGTGTAAAAATTAAACTTTTAACTTCTGAATTTTTTTTTTAATTTTATACATCGGTTACTAAAACCGATGTGTAAAAGTAAAATTTTAATTTCTAATTTTTTTTATACTTTTATACATCGGTTAATTAGAAACCGATGTGGTTAATCACTATTTTACACATCGGTTCATATAGAACCGATGTTAAATGTTAAAAATTCTGACTTTAATTTTTTTTATTTTAATTTTAAACATCGGTTAGAAATAACCGATGTGGAAAGGTTTTACACATCGGTTATTATGTAAACCGATGTGTAATACTTTGATTTTAATTTCAAAAATGCCACCGCCTCGTTTTACACATCGGTTTATAACAAACCGATGTGTAAACTCCGATGTAGAATCACTTTTCTGCACTAGTGGGGGTTGGGGGTTTGGTGTTCGGGGTTTGGAATTCGGGGTTCGGAGGTTCGGGGTCTGGGGTTTCGGTGTTCGGCTTTCGGGGTCGCGTTTCTGTTAGGGGTTTCGGGGTTTGGGGTTCGGGTTCGGGGGTTGAGGTTGAGGATTAGGGTTTAGGGTTAGGTTTTAGGGGTTCGGGGTTAGGGTTAAGGGTTTGGGTTTAGGGTTTATGGTTGAGGTGTTAGGGTCTAGGGTATAGGGGTTATGGTTAGGGTCTAGGGTTTAGGGTCTAGGGTTTAGTGTTAGGGTCAAGGGTTTATTTATTCGGGGTTAGGGTTTCTGGGTTCGAGGTTAGGGGTTTGGGGTTCGGGTTTACAGGTTTCAGGGTTCGGGTTCGGCATCGGGGGTTGAGTGTTGAGGGTTGAGGGTTAGGGTTTAGGGTTCGGTTTTTGGGGTTTAGGGTTTACGGATTAGGGGTTACGGTTTTGGGGTTTGGGGTTGAGGGTTGAGTGTTCGGGGTTTGGGATTTAGGGTTTAGGGGTTTGGGTTTCGGGGTTTAGGGTTTCGGGGTTTGGGGTTCAGGGTTCGGGGTTAGAGGTTAGGGATTCGGGGTTCGGGGTTAAGGTTTAGGGGTTAGGGGTTAGGTGTTGGGGTTAGGGTCTTGGGTCTGGGGTCTGGGGGTTTGGGGTTTGGGGTTTGGGGTTGGGTGTTGGGGTTTGGGGGTTCAGGGTTAGGGGTTCGGTGTTCGGGGTTCGGAGTTAGTGCTTCGGGGTTAGGGTTGAGTGTTTGGGTTTAGGGTTTATGGGTTATAGGTTAGGGTTTAGGGGTTAGGGGTTATGGGTTAGGGGATAGGGGTTAGGGTCCTAGGCTTAGGGGTAGGGGATAAGGGTTAGGGGTGAGGGGATAGGGGTTAGAGTTTAGGGTCTAGGGTTTAGGGTTTAAGGTTTCGGGGTTCTGGGTTCGGGGTTAGGGGTTACCGGTTTGTGGTTCGGGGTTAGGGGTTAGGGTTTAGGGGTTAGGTGCTAAGGTTTTTGGATTAGGTGTTAGCGGATAGGGTTTAGGGGTTAAGTGTTAGGGTTTAGGGTTAGGTGTCCGGGGATGGGGGAGTGGGGTTTGGGTGCGGGGTTGGGGGTTCGGGGTACGGGTTTAGGGGTTAGGGTTAGGGTCTAGGGGTTACGGTTTAGGGTCTAGGGGTTAGGGTTCAGGGTCTAGGGTCTAGGATTTCTGGGTTCGAGGTTCGGGGTTAGGGGTTCGGGGTTAGGGGTTTTGGCATCCAGCATCGTCGTGTCAACATCTCCGATAGCAGTGAGGCGAAAACATTTGGACCACCACCAAGACCACCAGGGCAGGTTTACAGACGCACGCGTGGGGAGAGTCAGTGTAGTACCAGATATCCAAGCTAGGGATTGTGGAGGCTAGAGCGATTGTTGTGTATAGGTTGAATGGGGAGCCCATTTTTGTTGTATTTTGAGCGAGGCTGGGTTGGTGTGGAGTGGTGTTAGGCATTTTCTCTTTTCTGATCTTTATATATATTTTCTTTTCTCGGTTTGTACTGCATAGGACCCTACCGATTAGGTACCCTAGACAATGTTTTGTATCTTATTTTCATATATATATATGTGTGTGTGTGTGTGTGTGTGTGTGTGTGTGTGTGTGTGTGTGTGTGTGTGGTGTGATGTTTATGTTTTTACCTTTTTATGTTTACAGTTTTTAATATTTCCTGTTTTTCTGTTATGTATGTTTAACGCCTATATCTCAATTAAGGTTAGTTAAATTAGTTTTTTTTTATAGGGACATCGGGTTGTCTCACTGGCTGAGTACAAAACTATTTTCGAAATATTTTATATATTTTTTTATAAAGGCAATGTATGCAAAGGCATCACTATAAAAAAGAAAATTCCAACTAGGTTGACACTTCAATTCTTATTAATCATATACAACATACCCTAATATTATTAAAAATTGAAAAAGCAATAAAGAATACAAAAAAAGCATGAGGGGACCAAACCAAAACCCATGCTAGGAAAATCAACTAAATCTATAATTTGGAAGGCCAAACCTATTTCGGTTAAAGTCATCCCAAATAAAACTAGGAGTGGATTCCCACCAAATAAAAGATTGGTTCCTAATGCCATATAGAGCCTACTTATCCGCACATGAATTCCCTTCTATATATATGTGAGACACATGAAAATGCACCCGCCTAGTCAAATAAACACAATTTAGCCATCTATTAGAGAATTCCCAAGGAATTAATTTCGGATCACTGAAAGCTTGCACAACAAGACTTGAGTCACACTCCAACCAGAGTTTCCTCCATTCCCTTTTGAAAGCAATTTCAATTGACAACATAGCTCCCAAATGCTCAGCATGGAAGACCGAACAAATACCAACATAATTTGAGAAGCAACCCATAAAAGCATCACTGCTGTCCGTAAACAAACCCCCCCAAGAAGCTTGACCTAAAATACCATGAGAAGCCCCGTCAGAATTGCATTCAATCCATCCACACTAAGGAGGAAACCAGTTCATTTGAATGACATTTAAGGATTTAGAGGGATGACATTGCACTGTAAAAGATTTCAATACTGCAAACATATCTCAGCATCCGATGTCGGGTTTTGTCTCTGCACGTCCGTTCTCGACTCCGTCGATTACCCGATTTAGGGTTTTACGCCCGAATCAAGTTTAATAACCTATTTATTTTGAAAATTTTCAAAATAACCTATATCGTTGTAAATGATATATAAAATCTATTCATTTCGTTCTCGAGTCAAAATCATGTTTTTTGATCACTAAAATCTTATTGTCAGCGAAAACGCAGACCGTGTTCCGTCTAAATTTTCAACCGAAAATTTCACCGTATACTTATAAAAATAAGTATAATATGAATATGACTGTGGTTTTCCCAAAATCATTTTCTAAGTTTCAGATAAAAATATAAACGTTTATTTATGTTT
The DNA here is from genome assembly GCA_030762895.1 of Sophora flavescens. Taxonomy (NCBI): domain Eukaryota; kingdom Viridiplantae; phylum Streptophyta; class Magnoliopsida; order Fabales; family Fabaceae; genus Sophora; species Sophora flavescens. Next base: position 69,956,299 of record CM061062.1, on the reverse strand, counting down.
ATACCGATATTAGAAAGCGGAAAAATCGGGGTGTTACAGTTGTACCGTGTTTGTATGTGAATTTTGAATCCAAACTTAAAAACTTATAATTGAATGCTAAAAGTTTTAATTAAAATTGATTGATTTTTGCTACTCATGCATTTGAAAATTTATTTAAATTGTTGTCTAATATGTGCAGTAAATCAAATAAAATTTGAATAAATTAATGATGATGATTCACTCATTGAATCTCTCTCGTACCCCACTCAAGGCTGTCTTTGATATGTCATCACTTAGAGAATGACCCTTAAGAAAATTTACCTTGATGTACATATAAAAATCTATACTTATTGCACAAAGAATATCCCACACATATAAATTTTTTTACAAATTTAAAATTTTAATTAAATAAGTTAATAGGATAGTTATTAACTTTTTAAATACTATATCATTTTGATGACTACTCCATCATATTTATTGTTTAAAAGCAATCCAAGTTTGATTTTCGTTTATTCTGATCCTAGTAATTTCAATTAATTTAAATTGATTCTAGTTAATTTCAATTATATTTCCTTTATTCTGATTACAATCAATTTAAATTAATTTTAGTTTTTTCTTGTTTTAATTTAAATTAATTTAAATTATCTTTAATTTATTATTATTTCAATCAATTTAAATTGTTTTCAATTAATTTCAATTATCTTTCCTTTATTTCGATTTCAATCGATTTAAAATAATTCTCAATTTTTTTTGTTTTATATATAAATTCAGTTATCTTAATTTTATTCTGATTTCAATAAATTTAAATTGATATCAATTAATTTTCATATTTTTTTATTTCATTTATTTTATATTAATTTTATTCTGATTACAATCAATTTAAAAATTGATTTCAATTAATTTCCATGTCAAGTGGCAGAGGACACATGTCAATCTATTCTTGCATCGGGGATATAATAGTATTATTTATAGATATTTATAAATATATAAATATAGATATAGATATATGCAGATAAATATATTATAGATTTTAATAAGTGCAATAGAAAAATTAAATTTTCAATTAATTGGTGCAGAAAGGAAATAAAAATCAATTGGTGACGGGGCACTTAATTGTAATCCATTATATTTAATTTAAATTAATTTTCACTTTTATTACTTTTATATGTACAATAGAAAATAGAAAATCAAAAAAAAATTGTATATAAAAAAAATAAAAAAAAAATCTAGCAACAACACGTGGCAAGTGACACATGTCCAATTTTTTTTACATAGGGGATTGCTTTGTGATATATATATATATATATATATATATATATATATATATATATATATATATATATATATATATATTATATATATTTATTATGTAATATATAATTATGTAATATTTAAATATTTATATTTTATTTATGTTATATAGGGTTGAAAATATTCTTAAACGAGTTTCAAAAAATGAAAATATTAAATGCAAGGTAAAAGAGTCGAGGTATTGAATTAAAATTTTATTTCAATGTATTGAAAAAAAAATCAGAAAATAGAAAACGGAAATGACACAAATTTGGTTTGGAGAACATTAACTGAAATTTGTATAACGAGAAGATGTATGTTCTATCATCTTTTTAGAATTTATATTTGGCTTAATTGTTATATTGATTGTCATGTTATATGAAATGATGATTACAATTAATTTAAATGTATTTAAATTTTATTTTTTATATGAATTTTTTAGGAGCGATGGTTATATTACAATTTCTCAAATTTCAAGCATTTTCTAAAATCTATGTATTTTTCTACATTGCCGCCAATCATCCTTTTTTGGAACACCCTATTTTAACCGGTTCTTTCTTTAGTTTCACTAAAGTCTCAAAAAAATAAAAAATGCAAAAAGTAAAATTACAAAAAAAGTTTGCCATCTTATTTTGATGTTTGTTTCTATATATTCCAAAATAAAAAAAAAATAGAAAAGACAAAAATCATAAAAAGATATTAACTATTTGTTTTTGTTTTATTTCATTACTAGCGTAAGAACCCGTGCCATGCACGGGATATATAAATTAATTTTGAACATTTCAATAAAATATTTTACATTTTAGATATTAGATATATAAGATTTTTTTTATAAATTGGTTGTAAACTTTTGTATTATCCTATACAATTGTTTTCTAAGCAGAGAAGACACTTTCTGCTTGATTGCAGATCATATTACCAATAATACATTTTATGATGATTGTTGAACAAATCATATCCGGGTGCCATTTGTACAACAGCTTGAGGAGAGGCTACACCAAAAGAAAACAATTCAAACGGTGAGAGGATGATGTCTAGGAATGGAAGCTAAATTGGGATACCACCTTTAAAGAAAACATTTGGTTGACAAATTTTTAGGGATACAGGAACTCATTATTTGAGATTGAGATATGATTTGGTCTTGTTCACATTTCAAATTCAAAATTTCGATTCTCTATTTGATATAGTAGTTGGAGAGGGAAAATGGTTTTCGATAAAAAGTCATTGTAATTACATGCACTTATTATTTGAGATTGGTATATTAGATGATATCATAATCATAATAGTAATTAAGGTATTAAAATTCATTATATTAAAATTTGGATTTTAAAGCACGTATCCTCGTTGCAAGGTTATGATTATTTTCAAATTTAAAATTGTATAGCATTGTATTAGATAGAATGACACTATTTAAAAATATATGGAGATTATATCACACAATGATTACTCCACATTCAATATTCGATTATTAAATATTACAATGAGATGTAGAGAATCAGGATACTATTGATTCAAGAAAATTTAAATATTTTATTTTAAATTCAATTTTTAAATTTTTTTTTGAGTAAAAAAATAAAATTTATTTGTTTTTATTTATTCAAAAATCTAAAATAAAAAATTAGAAAAGACAAAAATCAGAAAAAGATTTTAACTTTTATTTTTTTTTTGTTTTATTTCATTATTGGGTCAGACCAACAAAGCCCACTACTACCCATGACCCGGATCCATCAGAATCATTCCCTTCTTCACTCACCCTCTCTTCCCCCCTATGCCCATCTCGTTTTTCTTGTCATTCCAGATTCATATCTCTACCAAATCTTTCCAGATTCATATCTCTGCAACTACGAAAATCTCGCATTCCTTTTCATCTGTCTCATGATTTCGTTTTTCAAATCAGCATCATGGAACTTTATGGTGACTCGATTTTCTCTCCACTCTCCCATCCTTGATGAAGAGCAAGTGAAGGTAAGTATTGTTTCTTTCCTTTCTTGCTCCCAATTAGAAATTAATGGGGATTTGGTTTCCGAATTTCTGCAGGTGCGACTGGGGCTCTATAAAAAAAGGAAGAACGTGAGTAGAAGGGGAGACAACTTCACATAGACAAAAACGCATAAAAAGGGAGATACGGATTCAGGGGACACTTAGATTGAGAAGGTCGTGTATTCAAGGAGAAGGATTTCTTTTGGGTAGATTTTCTTTTCTATTTCTCTTTCTCTTAGCATCAACTATCGTGTATTCCTCTGTATTTTGTCTTTCTTTCTTTCTTTCATGTTTTCCATTCTCTGTATAAGCATGTATGGAAGAGTAATTTGTAATTTGCATACCATGTGCTTGATGTAAAGCTTAAGCTAATTCATTTTTAAAGTGTATAAGGTGATTCAATTAATTTTTTAGTGATGCGTTGATTTTGTGTACAAGAACACATAAGCCGTGTAATTTGTACTGTTTCACTGTACAAGTTTGTGAATTTTACTGGTTGTACCCCATGTGAGTCATCTTTTTTTTTTAGTTTATAAGAATGCAGTTCTGTAGACTTGATTTGAAGAAATCACGAAACTATGTCTTTTTCTGGTAACCCTCTGGAATGATATGATATTTGGTATTTATATGTTTATGAGAATGATAAGTTTGTGTGTCAATGAAGGGATAAAAATATAGATATTGATGATGTTAAATGATACATTGATCCTCTTGTCAAAACTTGGCTTTGATTTTGCTGATCGTATGCTTGTTGATCATGAATACTTGCTGTCCATGTCATGAAAAAATCAGGGAAAACTTTGGTGTTGGTGATGCTTGAATAATTTGTTGAGCATTAAAGTATGCTTTTCAGTTTTGAAACCTCTTTAACTATGTTCATTTGTTCATTTTTTCTTTTACTCATCACAAAACTTACGTTTTAGCAATCCGCAGAAGTTGTTTTTGCCAAAAAAAGGTGTATTAAATTGAATCCAAAGATGATGTTGCGGTGGAGTTGTGTATGCTACTTTATTTTTCTTTTCTTTTTTTTTTTTGTTTCCTTCCTCTTTTTCTCTATAAAACATCTAAAAACTACTTTATTTTTCTTTTCTTTTCTTTTTTTGTTTTCTTCCTCCTTTTCTCTATAAAACATCTAAAAAAATGTTTAAAAAAAACATTTTCAAGAAAGATAAATGGAACATAGGGACCATTTTCAATAGCATCTAAAACATCTAAACCTGCAGCCTCAAGAAAGATAAGCATTCTTTCTTTCCAATACATGTATTGGGAGCCATTAAAGGCAGGGGGTCTAGTGAGTGAAGCCCCATCACCCAAGATATCATTTGTAGCCATCTATTGAAGCTATTAAGCTTTGTAACAAGAGTTTTAGCCCTGATGCCAATTGTTGGTAGTGGCTACGGTCTCAAGAGTGGTGTGTGCGCTGGGGGGGAGGGGGGGGGGGGCTGAATTGAGATATTGAAAACTTTTTCAACACTTAAAAGCAAAACAGTGTTTCTTTAAAGAAAATTGATTTTTACTCAATTTTAATATCCAGGTATTTGGTTATGGAATAAGTAATGATGACAAGAAGATTTATAAGTAATAACAACAGATTTTAACACAGATTGCAGATTAAAGATTCAAGTTAACAAGTATATGGAGTTTAGGGATGAGAAGAACACGCAAACCGATTTATCCTGGTTCGGCTACCTCCTCTGGTAAGCCTACATCCAGTCCCACACCTCTGTGGTTTTCTTCACTATAATCATCAATTACACAATTCTAATTACAGCAACACAAGGATAACCTCCTTGCTTGAAAAATCTCCAGAAAGCACACTAGCTTTTCTATACCCAAGGATCCCTTCTATCCTTGTTAAACCCTAAGAGATACCCTCTCTTAGTCACTCTAATTCATGAAAAGAATTGAGTAGAAGTAAGACTATAAAAGCCTGATAATAGAATTTGAAGTTCTAACTACCGTCACACTTTTCTCAGAGATGAAGCACTTTGTTTCACAATCAGAATGAGTTGTGTTTATTGTATATGTTGCATATTTGTTGTTCCTTTGATCCGGGGGGGGGGGGGGGGGGGTGAATTGAGATATTGAAAACTTTTTCAACACTTAAAAGCAAAACAGTGTTTCTTTAAAGAAAATTGATTTTTACTCAATTTTAATTTCCAGGAATTTGGTTATGGAATAAGTAATGATGACAAGAATAATTATAAGTAGTAACAACAGATTTTAACACAGATTGCAGATTAAAGATTCAAGTTAACAAGTATATGGAGTTTAGGGATGAGAAGAACACGCAAACCGATTTATCCTGGTTCGGCTACCTCCTCTGGTAAGCCTACATCCAGTCCCACACCTCTGTGGTTTTCTTCACTTTAATCATCAATTACACAATTCTAATTACAGCAACACAAGGATAACCTCCTTGCTTGAAAAATCTCCAGAAAGCACACTAGCTTTTCTATACCCAAGGATCCCTTCTATCCTTGTTAAACCCTAAGAGATACCCTCTCTTAGTCACTCTAATTCACGAAAAGAATTGAGTAGAAGTAAGACTATAAAAGCCTGATAATAGAATTTGAAGTTCTAACTACCGTCACACTTTTCTCAGAGATGAAGCACTTTGTTTCACAATCAGAATGAGTTGTGTTTATTGTATATGTTGCATATTTGTTGTTCCTTTGATCCGGGGGGGGGGGGGGGTGAATTGAGATATTGAAAACTTTTCCAACACTTAAAAGCAAAACAGTGTTTCTTTAAAGAAAATTGATTTTTACTCAATTTTAATTTCCAGGAATTTGGTTATGGAATAAGTAATGATGACAAGAATAATTATAAGTAGTAACAACAGATTTTAACACAGTTGCAGATTAAAGATTCAAGTTAACAAGTATATGGAGTTTAGGGATGAGAAGAACACGCAAACCGATTTATCCTGGTTCGGCTACCTCCTCTGGTAAGCCTACATCCAGTCCCACACCTCTGTGGTTTTCTTCACTATAATCATCAATTACACAATTCTAATTACAGCAACACAAGGATAACCTCCTTGCTTGAAAAATCTCACGAAAGCACACTAGCTTTTCTCTACCCAAGGATCCCTTCTATCCTTGTTAAACCCTAAGAGATACCCTCTCTTAGTCACTCTAATTCACGAAAAGAATTGAGTAGAAGTAAGACTATAAAAGCCTGATAATAGAATTTGAAGTTCTAACTACCGTCACACTTTTCTCAGAGATGAAGCACTTTGTTTCACAATCGAAATGAGTTGTGTTTATTGTATATGTTGCATATTTGTTGTTCCTTTGATCCCTCTTTATATAGAAGACAAATTATAGCCGTTGGGATCATTTAAGACAGATTTGGATCTGATTTAACAAAATCTGCTTTCTTGATTCTTGATCTTGAAATGAGACTCTGTTTGATCCTTGTAGAGTGCGCTTCCTTCTTGAAATATAACTTTTTCCATATGAAAGGATAGCAAAGTCTTTTTGAAGAGTAATATATCTGTGTTTAATTGAAGAGAAAAATATCCAAGTCTTTTTGAAGAGAAAAATATCCGTGTCCATTTGCCACATCAGCATACGGGAGTATTAGCTCAAGGTAATTGGACGGGCTCCAATTAGTAGACGAGAGTGCTAACACAAGGCAATTGGACGGGCTCCAACTGGTAGACGAGCTTTATATGCCATGTTAGTGGATGGAGCTTCTCATTAAATATCTTAGCGTGTATCATTAGTAGACGAGCTCCCAGAGCCACTATCAGTAGACGAGCTCCCCTTTTACATCAGTAGACGAGCTCTCCTGTTTTCATCAGTAGACGAGCTCTCCTGTTTACAACAGTAGACGATCTCCCCTTTTAAATCAGTAGACGAGCTCTCCTATTTTCATCAGTAGATGAGCTCTCCTGTTTTCATCAGTGGAAGCGCTTCATGTGCCACGTCGTAGAGCGAGCTCTTCTGTTTCTTCCAGTGGACGCGTATTTGTTATACTTCAGTGGACGCGCTCCAAATGGTACTTTAGTGGACGAGCTCTTTAGTTGTTCATTGGACGTCAGCTCTTTACTTTGTTATACTTTAGTGGACGCTCTTTCTTTGTTCTTTTATTTGTTGGACGTCATTCTTGGTTCACTTCATTGGATGGGTGCTTATATATTCCCTGTGTTGGACGTGCGCTAGTTCTGCTTTGTTGGACGAGTGATCCTGCATGCAACTTAACACGAAATGAGCATGTAGTCAAAATTAAAGATCTTATGCTAAATACACTTGTTCGTCATACATCAAAACATGAATGAGGGCTTAGTCTTACAAACTCCCCCTTTTTGATTATGACAAACCTTACCATACTTAACCTTAGTTATTTTAAGAAATCAGAGTGCAGCTATTCAGCAAGCATGGTTCTTTTGTTATTTTCGTCCTCCCCCTGTGTCATTGATATCTTTCAAAAGATCAAGTGTTATCATATCATTAAAAAAAGACATCTTGCATTTATTATAAGTTCTAGTATGTCTTTTCAAAGCAGTTCATACTTATGTGTCAGAGAAATAAAAATTTGCATATCAGAAAATGCATGGTTCATTTTTATGGTTCATATTTCTCCCCCTTTGTCAGAGAAATAAATATTTGCATATCAAAAAATGCATGGTTCATTTTTATGGTTCATATTTCTCCCCCTTTGTCATTATCAAAAAGAAATTATGGGAAATATTGAAATCAAACTGAAAAACAGTCTTACATTCGTTGATAATAAATCATTTTAGAATTTATGCAATACATCAAAACATCCAAAACAAAAAAATTACAGACACCTAAGGACGCTTAGCATCTTGCCCATGTCCTTCATAATTTTTAGCAACTTGTGCTGCCTTGCGTGCCATCTGTTATCAATTATTTTGAGGATCAATTATGCCAAGTTCCCTTCTTATAAAGAAGAAAATCTCCTTATTTAGTGGTTTGGTGAATATATCAGCTAATTGCTAGGTTGTATCTATATGTTGAATCACAACATCACCACTTTGAATACGATCCCTGATAAAATGATGCCTAATTTCAATATGCTTGGTTCTTCAGTGCATAATTGGGTTCTTTGTTAGATTTATTGCACTAGTGTTATCACATTTTATTGGTACATGATCTAGATAAACATCATAGTCAATTAATTGTTGTTTCATCCATAGGATTTGAGCACAACAACTCCTAGCTGCAACATATTCTGCTTCAGCTGTGGATAAGGCCACACTAGTTTACTTTTTACTAAACCGGGACACTAGGGAATTTCCTAATAAATGGCATGTTCCACTTGTGCTCTTCCTATCTAACTTGCATCCAGCAAAGTCAGAGTCGGAATATCCTATTAATGTGCAACTGGATCCCTTGGGATACCACAGCCCCATTTCTTTTGTTCCTAAGAGGTACTTCATGATTCTTTTAACTGCAGTAAGATGTGATTCTTTAGGATTAGCTTGATACCTTGCACACATACACACACTGAACTTTATATCTGGCCTACTAGCAGTGAGATAAAGTAAGGATCCGATAATACCTCTATACTTGGATACATCTATAGATTTACCATGTTCATCTTTGTCCAAGTAGCAGGCTGGACTCATTGGTGTTGTCATTTCCTTTGCGCTTTCGATTCCAAACTTCTTTAGTAATTCCTTGCAATACTTTGTTTGGCTTATGAAGGTTCCATCTTGGCATTGTTTAATTTGAAGTCCAAGAAAAAAGGTAAGCTCTTCCATCATGGCCATTTCAAATTCACTGTGCATTAGTTCACCAAATTACTTGCATAAAGACTCATTAGTAGCACCAAAAATAATGTCATCAACATATATTTGAACAAGTAAGATATTGTGTGCTTTTGTTTTAGTAAATAGTGTTGTATCAACTTTTCCTCTTTTAAAGCCTTTATATAGGAGTAAATTGCTTAACCTCTCATACCAAGCTCTAGGAGCTTGCTTGAGTCCATAGAGGGCTTTAGTCAGTTTATAGACATGATTTGGGAACTTACTATCAACAAAGCCAGGGGGTTGACTTACATATACTTCCTCTTGTATTATTCCATTTAAAAAGGCACTTTTCACATCCATTTGGTACAGTTTAAAGTTCATTATACATGCATAGGCTAAGAGCATTCTTATGGCTTCTAATCTAGCTACGGGAGCATATGTTTCATCATAATCAATTCCTTCTTCTTGATTATACCCCTTAGCTACTAGTCTAGCCTTGTTTCTTACTATTATTCCATTCTCATCCATTTTGTTTCTAAACACCCATTTAGTTCTGATTATTTGGTTATTTTTGGGTTTTGGAACTAAATCCCAAACTTTGTTCCTTTTAAATTGATTTAACTCCTCTTGCATTGCAATCATCCATTGTTCATCATTAATAGCATCATCAACACATTTTGGTTCTATTTGAGATACTAATGCCATAGGATTATTCCATGATTGATCAAATATCTTTAATACAACAATGTAGACATATTATACAATGATATATAAGTCAACACAAAGATTCACAATCATAATGATAATTAGAAAACATATTCAATCAATATTCTTTCTTTATTGTTACCCATTTTGTGTTTGGTGAAGGCTCTATGTCATGATTCCAATTTTTGCTCTTGACCTTCCACCACACCTACAAAACAGAATTTCATGTTTTTGCTATAGGTACCCAAATCTGTTTGGGTCCTTTTGAGTTAGTTACAGCAATAGTTTCTTTAGGAACCTATATATACTTAGATTTATTGTATGCTGATTTTCTGTATTGACGTGTAGAAGCTGTGTGACCTTTTCTAGAACAAAAATAGCATTTTACAAAAGGACTAGTTGAGGAAATAGGTGTAAAAAAGCTTCTTAAAAGATTTTTCATGTACCATTGGCTTATATCCAATTCCAGCTTTGTCATAAACACCCTTTTGTTGTCCTAATATGGCATTCAAGTTATCTCTACCCAAAGTAAACTTAGATAGAGTTGTAGTCAGTTTTTCAACTTCTTTTTCTAGTGTAGTACATTTGGTGCAAATTGAACTAGATGTAAGTATTTGTGAATTTTCGGTTTCTAGTTCTTTAAGCTTTATTTGTAAAGATGCAGAGTCACTACATTGTTTTGCGACGATCTTCCGAGAAGATATAAGTTGTTTACCAATTTTAACATATTCTTCATGCAATTCATCAAAAGCATCTTGTAACTCATCATACGTAGGAGAAGAATCATTTACCTCGGTTTCACTATCACTTTGTTGATTTTCCATGAGACATAGGTTGGCTTCTTCATTTTCAGATTCACTACTAGTGAAATCCATATCATTTTCTTCCCAAGCTATGTATGCTCTTCTAGGCTTTCTTCCTTTCTTCTCTTTGTTGTCATTCTTCTCATACTTTTATTTCTTTTGTAGCTTTGGACATTCATTTTTGTAGTGTCCAAGCTTTCCACATTCAAAGCATTTCATTGTTGAAGAAGAGCTTTCACCTTTATTCGTGTTCTTTTTGGTAGGAAAATTGAATTGCTTCTTGTTTCTATTCTTTTTTATGAATCTTCTAAATTTCCTCACAAGTAATCCCATGTCTTCTTCTTTGGATTCTTCACTTTCATCGTGTTCATCTTCATCACTTTCTATTGATTCTTTGGAGATTTGAGCCTTGAGTTAGAGTCCTTTCTTCTTTTTCTCCTTATCTTCACGACTTTTCAATCTATTGAGTTCCACTTCGTGTTTTTTCAACTTTCCAAATAGAGTAGCAATATGCATGGTGTCAAGATCCTTTGCTTCAGTAATTGCAGTAATTTTTGGAAGCCAATTAACGACTCGAATATCTCATAATCTTTTTAATCTTTTTCTCATCTGTGATTGTATGTCCGAGTCCTTCTAGCTGGTTCACAATGTGTGTAAACCTCTTTTGCAGATCATCTATCTCCTCACCATTCTTCATGTGAAAGAGTTCATATTCATGGATTAGTGCATCCATCCTTGCTCTTTTCACATCGTTGGTTCCTTCATGAGTGAGTTGAAGAGTATCCCACATTTGCTTTGCCGTTTTGCAATTGGAGACCCTGAAAAACTCATCATAATTCAAAGCAGCTGTTACAATATTTTTTGCTTTAGCATTATAACCAACTCTTCTTTTATAATCATCATTCCAGTCATCTTTTTGTTTAGTTTGTTTATTTCCCTTATCATCAAGAATAAATGGAACATAGGGACCATTTTCAACAGCATCTAAAACATCTAAACCTGCAGTCTCAAGAAAGATAAGCATTCTTTCTTTCCAATACATGTATTGGGAGCCATTAAAGGCATGGGGTCTAGTAAGTGAAGCCCCATCACCCAGGATATCATTTGTAGCCATCTCTTGAAGCTCTTAAGCTTTGTAACAAGAGTTTTAGCCCTGATACCAATTGTTGGTAGTGGCTGCGGTCTCAAGAGGGGGGGGGGGGGGGGTGGGTGAATTGAGATATTGAAAACTTTTTCAACACTTTAAAGCAAAACAGTGTTTCTTTAAAGAAAATTGATTTTTACTCAATTTTAATTTCCAGGAATTTGGTTATGGAACAAGTAATGACGACAAGAAGAATTATAAGTAGTAACAACAGATTTTTACATAGATTGAAGATTAAAGATTCAAGTTAACAAGTATATGGAGTTTAAGGATGAGAAGAACACACAAACCGATTTATCCTGGTTCGGCTACCTCCTCTCTTAAGCCTACATCCAGTCCCACACCTCTGTGGTTTTCTTCACTATAATCATCAATTACACAATTCTAATTACAGCAACACAAGGATAACCTCCTTGCTTGAAAAATCTCCAGAAAGCACACTAGCTTTTCTATACCCAAGGATCCCTTCTATCCTTGTTAAACCCTAAGAGATACCCTCTCTTAGTCACTCTAATTCATGAAAAGAATTGAGTAGAAGTAAGACTCTAAAAGCCTAATAATACAAATTGAAGTTCTGACTACTATCACACTTTTCTCAGAGATGAAGCACTTTGTTTCACAATCAGAATGAGTTGCGTTTATTGTATATGTTGTATATTTGTTGTCCCTTTGATACCTCTTTATATAAAAGACAAATTATAGCCGTTGGGATCATTTAAGACAGATTTGGATTTGATTTAACAAAATTTGCTTTCTTGATTCTTAATCATGAAATGAGATTCTGTTTGATCTTTGTAGAGTGTGCGTCCTTCTTGAAATATAACGTTTTCCATCTGAAAGGATAGCGAAGTCTTTTTGAAGAGTAATATATCTGTGTTTAATTGAAGAGAAAAATATCCAAGTCTTTTTGAAGAGAAAAATATCTGTGTCCATTTGCCACGTCAGCAGACGGGAGTATTAGCTCAAGGTAATTGGACGGGTTCCAATTGGTAGACGAGAGTGCTAACACAAGGCAATTGGATGGGCTCCAACTGGTAGACGAGCTTTATATGCCATGTTAGTGGACGGAGCTTCTCATTAAATATCTTAGCGCGTATCATTAGTAGACGAGCTCCCAGAGCCACTATCAGTAGACGAGCTCCCCTTTTACATCTGTAGACGATCTCTCCTATTTTCATCAGTAGACGAGCTCTCCTGTTTACATCAGTAGACGATCTCCCGTTTTACATCAGTAGACGAGCTCTCCTGTTTTCATCAGTAGACGAGCTCTCCTGTTTTCATCAGTGGACGTGCTTCATGTGCCACGTCAGCATACGAGCTCTTCTGTTTCTTCCAGTGGACGTGCTTCATGTGCCACGTCAGCAGACGAGCTCTTCTGTTTCTTCTAGTGGACGTGCTTTCTTTGTTCTTTCAGTGGACGCATATTCGTTGTACTTCAGTGGACGTGCTCCAAATGGTACTTTAGTGGACGAGCTCTTTAGTTGTTCATTGGACGTCAGCTCTTTACTTTGTTATACTTTAGTGGACGTGCTTTCTTTGTTCTTTTATTTGTTGGACGTCATTCTTGGTTCACTTCATTGGACGGGCGCTTATATTTTCCCTGTGTTGGACGTGCGCTAGTTTTGCTTTGTTGGACGAGTGATCCTGCATGCAACTTAACACGAAATGAGTACGTAGTCAAAATTAAAGATCTTATGCAAAATACGCTTGTTTGTCATACATCAAAACATGAATGAGGGCTTAGTCTTACAAACTCCCCCTTTTTGATTATGACAAACCTTACCATACTTAACCTTAGTTATTTTAAGAAATTAGAGTGCAGCTATTCAGTAATCATGGTTCTTTTGTTATTTTCGTCCTCCCCCTGTTTCATTGATATCTTTCAAAAGATCAAGTGTTATCATATCATTAAAAAAAGACATCTTGCATTTATTATAAGTTCTAGTATGTCTTTTCAGAGCAGTTCATACTTATGTGTCAGAGAAATAAAAATTTGCATATCAGAAAAAGCATGGTTCATTTTTATGGTTCATATTTCTCCCCCTTTGTCAGAGAAATAAATATTTGCATATCAGAAAATGCATGGTTCATTTTTATGGTTCATATTTCTCCCCCTTTGTCATTATCAAAAAGAAATTATGGGAAATATTGAAATCAAACTGAAAAACAGTCTTGCATTCATTGATAATAAATCATTTCAGAATTTATGCAATACATCAAAACATCCAAAACAAAAAAAAATTACAGACACCTAAGGACGCTTAGCATCTTGCCCATGTCCTTCTTAATTTTTATCAACTTGTGCTGCCTTGCATCCCATCTGTTATCAATTATTTTGAGGATCAATTATGCCAAGTTCCCTTCTTATAAAGAAGAAACTCTCCTTATTTAGTGGTTTGGTGAATATATCAACTAATTGCTTGGTTGTATCTATATGTAGAATCACAACATCACCACTTTGAATATGATCCCTGATAAAATGATGCGTAATTTCAATATGCTTGGTTCTTGAGTGCATAATTGGGTTCTTTGTTAGATTTATTGCACTAGTGTTATCACATTTTATTGGTACATGATCTAGATAAACACCATAGTCAATTAATTGTTGTTTCATCCATAGGATTTGAGCACAACAACTCCCAGCTGCAACATATTCTGCTTCAGCTATGGATAAGGCCACACTAGTTTGCTTTTTACTAAACTGTGACACTAGGGAATTTCCTAATAGATGGCATGTTCCACTTGTGCTCTTCCTATCTAACTTGCATCAAGCAAAGTCAGGGTCGGAATATCCTATTAATGTGCAACTGGATCCCTTGGGATACCACATCCCCATTTCTTTTGTTCCTAAGAGGTACTTCATGATTCTTTTAACTGCAGTAAGATGTGATTATTTAGGATTAGCTTGATACCTTGCACACATACACACACTAAACTTTATATCTGGCCTACTAGCAGTGAGATAAAGTAAGGATCCGATAATACCTCTATACTTGGATACATCTATAGATTTACCATGTTCATCTTTGTCCAAGTAGCAGGCTGGACTCATTGGTGTTGCCATTTCCTTTGCGCTTTCGATTCCAAACTTCTTTAGTAGTTCCTTGGAATACTTTGTTTGGCTTATGAAGGTTCCATCTTGGCATTGTTTAATTTGAAGTCCAAGAAAGAAGGTAAGCTCTTCCATCATGGACATTTCAAATTCACTTTGCATTAGTTCACCAAATTCCTTGCATAAAGACTCATTAGTAGCACCAAAAATAATGTCATCAACATATATTTGAACAAGTAAGATATTGTGTGCTTTTGTTTAAGTAAATAGTGTTGTATCAACTTTTCCTCTTTTAAAGCCTTTCTCTAGGAGAAAATTTCTTAACCTCTCATACCAAGCTCTAGGAGCTTGCTTGAGTCCATAGAGGGCTTTAGTCAGTTTATAGACATGATTTGGGAACTTACTATCAACAAAGCCAGGGGGTTGACTTACATATACTTCCACTTGTATTATTCCATTTAAAAAGGCACTTTTCACATCCATTTGGTACAGTTTAAAGTCCATTATACATGAATAGGCTAAAAGCATTCTTATGACTTCTAATCTAGCTACGGGAGCATATGTTTCATCATAATCAATTCCTTCTTCTTGATTATATCCCTTAGCTACTAGTCTAGCCTTGTTTCTTACTGTTATTCCATTCTCATCCATTTTGTTTCTAAACACCCATTTAGTTCCGATTATTTGGTTATTTTGGGTTTTGGAACTAAATCCCAAACTTTGTTCCTTTTAAATTGATTTAAATCCTCTTACATTGCAATCATCCAATGTTCATCATTAATAGCATCATCAACACATTTTGGTTCTATTTGAGATACAAACGCCATAGGATTATTCCATGTTTGATCAAATATCTTTAATACAACAATGTAGACATATTATACAATGATATATAAGTCAACACAAAGATTCACAATCATAATGATAATTAGAAAACATATTCAGTCAATATTCTTTCTTTATTGTTACCCATTTTGGGTTTGGTGAAGGCTCTATGTCATAATTCCAATTTTTTCTCTTGACCTTCCACCACACCTACAAAACAGAATTTCATGTTTTTGCTATAGGTACCCAAATCTGTTTGGGTCCTTTTGAGTTATTTGCAGCAATAGTTTGTTTAGGAACCCATATATACTTAGATTTATTGTATGCTGATTTTCTGTATTGGCATGTAGAAGCTGTGTGACCTTTTTCTAGCACAAAAATAGCATTTTACAAACGGACTAGTTGAGGAAATAGGTGCAACAAAAAGCTTCTTAAAAGATTTTTCATGTACCATCGGCTTATAGCCAATTCCAGCTTTGTCATAAACACCCTTTTGCTGTCCTAATATGGCATTCAAGTTATCTCTACCCAAAGTAAACTTAGATAGAGTTGTATTCAGTTTTTCAACTTCCTTTTCTAGTGTAGTACATTTGGTGCAAATTGAACTAGATGTAAGTAATTGTGAATTTTCGGTTTCTAGTTCTTTAAGCTTTATTTGTAAAGATGCAGAGTCACTACA
Organism: Sophora flavescens; assembly: GCA_030762895.1. Classification (NCBI taxonomy): domain Eukaryota; kingdom Viridiplantae; phylum Streptophyta; class Magnoliopsida; order Fabales; family Fabaceae; genus Sophora; species Sophora flavescens. The sequence continues at coordinate 69,940,117 of CM061062.1, read as the reverse complement.
TTGTTTTGCGATGATCTTTCTAGAAGATATAAGTTGTTTACCAATTTTAACATATTCTTCATGAAATTCATCAAAAGCATCTTGTAACTCATCATAGGTAGGAGAAGAATCATTTACCTCGGTTTCACTATCACTTTGTTGATTTTCCATGAGACATAGGTTGACTTCTTCATTTTCAGATTCACTACTAGTGGAATCCATATCATTTTCTTCCCAAGCTATGTATGCTCTTCTAGGCTTTCTTCCTTTCTTCTCTTTGTTGTCATTCTTCTCATACTTTTCTTTCTTTTGTAGCTTTGGACATTCATTTTTGTAGTGTCCAAGCTTTCCACATTCAAAGCATTTGACTGTTGAGGAAGAGCTTTCACCTTTATTCGTGTTCTTTTTGGTAGGAAAATTGAATTGCTTCTTGTTTCTATTCTTCTTGATGAATCTTCTAAATTTCCTCACAAGCAATCCCATGTCTTCTTCTTTGGATTCTTAACTTTCATCGTGTTCATCTTCAATACTTTCTATTGATTCTTTGGAGATATGAGCCTTGAGTGAGAGTCCTTTCTTCTTTTTCTCCTTATCTTCATGACTTTTCAATCTATTGAGTTCCAATTCGTGTTCTTTCAACTTGCCAAATAGAGTAGCAATCTGCATGGTGTCAAGATCTTTTGCTTCAGCAATTGCAGTAATTTTTGGAAGCCAATTAACGACTCGAACATCTCATAATCTTGTTAATCTTTTTCTCATCTGTGATTGTATGTACGAGTCATTCTAGATGGTTCACAATGTGTGTAAACCTCTTTTGCAGATCATCTATCTCCTTACCATTCTTCACGTGAAAGAGTTCATATTCATGGATTAGTGCATCCATCCTTGCTCTTTTCAAATCGTTGGTTCCTTCATGAGTGAGTTGAAGAGTATCCCACATTTGCTTTGCCGTTTTACAATTGGAGACCCAGAAAAACTCATCATAATTCAAAGCAACTGTTATAATATTTTTTGCTTTAGCATTATAACCAACTCTTCTTTTATCATCATCATTCCAGTCATATTTTGGTTTAGTTTTTTTATTTACCTTAGCATCAAGAATAAATGGAACATAGGGACCATTTTCAACAGCATCTAAAACATCTAAACCTGCAGCCTCAAGAAAGATAAGCATTCTTTCTTTCCAATACATGTATTGGGAGCCAATAAAGGCAGGGGGTCTATTGAGTGAAGCCCCATCACCCAGGATATCATTTATAGCCATCTCTTGAAGCTATTAAGCTTTGTAACAAGAGTTTTAGCCCTGACGCCAATTGTTGGTAGTGGCTACGGTCTCAAGAGGGGGGGGGGGGGGAATTGAGATATTGAAAACTTTTTCAACACTTTAAAGCAAAACAGTGTTTCTTTAAATAAAATTGATTTTTACTCAATTTTAATTTCCAGGAATTTGGTTTTGGAACAAGTAATGATGACAAGAAGAACTATAAGTAGTAACAACAAATTTTAACACAGATTGCAGATTAAAGATTCAAGTTAACAAGTATATGGAGTTTAGGGATGAGAAGAACACGCAAACCGATTTATCCTGGTTCGGCTACCTCCTCTGGTAAGCCCACATCCAGTCCCACACCTCTGTGGTTTTCTTCACTATAATCATCAATTACACAATTCTAATTACAGCAACTCAAGGATAACCTCCTTGCTTGAAAAATCTCCAGAAAGCACACTAGCTTTTCTATACCCAAGGATCCCTTCTATCCTTGTTAAACCCTAAGAGATACCCTCTCTTAGTCACTCAATTCACAAAAATAATTGAGTATAAGTAAGACTCTGAAAGCCTGATATTACAAATTGAAGTTCTAACTACTATCAAACTTTTCTCAGAGATGAAGCACTTTGTTTCACAATCAGAATGAGTTGCGTTTATTGTATATGTTGTATATTTGTTGTTCCTTTGATCCCTCTTTATATAGAAGACAAATTATAGCTGTTGGGATCATTTAAGACAGATTTGGATCTGATTTAACAAAATATGCTTTCTTGATTCTTGATCTTTAAATGAGATTATGTTTGATCTTTGTAGAATGTGCGTCCTTCTTGAAATATAACTTTTTCCATCTAAAAGGATAGCGAATTCTTTTTGAAGAGTAATATATCTGTGTTTAATTGAAGAGAAAAATATCCAAGTCTTTTTGAAGAGAAAAATATCCGTGTCCATTTGCCACGTCAACAGACGGGAGTATTAGCTCAAGGTAATTGGACGGGCTCCAATTGGTAGACGAGAGTACTAACACAAGGTAATTGGACGGGCTCCAACTGGTAGACGAGCTTTATATGTCATGTTAGTGGATGGAGCTTCTCATTAAATATCTTAGCGCGTATCATTAGTGGACGGAGCTCCAACTGCCACGTCAGCAGACGAGCTCTTCTTTTTCTTCCATTGGACGCGCTTGATGTGCCACGTCAGCCGACGAGCTCTTCTGTTTCTTCCAGTGGACGCGCTTCATGTGCCACGTCAGCAGACAAGCTATTCTGTTTCCTTCAGTGGACGTACTTTCTTTGTGTTGGGAATTTGCGTATAGAACAAAATAAAACGCAGCGGAAAAATTCCCATCGAAGGATCCTTGCGAATGGTCATGATTCATGATTAAAAAGTTTACCTCTTGAAGCGATGGCTATTGGTTGAAATTCGTCTATCACGAACACCGCACGAACGGTGTCTCTAGAGGTATCCACACGAGCGGACTCCGTGAACGTCCAACGTCACCAACCTGAAGCGTCTCTGTCTTACAGTGCTAGCTTCAAAACCGAGACTTACTGTTCACTCTTACTCCTTTTGTGCGGCTAGGTTATCAACCTTGTGTGCACAACAACTTAAGTGTTCTACTTATAGTAGCGCCTCCTTAAGTGAGTTAGTGAGCAGCACTTGACCTAAGCCCATGTACTATGCGCTAGGCCCAATAGGAAAGTCCAACTCTCCTTTTAATGCTTCTTTTAATCCGCTCTTATGTGTGTGACCCTATAGGTTCCCAAAACGTTAGTAGTAACATTAAATCCCATTTAATATTACAAACAATGAGCGGTATCTAGCAATACATCACTGCTACCTAAGTAGTGAGAAAGTCAGTGATTTGACAAAACCTTTCTGTGACAAATATTCATGTGCATTATTATCCCTTTGTCCATATATCTATATTGAACACAAGTCATAGAATGTGTCACCCTTGTATAGTTCAATATCATGTTCCCTGATACCCGAGTAGACTTAAAAACAAATGAGGTCAATATCTCATATTGACTCATTTCAGCACGGCCATGCATTTTACAGTCTCACTCTATCAGGGGGCCCACAGATATTACTCCTGTTATGTAGGAGGGACAAATTCCATCTAGGTCACTCACATCCCTCTGCATGGCTCGTGGTATGCCCAATGACCGTCTTTATAATCATCCTATTACAGATGACGTTTGACGATATTAAAGCACACGACTCCTCAAGTAGGGATCGTAGTGATTTCAGGTCGAAGGATTGTATGCACCATTGTCACTATGAGAACTACTTATGACACTCACATAACGCTCCATGTAGTGTTCTCATGGTGGGTCAATCCAGTACATCATTACCTTAATGTGTACCTATGTGGCGACTCGATATCTCATATGCATGACCCGTGAGATATGGTCATCAGTCTGCACACATAATAGTCTCAATTGTATTATTATTGTCCTTATTAATAAAATACTTGACTACGGATATTTAAGAATAGGATTTCATTGTTCAATAGTGTCTCACGATCAAGTCATATACTTGATATTCTATTGAACTGAAATTTCTATTCTAAGGACTTTATTATGTTTAAACAAGTAACACAATAAACTGAAATGCCTCATATCATATATATATAAAATAGCAAGATACAAATGTAAGTCTAAAGAAATACATTGGCCTCTAGGGCTTACACCAACACTTTGTTCTTTCAGTGGACGCATATTTGTTGTACTTCAGTGGACGCGCTCCAAATGGTACTTTAGTGGACGAGCTCTTTAGTTGTTCATTGGACGTCAGCTCTTTGCTTTGTTTGTTCTTTTATTTGTTGGACGTCATTCTTGGTTCACTTAATTGGACGAGCGCTTATATTTTCCCTGTGTTGGACATGCGTTAGTTTTGCTTTGTTGGACGAGTGATCCTGCATGGAACTTAACACAAAATGAGTACGTAGTCAAAATTAAAGATCATATGCAAAATACACTTTGTTTGTCATACATCAAAACATGAATGAGGGCTTAGTCTTACAATATATATAAATACTATTATTTTCAAAATTATAATATTACTCATACTTAAGCATTGTTTTCATACTTTTATATACGAATTAACACCTTCATTCTCTTTAATATTTTTGCTAGAATGTCGTATATGAGAATATTTAAAATAAATGTTAATGTCTTGAAGTTATATTTTTCTAAATGTTTTGATGTATGTCATGTATATACTTGATTGAGTAAACATGAAAAAATAGGAGATTAAATAAGAAAATTAGAAAAATAATTACGTACAATTTATTTATAGCTAATTCAAGGAAAAAATAGGATAAGTGAGAGTAGATACAGGGAATAAACATAAAAGAATGTTTAACATAAAAGAACGTGATAAAAAATTTCAATAATTTTTTTCTTAAACTCTCAAAATTGGTCAAGAATTTTCCTCACTCGTCATGAGGGGTTAAAATAGGTGCTGAGCACTCTAAACTAGCTCCCTTAAATGAATATTATCTTTTGTTTTTCATCATTGGATCGGGTGACTTTTTGACTCAAAAAAGATCCAATCCAATCCGCGAACACCCCTAGTAGTAATAATCTTATTACAAAAGACAACCCTAAGAAATAAATCCTAAGAGATCATCTGGATTTCCCAACCAAAAATTGCAGCAGGGACGGAGATAAAAAATACTTTTAAATTGTAGGAGTAAAGTCGCCACTAATTTTATTATTTAGGTAAAAATTGGAAAACCTTTTAAAAAAATGGCCTTTGTGGACCCTAGTTGAGTTTGGAAGTCGATACGCAGAGGAGGATGAGGGAGACTACGCATAGAGGAGGATGAGGACATAACCCCAACAGCACCCCTAATGCGCCCAAAAAACCGGTTACCGCAAATTGATTGTGTAAATAATTAATACATTTCAAAATACTTATTTTACCTAATAAAAATTAAGAATTGTTTTACTTATTTTATTATTTATTGAAAAAAAGTAACTAAAAAAAGATACTAGCGCCTGGAACAAAATGGATCAAGGACGAACTTTTTTTTAACATTTTTTTAGATGTTTTATAGAGAAAAAGAGGAGGAAAACAAAAAAAGAAAAGAAAAGAAAAATAAAGTAGTTTTTAGATGTTTTATAGAGAAAAAGAGGAAGGAAACAAAAAAAAATAAAAATAAAAATAAAGTAGCATACACAACTCCACCGTAACATCATCTTTGGATTCAATTTAATACACCTTTTTTTGGCAAAAACAACTTCTGCGCATTGCTAAAACGTAAGTTTTGTGATGAGTAAAAGAAAAAATGAACAAATGAACATAGTTAAAGAGGTTTCAAAACTGAAAAGCATACTTTAATGCTCAACAAATTATTCAAGCATCACCAACACCAAAGTTTTCCCTGATTTTTTCATGACATGGACAGCAAGTATTCATGATCAACAAGCATACAATCAGAAAAATCAAAGCAAAGTTTTGACAAGAGGATCAATGTATCATTTAACATCATCAATCTCTATATTTTTCTCCCTGCATTGACACACAAATTTATCATTCTCATAAACATATAAATACCAAATATCATATCATTCCAGAGGGTTACCAGCAAAGACAATGTATCATTTAACATCATCAATCTCTATATTTTTCTCCCTTCATTGACACACAAATTTATCATTCTCATAAACATATAAATAACAAATATCATATCATTCCAGAGGGTTACCAGCAAAAGACATAGTTTCATGATTTCATCAAATCAAGTCTACAGAACTGCATTCTTATAAACTAACAAAAAAAAAAGATGACTCACATGGGGTACAACCAGTAAAATTCATAAACTTGTATAGTGAACATTACAAATTACACGGCTTATGTGTTCTTGTACACAGAAAATCAACGCATCACTAAAAAATTAATTGAATAACCTTATACACTTTAAAAATGAATTAGCTTAAGCTTTACATTAAGCACATGCTATGCAAATTACAAATTACCCTTCCATACATGCTTATACAGAGAATGGAAAACATGAAAGAAAGAAAGAAAGACAAAATACAGAGGAATACCCGATAGTTGATGCTAAGAGAAGAGAAATAGAAAAGAAAATCTACCCAAAAGAAATCCTTATCCTTGAATACACGACCTTCTCAATCTAAGTGTCCCCTGAATCCGTATCTCCCTTTTTATGCGTTTTTGTCTGTGTGATGTTGTCTCCCCTTCTACTCACGTTCTTCCTTTTTTTATAGAGCCCCAGTCGCACCTGCAGAAATTCGGAAACCAAATCCCCTTTAATTTCTAATTGAGAGTAAGAAAGGAAAGAAACAATACTTACCTTCACTTGCTCTTCATCAAGGATGGGAGAGTGGAGAGAAAATCGAGTCACCATAAATTTCCATGATGCTGATTTGAAAAACGAAATCATGAGACAGATGAAAAGGAGTGCGAGATTTTCGTAGTTGCAGAGATATGAATCTGGAAAGATTTGGTAGAGATATGAATCTGGAATGACAAGAAAAACGAGATGGGCATAGGGGGGGAGAGAGGGTGAGTGAAGAAGGGAATGATTCTGATGGATCCGGGTCATGGGTGGTAGTGGGCTTGGTTGGTCTGACCCAATAATGAAATAAAACAAAAACAAATAAAAGTTAAAATCTTTTTCTGATTTTTTTCTTTTCTAATTTTTTATTTTAGATTTTTGAATAGATAAAAACAAATAAATTTTATTTTTTTACTCAAAAAATTAAATATTTAACAATTGAATTTAAAATAAAATATTTAAATTTGCTTGAATCAATAGTATCCTGATTCTCTACATCTCATTGTAATATTTAATAATCGAATATTGAATGTGGTGTAATCATTGTGTGATATAATCTCCATATATTTTTAAATAGTGTCATTCTATCTAATACAATGCTGTACAATTTTAAATTTGAAAATAATCATAACCTTGCAACGAGGATACGTGCTTTAAAATCCAAATTTTAATATAATGAATTTTAATACCTTAATTACTATTATGATTATGATATCATCTAATATACCAATCTCAAATAATAAGTGCATGTAATTACAATGACTTTTTATCGAAAACCATTTTCCCTCTCCAACTACTATATCAAATAGAGAATCGAAATTTTGAATTTGAAATGTGAACAAGACCAAATCATATCTCAATCTCAAATAATGAGTTCCTGTATCCCTAAAAATTTGTCAACCAAATGTTTTCTTTAAAGGTGGTATCCCAATTTAGCTTCCATTCCTAGACATCATCCTCTCACCGTTTGAATTGTTTTCTTTTGGTGTAGCCTCTCCTCAGCTATTGTACAAATGGCACCCGGATATGATTTTACATTTCATTGTTTTATTATCATTTCAAGAACAAAATTTTGTCTCTCAAATTTATCTATTTTTATCTAATTATTATGCTAATTGCTAAACATTAACTTTTCTCACTAAGTTTTATTTTATTATTTTATTATTATTATTTTAAATAGTGAGTTTTTTCTTTCATATTCATCTTTTGTCATTTTATTATTATGTCAAATAGTATTTTTTCCTAAAAATTTCATCATCTATCATTTTTTTATTTTATATAGTCACCTTTTTACTTTAGGGACCTAATTGAAAATTTTATATAAGTTTAGGGACCCAATTAGAAATTTTTTAGTTAAGGGACCCAATTGAAAATTTTATGTAAGTTCAGGGACCTAATTAGAATTTTTTTTAGTTCAGGGACCTAATTGAAAATTCCCAAATAGTTCAGGGACCAACTCAATAATAAAACCTAAAATGTATTATTAGTAATATGATCTCCAATCAAGTAGAAAGTGTCTTCTTTGCTTAGAAAACAATTGTATAGACTAATACAAAAGTTAACAACCAATTTATAAAAAAAAATCTTATATACCTAATATCTAAAATGTAAAATATTTTATTGAAATTTTCAAAATTAATTTATATATCCCGTGCATGGCATGGGTTCTTACGCTAGTAATGAAATAAAACAAAAACAAATAGTTAATATCTTTTTATGATTTTTGTCTTTTCTAATTTTTTATTTTGGAATAAATATAAACAAACATCAAAATAAGATGGCAAACTTTTTTTGTAATTTTACTTTTTGCATTTTTTTTATTTTTTTGAGACTTTAGTGAAAACTAAAGAAAGACCCGGTTAAAATAGGGTGTTCCAAAAAAGGATGATTGGCGGCAATGTAGAAAAATACATAGATTTTAAAAAATTCTTGCAATTTGAGAAATTTTAAATATAATCATCGCTCCTAAAAAATTCATATAAAAATTAAAATTTAAATACATTTAAATTAATTGTAATCATCATTCATATAACATGACAATCAATATAACAATTAAGCCAAATATAAGTTCTAAAAAGATGATAGAACATAGATCTTCTCGTTATACAAATTTCAGTTAATGTTCTCCAAACCCAATTTGTGTCATTTCCGTTTTCTATTTTCTGATTTTTTTCAATACATTGAAACAAAATTTTAATTCAATACCTCGACTTTTTTACCTTGCATTTAATATTTTCATTTTTTGAAACTCGTTTAAGAATATTTTCAACCCTATATAACATAAATAAAATATAACTATTTAAATATTACTTAATTATATATATCTATCTATAAATATCACAAAGCAATCCCATATGCAAAAACAATTGGTCATGTGTCACTTGCCACGTGTTGTTGCTAGATTTTTTTTATTTTTTTTATATACAATTTTTTTTTATTTTATATTTTCTATTGTACATATAAAAATAAGAAAAGTGAAAATTAATTGAAATTAAATATAATGGATTACAATTAACTGCCCCGTCACCAATTGATTTTTATTTCCTTTCTGCACCAATTAATTGAAAATTTAATTTTTCTATTGTACTTATTAAATTAATTTTCTTTGTCATTACTAGAAAAAAATTAATTTTCTCCTTTACTTATTAAAAAAATAAAATGGAAATTAATTGAAATCAATTTTTAAATTGATTGTAATCAGAATAAAATTAATATAATTAAAAATAAATGAAATTAAAAAAATATGAATATTAATTGAAATCAATTTAAATTTATTGAAATCAGAATAAAATTAAGATAACTGAATTTATATATAAAACAAAAAAATGAGAATTATTTTAAATCGATTGAAATCGAAATAAAGGAAAGATAATTGAAATTAATTGAAAACAATTTAAATTGATTGAAATCAGAATAAATTGAAGATAATTTAAATTAATTTAAATTAAAAAAAGAAAAAACTAAAATTAATTTAAATTGATTGTAATCAGAATAAAGGAAATATAATTGAAATTAACTAGAATCAATTTAAATTAATTGATATTACTAGGATCAGAATAAACGAAAATCAAACTTTGATTGCTTTTAAACAATAAATATGATGGAGTAGTCATCAAAATGATATAGTATTTAAAAAGTTAATAACCATCCTATTAACTAATTTAATTAAAATTTTAAATTTGTAAAAAAAAATTATATGCGATGGATATTCTTTGTGCAATAAGTATGCCATATTTGATGGTTTTGGAAAATTTTAAACCAGAGTTAATAACAAATATTAATTACAAAAAATATATAAATTATTGGTTGCTTGTAATGTCCGCATTGCTTCGAAATTTACCTCCACCTCCCTATTTGATTAAAAATGACCTCTTAAATATTTTCTTTATATATTAGTATAGATTTTTATATGTACCTCAAGGTAAATTTTTTTAAGGGTCATTCTCTAAGTAATGACTGTAACACCCTGTATTTCACTGTTTTAAATAACAGTAATACAAATAAATATGTTTATAAATTTATTTGAGTTTTAGAAAATTATTTTAAATAAACAGAGTTTACCACTCAATCCTACTTGAATGTAGGAAGCTACGATTAAAATTTAGGTTGGAAAGTCAGATGAAACCCGACCCGCGAATTCCATTGACAGTATAATAATAATTCTCAAAAGACCTAATTTTAATTCGTGAACGAAAGACTTAAGTTTATTATTTTATTTTCCACAATTCTGTATTTTTAGAATTATTTCAGGAAAAAATAAAATAATTTACGTTTTTCGGGTGAAACACGTAATCGGGTAGACGGCGGAGGGGATTTTGGAGTTTCTAAGAGTCGATAGAAGGTTTATCTTAGGATTTTGAGATGATTCAAGGGGATGAACCACATTTCTAAGTCCAGAAGGTTTTTCAGGGTTAAAGTGAAAATTTAGGAATTTTACGCTTAAGTCCCTGAACTTTCTGTTAATTACCCTTTTGTCCCTAAGTTAGTTTCTAAGTTTTTTCAAGTGAATTGGGCTAGAATCCTTGTTCCCAATCTCAAATGGACGTGGCTATGAAGCCCAAAATTTCCTAGTTCATGAATTGATTCCATAAAGCCTATTTGAAACTATACAAGTTTCCTATGTCAAGCTTAATGCTTAAATCTTTAAGTGGGCCCCACAAAGATAATTGAATCCAAGTCTAAATTTACCAAGCCCGTGCGCAAGCCCATGAGGGATTGAAGGCTGCCCTCATTTGTTGTTGGATGAACCAAGATTTTCTAGAATGTTCTACATTCTTCCACTTTGTTCTTCAACATTCTTTAATCTTCTCAAACATTCTTGATTTGTCTTAAAAGATCTATGACAAAAAAATCAGCCCAAGTTAGTCAAGATAAGCTCACATTAAATGTTGTAAAAAGGTCATCATGACAATTTATTGGCAAATTGCAAACAAGTCCTTAAACTTTTGGAATCTTTGCAAAATGGTCCCTAGGAAGTATTTGTATTTCAATCCTTTTAGCAAGACAACTCATCCTACTAGATCCTTATAAAAGTGGCGCAATCAAGCTCTATAAATACCTTCTCTCACTTTTCACTTAGTTTCTATTGCCATTTGTTCAAAAACCCTAAAGTTATAAGTCTTTTAGTGATAGGTTTGTGAAGCAAGTTTCTTGGATTTCCTTTGTCATTGATTTTCAAGAGGTAAATCCTAATCTTCTTCCTTAATCATGCCTATGTTATTTAGAAAGTTTCTTGATTCAAAGTTTGTTTCATAGTTGTTCATCTTTTTCAAGTTCTAAGCCTTGAACTTTGAAAAGTCATAATAAATTCTAGAAAAATCACATGAGGATGAAACTACTTTCTATCTTCTTGATATCATGCATATTATATAAATCCAAGATCATGATGTAATAAAAAAAATTTCTATCCTAAAAACCTAGCCTTGGCCGAATCTATCAAAGTAGGTTTGGTAGAGTTTTGTTCATGTGTTGTCATGTATGATCATGTATTCTATATGGCATGTATGTCTACACACTCTAATCCATGTTAGTTTCTTAAAATGAAAATCTTTACTCAAAAATCTCTAAGTTGGCCGAACCCTAAGTGGGTGAGATTTGATGAGCTTTTGTCTAAAGTTTTCATTAATGATCTTGTTAATCAAGCTATTAGTATGCATGCTTAATAAATCCAAGTTGGTTTATTAAACTAAGAACCCTAGCTCTATGAACATGTTGAGTCCGAATCCTTGTATAAAAGAGTTAGGAAGTTTTGAGTTTCAAAGTTAGTTGTTTAGTCACTAATCTATGATTTAGGTTAATCAAGGATCATTAATCCATGACTTAATCATGATTAGAAGTTTTAGTCATTCAAAAACCCTAGAGGTCGTGACTATGTATTAGGGTTTAGAATGTTTTAGTTTCTGGAATTGTAACTATTTGATTGTAATGGTTGAAGGTTAAGTGAGTACGGCGTTTAAGTGGTAACCGAACTTCCGAAGGAATCAGTAAGTTCACAAGAAAGTCTTCAAGAGGTAAGAGGGGAATACCTGAGGATTTATTCGATGGCTATATGCTATCCCGTGTTTGTTTGTAATTATTTGTTTGTTAGTATTTATTTAAGTTGTTTAATGTTGTGTTATTTGTATCTGTGTGGTTTTAATTGTGTTTAATTGTTTATCTGTAATTATATTACTACTGTGATGCATGATCTTCCTGGGAAATATCTGTGATATAACTGTTGGTTGATGTGTGAGAAGCCTGACAGTGGTCAGTGCACAATTAAGTTAATCGGATAAAAGCTTTAAGAAGCATCACAAATTATATTCAATGTTTTAACGGCAAAATATTGATATATAATATTAAAGGAATTTATTTTGAGAAAAATAAGGAGTTTTGAAAAATATTATTATTTTAATAATTTATTTCTGAAAAAGTGAATTATGAGTCACAATGAGCACGAAACCGTGAAAATATTTTAGTATTGCTAATTTTTACGTAAGAAATTCCGGAATGTTACAAAATATTATTTTATGAAATTAATTGGTGAAAATAAGTTAATCATGATTTTAGAAAAATTAATTAAGTAGAAAAAGCTAAGTTTTGGCTTAAAAAGCCTTAAAAATAATATTTGACGGCAAATTTGGAAAAGTGTAGACGGTAAGTATTTTTGAAACGACAGTTCATATTTTGAAGAAATTAAACCTCAAGTGACTCATTGGTTTGTGAAAAGCTACGTTTTATTATTTAAGGATTTTATTAATGAATTTCCAATTTGGAAAAGAATTTCCGAAAAATTAAAAGTTAATTCAACAGTGTTAAAAGTGGTGTGGAACTTAGTAACCGAGACGTCGGGGTACTAAGGTTCTGTGTTGTGATGGACTCGGGGTCATTTGGGCTTTGAGGGCTTGTACCGTATACGTGGGGTATACCGTGTTGAAACATTAAAGATGTTTTCTAGTACCACGAACCTTAGACTGGTGCATCGGTCGAGAGGTGTCGTGATTGAGCACTCGGACTGTGAGGTCCTGTGTCGTAATAAAAGTTTTAACAGTGTTTTAAAACTATGAGAGTCGTAAGCCATTTTGAGCTTCGGCAAAAGAAAGATTGAACACAAAGAAAAGAACGAAACAAAAGTATTTTTGCATGCATCGGCAGACGTGGTTGCGGTTCGATGCAATAATTACCAGCGGCGAAAGGTAATTCTGACTGCATTTTTATCATGTGCCTAGTGAGGACATTTGAGACTCCATCTCCGTTGCTATTGGTTCCCTGAGTGTGGACAGTAGCAATGTGTTTGGCTGCGTGCCTGGCCTTGTGTGCCTATGTGGATGGGAAGAGGCAATGTGCCTATTGGCAGTGTGCCAAGTTAGCCACACTCAGTGTGCCTAGTGGCAGTGTGCCAAGTTAGCCAGTGTGGCTATGGAGCCTGATCAACTCATTATATGTTGGGATATCTCATGAGATTAGGATGAAAATTAGATGATGAATATGAATTGTCATGCATAATTTTCAAATCAATGATGTTTGGGGTGTTGAACCCACTGATAAACTATTTGTTTATAAATGTTGATATTTGGTAAATGTTGACGTGTTTATGTGGTGGCTAGTATGTAGTTATTGAGTAAGATCCATGTATTGGTTTCTCACTCTTACATGTTCAGATGAACCCGGATATACCTTTGGTTCAATCGAGGGTTCGAACGATCATGTTTGATCGTGCGCAGTACGGTGGTGCCTGGGAGATTAACCTTGGGGCACTCAGCGCCACCTACCATGGCCCGAGTAGAGAAATTATCGGCACGATTGTGACACCCTAAACTCGGGTCATCACATGGTTACCCGTTTGCGGAAATAAAACTTAATTTACTGGTTACTTTCGGAAAATAATGTTTTCTCAACGTTCATATTTTCAAAATACGGTGATAATTTTTTTTTTCTTTTAACTTCACAACCACAACAACAACAATGTAATCAAACCACACTTAAATACATAAGGAATATAAGTCATACAACTATATTGCCTCATATATTTTCATACCTAAATCAACATCAGTTTTATCTTCAAAACATAGTAGGACCTAAGCTGGTCGTAACTAACAGACACTACCGCCAACTGGAGCAGCACAGCACGCTTCCAACTAGACAGCCTTCTTCTTCGTGTAGGGATCATACCCCTTGTACGTCTCTGAGATGTGTTGTAAGGGTGAGACACCAATATACGGATTTATCACCATAACTAAATGCGCAACACACAAGAAGGCATATACACATATACATATTTATAACAACCTACTCATTCATATTATATCACATCGTTTATCAATGGGTTTCACACCCCAAACATCAACGTTGAAAAACTATGCATGAACACTTCAAAACATCATCTAAACATTCATACCTAATCTCATGAGATATCTCCAACATCGTAATGAGTTGATCAGACTCGATAGTTACAGGCACGCAGCCAAAACCCATCACACATTGTCCAACATCGTGGCACAGGTGTCACAACGTAGATGGGGCCTTATTGTCCACCAGGCACAATAAGAACATCTTTATGATCTACCATGACGCCGCAAGGTAATCACTCGTATAAAACCTATCACACACTGTCCAACATCGTGGCACAGGTGTCACAACGTAGATAGGGCCTCATTGTCCACCAGGCACAATAAGAACATCTTTATGATCTACCATGACGCCGCATGGTAATCACTCGTTTGATCATGGCACGTCTGCCAAATGCATGCAAGAAAACCTTTTGTTCTCAACACTTTTCTTTGTGCTATATCTTTATTTGTCAAAGATCTCAAAAGCTTTTGACCCATCATCGTTTTTAAACATCAAAGCTCTCAAAAGCTTTCAACTTATCATCGTTTTCAACATCGAATGCTCTCAAAAGCATCATCGTTTTCAACATCGAATGCTCTCAAAAGCATCATCGTTTTCAACATCGTTACAACTTTTATTAACAACACAGGACCTCAAAGTCCGAGTGCTCAATCACGAAGCCCCTAGACCGTTGCAATCAGTCTTAGGTTCGTGGTAATAGAAAACATCACAAAACGTTTTAAATTCTTTACGTAGATACCCAGTCTACAACACAACGAACCTTAATACCCCGACGTCTCGGTTATTAAGTTCCATAACATCGTTTTACATCGTTTTTGTCTGTGAAAAACAAATCCAAAATAAGACAACGTCATAAGAACATTAGCACCCCGACATCTCGGTTACTAAGTTCTATATCGTCGTTTAGTAAAACTCATTTATAGAAAATCATTTCTACTTGAAAACTCTTTTACTGAAACTTCAGCTTTAAAAATTAAATCAATTCTGATTAAACCTCTTCTCAAAACAAGTATTGCTATTTTTAAACTTTCACCGTAAATAATTTCAAAACTTGCCATCGTTAATCATTTTCCAAGAAAATATTTTTAAAGTCAAACTTTGACATTTTATTTTATATTATTATTTTATTATTTTTATTTTTATTTTTATAAATTATTTTTGAATATTAATTTCACAAAATAACTTTTCACAATATTTCGGAATTTCTTGCGTAAAAATTAGCAGTACTAAAAAAAATTTCACGGTTACGCTCTCACCGTGACTCACAAATTTCTTTTACACTGATAAATTATTAAAATAATAATAGTTCTCAAAAACTCATTATTTTTCCAAAATAATATTTTCCACCATTATTATATTCCAACATTTTCCATAAAACGTTGAATATAATTTTCACAACTTATTAAATCTTTTATCTGATTAATCGGTTGTGCACTGACCACTGTCAGGCCTCTCAAACAACATTCAACATTCATCATTCAACAACATCATCATAATTATATCACCAGGCAGATCATGCATCATAGCAACATAATATACTACTGCATATAATTAAATAAATTAAAAGCAGATAATTCACCGATACACAGATAAACAACACAACATAAGCCACATAAACAAATAACCACAACCACATATAATTCATATAAATCACACTACACACAAATAGTTATAGAGAAAAATCCCTCAGGTAAGCTCCCCTTACCTGTTGAAGACTCGAACTAAGGGTTTCAAATAATCTCCCGATTTGATCCGGTTTCCTCCGTCGGCTTAAGGTCAAACCAACCCGATCGATTCCTTCATAACGAATTGCAACCAAAATAAATCAAATCAAACAAAACATACTTGACTCATGGAGGTTAAGGTTCGGTCTCAACAACTTTTCTAGGTTAGGAAAGTTAAAACTTTGTTAACTTAGGGATTTATGATCCTTAAGTAACTTAAACATGATTAAGCACTTAAACCAAGATTATGAACCAAGAACATGAACTAAAACTCATCTAGTTCCAAGAACTAGGGTTTCGGCCAAGGGCTGAGTTTGGGGTTAGAAATCTCTAAAATTTCTAAACTCTTGGATTTAATCAACATACAAAACTTAGAGTTAGATTCAAGTGTTACAAACAACTTTTGAATCATAAAACCAACAAGTGCTCATACCTAGGGTTTCGGTTTTGATGAGATCAATAGGTTAAAGTTTTATTTTTGATCTTCTATATACTTGAATACAAGAACTATCAAGATATAATCATGAATCAAGACATGAAATTGAAACAAAACCTAAGAACACAACTTTGACCTAGATTCGGCCATGACCAGAAATTAGGGAAAGAAATTTCACATGATCTTGTGCTTCTAGATGATGAAAATAGAGATTATTATAAGATCATATCAATTGGTTTCATGTCAAAAGGATTTTTCTAGAATTAGTTATGAATTTTTGAATCTAGCTCCATGAACTTTGAACAAATGAAGAACATATGAATCTTAGCCATGAATCTACAGAAGTTGTGAAGAGAAATGATTCAAATGACAAGAGGATAAGTTTTTACCTCTTGATGATTCAAGGAAAGCAAGATTTGGATGATGTTCTTCACAAATTTTTCATGATGTTCTTGAGAAACTTAAGGAAGAAGATGAACATAGTTAGGGTTTAGAACAGTTTTAGTATTTTGGGTGGATCTCTCAACATACTTGTCCGTTTTGGACGATCTTTATGTCGTTGGAAAGAAGAGAGAAATGTTAACAACTTTCATGTTGAAAGTTTTTCGAGATTCAAAATAGAAACTGATCAGAATTGCTATGCAAAATCGGACGAGTTATGAACTCTTTGGAGCAAAGAACATGAAAATGGAAAAATAGCTTAAGGAAGAAGACAACCTATTTAAATGAAGAAAAACCAAACTTAATGAAGAAGAAACCAATACTTAATGAAGAAGAAATCAATACTTGATGAAGAAGAAACCAATACTTGATGAAGAAGAAACCAATACTTAATGAAGAAGGATTGGGAGCCGTGGGTTTTGGGAAAGGGTGGGTCAACATTTTTTCCAATGGCATTTGTTTGCAATTGTCATATAAAGACAAGGGCAAAATGGTCATTTCATAGGAAAATTTCACTTTGTCATAAATGTGCCATTATGGCCATTATGACTCAGATAATCTCGTCATAAATACTCGGCAAGTCGGTCAAATCCATCATCTCTGCTACGTTGCCGACTCCTCGATTCATCTGGCGCAAGCTTTTCCTAGAGACATCTCGACGTATACGCCCGCAACAAATTTGATATTTTAATTTTTTTACCAAAATTTTCAAAACTTCCAGGATCGTAGTAAATACGATAAAAACATTTTTCATCTCATTCACGACTCAAAATTAGGTCTTCTGAGCAGTAAACTTTTACTGTCAGTGAAAACACAAAACGGTAGACCGGCTTCCGTCTGAATTTTCAACCAAAAACTTCCCCGTAACCTTATAAAAATAAGTATAACAAGGAAATGACCTTGGTTTATCCAAAATCATTTTCTATGTCTCGGATAAAAATATATATTTATATATTTATTACCGATATTACGAAGAAGCGAAAATCGGGGTGTTACAACGATAGAGGAAGGACCACAGCAGAGAATTCATGTCGTGGAGACGGTCGAGGTATCGCTACCTCCAGTTTGGCTATACCTGCAGTACATGGAAGAGCACGGATTGATGGATCCATTACCTCAGCCACATCCTCTTCAGATAGTGGGACCTGAGGAACCTCCTGCTGAAGTGGAGTTAGATGAGGGGGAGGAAGATCCGAAGGAATACATTGAGGACGGTCTTGAGTTTCACCCTCCTGCGGTTGATAATGAGGATTCTTCGGATGACGCAGCGGAAGCGGAGGCATCATCGTCAGATTCGTCAGTGGTAGGCGGGGTTGATCATCAGGATCTTCCCAATGGGTTTTAGTAGCTTGACCAGCTATAGGTAAAGTTCTGGGGTAGTGAGCCTTAACAGTTTTTGATCTGGCTTCTGAGAGCCATAAGTTTTTGAATATGGTTTTGAACTAATCGTTGCCGATGTGCATATGTCTTTATTTTCTTTGCTTAGTTTGATGGAGAATAGCCTAGGCTTATGAGGGCTCTTTTGTTATCTCTTGTTTAGGTAATGTGTATTTAAAAAGGTGATGTATATATATGTATATATATGTTGTATGTTTACAATGATTCTATGTTTAAAAGAAGAAAAAAATTTTAGCACTATTTTCATAAGGAAACGTTTACTTCAAAAATAGATTTTCCGAAAGTAATCAGCGTTTAATAATTTAATTTCCGTTCTTGGGTAACAATGTGATGACCCTAGAGTAGGGTGTCGCAATGACATATCAGCACAACCTTGAGTGGGGTACGAGAGAGATTCAATGAGTGAATCATCATCATTAATTTATTCAAATTTGATTTGATTTACTGCACATATTAGACGACAATTTAAATAAATTTTCAAATGCATGAGTAGCAAAAATCAATCAATTTTAATTATAACTTTTAGCATTCAATTATAAGTTTTTAAGTTTGGATTCAAAATTCACATACAAACACGGGTACAACTGTAACACCTCGATTTTTCCGCTTTCTAAGATCGGTATAAACATAAATAAACGTTTATATTTTTATCTGAAACTTAGAAAATGATTTTGGGAAAACCAAAGTCATATTCATATTATACTTATTTTTATAAGTATACGGTGAAATTTTCGGTTGAAAATTCCGACGGAACCCGGTCTGCGTTTTCACTGACAATAAGATTTTAGTGATCAGAAAACCTAATTTTGACCCGAAAACAAAATGAATAGATTTTATATATCATTTAAAACGATATAGGATATTTTGAAAATTTTCAAAATAAATAGGTTATTATACTCGATTCGGGCGTAAAACCCTAAATCGGGTAATCGACGGAGTCGAGAACGGACGTGCAGAGACAAAACTCGATATCGGATGCTGAGATATGGTGCCACCTTGGGTAGTGAGTCATATGGATGAGTCACCAATGTCATGATTGCTTTTAAACAAAATCTAGATATTTCTTTAAAATAGTGTAAAGACCATTTTGCCCTTGGACCATTTTACCCTTGAACTTTCATTGAAATGACAAGTTTGCCCCACAATTTGTGGACACAAATCAGCCACCTCTCATTCAATTTCAACCACATAATTTTCATGATTACCTTAGGCAAATTACCATTTTGTCCTTAAGTCGTCTTTATATCACAAAAATGCCATTGTGTAAGATTACTCTTCTGCCCTTAAATTTTTATGATTTGGACTCATTCACCCCCCCAATTCCCACGGCCAACACACCACATTAGGCCATTCCATCTATTTTATTAAGTCATCATCTTCTTCCTTTGCTTTGTTCTTCATTTTCTCTCAAAGTTCATAAGTTCCATAACCAAAATTTGTGAAGGAAGTACTTGATTCTTAGCTCATTTTTCAATTCTAAGAGGTATACCATACTCATCTTACTCAATAATCATCGTGTTCTTAACTCATTTTTGTGATTTGAAGTCTTGATCATATTTTTCAATTCCTAGATCTAGAACTTTCAGAATTCATAGAAAAATCCTTTTGAAGTGAAACCAATTTCTATGATCTTAGTATCCTCTCTATATTCAAGATCCAAGAGGATACATCAAACAAAAATTTCGTGCCTATTTATTTTGTTGAGGCCGAACCCTAACTTGTTGTAGGGGAAGGACTTTGTTCATTTTTTTAAGACTAGTCTTGCTTGATTCAATCTTATGGCTCATATAGGTATTGAATCCATGCTTGTTTAATCAAATGAAAATCTCTAAGACATTATTTTGTTCATGGCCGAAATTATATTCTTGAGGAGTTGGAAGATTTTGTTTCATTTTTCAACTTATGACAGTTTATCTTAACTCTACACTACTCTAAGGTCATGGATCTAAGAGTATGTAAATTTTTGAAATCTCTAGCCTATGTTAACTGTCATGGCCGAATTAGTGTTTTTGAAAGGTTGGAATATTTTATTTCAATCTTTGTATTCTAATATTTGTTTTAGGGTTTCAAGTTATTAGAGGTCACTAATCCACAAGCTTAGGAATTTTAGAAAACTTTTATCCATTCAAACACCTCATGACTGAACATATCATATAGGAGTATAGGTATATTTAGTTGTTTGATTGTTAATTATTTGTTGTGTTTTGATTGAAGGATTGTGAGTCGTGTATTTGTTTTGCGGAGACCGGACGTTTCACGGAATTTCAATTCGACAAGAAAAATCTTCCAAGAGGTAAGGGGAGTACTTGAGGGATTTTTTCGATAGCTGTATGTAATTTGTTTGTGGTCTGTATGATTTATTTGGGTGTAATTGTTATTTTACGTAGTTAGATTTATCTGCTTTTAATGATTTAATTATCTGCATTTAATTGTTATTATATTTTGTTGCATGTCATTAATTGCTATTTGCTATATTATTGGCATGATTGTTATTGATGTTGTTTGTGGATTGTAAAGTCTGACAGTGGTCAGTACTCAATTAATAATGAGGTTAAAAGCATTAAAAAGTATTTTATCGAATAATGAATTTTTAATTGGTGGAAAATGTGTAAAATAGTAATATATTATTACTAATTATTGGTTTGGTGAAAATTGGGTCATAGAGAAAAATATTATTATTTTAATAATTTAACAACGTAAGAGTGTTTTATAAGTCATAATGAGGATGTAACCGTGAAAATATTTTAGCACTGCTAATTTTGACGTAAGAATTTTCTAAATATTAGAAAATTTTATTTTAGGAAAATAAGTTTCAAAAATAAATTTATTATGGTACTGGAAAAATTATGTTACTAGAAAAGTCATTTTTGGACTTATAACGTTTTTTTAAAATGTCAAACGTCGGACAATTCCGACAATATTTACTATAGTATTATTAAAAATGGTAATATTAGTTAAAACAGAGAATTTGTTTCAACGCAATATTTTCAGGTTCAAAATATTGATTTTTTTTAAGGAAATGAATTTTAAGTGATTTTGATGATTTTATAAAACGAATTTCCAACGTAAAAGGATTTTCGGTAAAGTGGATTTATACAATGGGTTATTTCCGACAACTTGGATAAGTTAAGGGAATTTTGTTTTTGGATTTGTGTTTCACAAAGCGAAAATGTTGTAAAATTAAAAGACGAACCTAGCTGTCGGGATGTCGGTGTCTAGTGTTCTCTGAAAAGTGAAGTTATGGACTAGATGTCCTATAAAAATCTATATTTATTTTTGTGCGTCAAAATATACGAATCTAAATCTGGTGCACGGATCTAGATTTCGTGATTTGCACATTTTTTACTTGGAATCTGTTTGTTTGGTTTGGACTTGGAGTCCTTATTGTGAGAATGGTTGTTAAACTTAAACGTTTAAACCTTGGTTTGGTCGTGAGCCTTTGAGCCTTGACAAGGAAAGAATGAATACAAAGAAAATTACGTGAACAAAACGTTTTACATGCATTTTGGGCAGACCTGCCTTTGCATAGGACTTGAATGCTTGATGGCAAGTATTAATGCAGTTTGCATCATTGTGCCTTGATGGATATATGACCACGAAACCATATACTATACATAGTAACCACTTTGCCTCGTTTTGGACCGTGGTATGGTTATTTGAACTTTGCCTTATCTGGAAATGGTTCTACCTTATTGGCATTGATTCTGCCTTATTCGGCAATGAGAGCCTGATCAGCTCATTTATTGGTTGGTTGGAGCTCCGGAGATTAGGTATCAAAGTCAGTTGATGAATATTGAAGTGCCATGGTTTTTAAAACGGCAATGACTGTCGGGTATGAAACCCTTTGATAAATATATTGTTTATCTTTGAATATTCATGTTAATTGGTATTTGAGAGTCGTGCATATGGTTATCGTTTTAAAATCCATATATTGGAACTCACCCTTGCATATACATGTTCTTCTATCTTGCTGTTGTACCTTGGTACACTAGTGCAGATGTTGCAGAAGAGTTCATTAAGTCACTTGGAGACTTAAGTCCGGATTGCGGGAAGAGATGCGTGATCATAGGGATGATCACGAGGTCTTATCAGTGAGTGTCTTGTAGAGCGACCTGCTTAGGATATTTTATAATTTGTTGGATGGTATATTTTGAGAAAGTCTGTGTAGGTATTTTGAAAACCTTTATATGGTTGAAATTTTGTTGTGAATAAGATGATAACGTTATACTCGAAGTATTCAGGAGAAATTATTTTACACCCAAATTTTTTGACTCCAAATAAATCAATTTTCCGAAATCAACCAGCAAAATTCTTTTAATTTATTTCCGTACGTGTTCACATAGTAATGCCCATGGGTTGTTATAAAAACCAACCAGTTAAATCCAAATATTTATAGACGGATAGACCTAGGCTTACATATATACTAATATAAAAGTTTGATAGACAATTTTACTGTACATACACATGTCAGCACTAGGATTTTTAGCCTTTTTCATTTTTTATAAAAAATTTAAATTTTTTTAATAATAAATAATTTTTTTTTACTTTTTTTACGTTTATTTTTAAAAAAAATTTAAATTTTTATTTTACGTTTTCCTTAATCTTTTTTCCTAATAATTTTTTTTTTGCTAATACTTCTTTTTTAATTTATTTGTATACACTGACAGTGTAAAATTTTTTTACACTGTCAACCAATCATAGATTGCCAAACGGTAAAAGTAGAGTTGTCATGTTCTTAATGTTTTAATTTTATATACTTATATTTTAACGTATATATAATTTAATATATTTTATATTTTATATGTATATATTTATATATATTTTAATATTTTCGGTTCGATTCGAATTAAACCAAACCAATTTTAATTGATTCGGATATCGTTATTGACTTTTTAAAGTTTATAATTTTTTTTTTAGTTTTTAAATATTTTTAGCCAGGAATGGTAGCAAAGCTACCTTGTTCTTCGAAAAAGTTTAGGGTTGTAAGACTCGAACCAATAATTCGATGAATTTGAAAATCCGAACCAACCAATTAAATTGGTTCATTTTTTTTCTTTTTTATGCACGGCTCAGAATTGAACCAAACCCAATGGTCATTAATTCAGTTATTTTGGAACCAAACCAATTACTATATTTTAATATTTATATATATTTTTATATTCAATATGTATATCACTTTATCAATTAACAACTTTTCTTCTAATGTTCCTGTAGCGGTAGAAGGAGTTGCCAACCGGTGCATTATTTTGGATCATTTAAATTTATTTATTTATTTTTAAACATATTTTCTTTATAATATTTTTTTAAAATTTATTTTTTTCCCTAATTACTTTTTTCTAATTTACTTTTTTATAAATCATTTTTTTTAAATTTTTTTGTTTTCTAATTAATTTTATTTTTCTAATTGTTTTTTTCCTAATTTTTTATAAAAAATTTTATATACTTTTTTCGAATTTGTTTTCTAATTTTTTTCCTAATTAACTTTTTTTTTTATATTTTTTGGAAATATATTTTTTCCTAATTTTTTAAAATTATTTTTTAAATATATATTTTTTGTAATTAATTTATATTTTTATAATTAATTTTATTTTGCTAATTTTTTTATCATTTTTTTCCTATTTTTTTAAAATAATTATTTTCTAATTTTCTTTTTCCTTTTAAAATATTTTTTATAATTAATTTTTTTTATTTTTTTAAAGTTTTCCTTAATTTTTTAAAAAAAGTTCCTGATAATTTTTTTCTAATGCTTTTTTTTTGAATTTATTTGTATAAACTGATAGTGTAAAGCTTTTTTACACTGTCAACCAATAATAAATTGGCAAACAGTAAAAGTAGAGTTGTCTTGTTCTTGATGTTTTAATTTTTATCTACTTATATTTTAATGTATATATAATTAATAGTTTAAAATTTAGAATTTTATATTATATATATATATATATTAATATTTTCCGGTTCGACTCGAATCGAATCAAACCAAACCAATTTTAATTGGTTCGGATATTGTTATTGACTTTTTAAAGTTTATATATATTTTTTAAATATTTTTAGCCAGGAAAGGCAGCAAAGCTACCGTGTTTTTCGAAAAAGTTTAGGATCGCAAGACTCGAACCAATAATTCGATGAATTTGAAAATCCGAAACAACCAATTAAATTGGTTCTTTTTTTTTTTGTGCATGGCTCCGAATTGAATCAAACCCAATGGTCATTAATTTGGTTATTTTGGAACCGAACCAATTATTATATTTTAATATTCAAAATGTATATCACTTTATCAATTAACAACTTTTCTTCTACTATTCCTGTAACAGTAGAAGGAGTTGTCAACTGGTGGATTATTTTGGATTATTTAAATTTATTTATTTATTTTTAAAACATATATTCTTTATAATATTTTGTTTTAAATTTATTTTTTTACGGCTCCGAATTGAACTAAACCCAATGATCATTAATTCGGCTATTTTTGAACTGAACCAATTACTATATTTTAATAATTATATATATTTTAGTATTCAATATGTATATCACATTATCAATTAACAACTTTTTTTCTACCGTTCCTGTAACAGTAGAAGGAATTGTCAACCGGTAGATTATTTTGGATTATTTAAATTTATTTATTAAACATATATTCTTTATAATATTTTTTTTTCGAATTTACTTTTTTAAAATGTTTCTTTTTATAATTGATTTTTTTGAATTTTTTGTTTTCTAATTAATTTTATTTTTCTAATTTTTTTGATTTTTTTTTAATTATTATTTTCCTATTTTTGAAAATAATTTTTATATACTTTTCTAATTTTTTTTATTTTGTTTTCGATTTTTTTTATAATTTACTTTTTATTTTTATAATATCTGTATTGACATAAATAGAGGCAGAGCTATTCATAATTTGTATTTTTTTCTATATCATTGCCTTTGTTTTTTCTATTTTAAATAATAAATCTATATCTATACTAATTAATAGGGGGAAATGCTGATTTTAGTGTAGTACAATGGTGCAAGCCACATGTCAAGTAATGATTTTTTTTTTCTAAAATGTATATATTTTTTTGTTTTAAAATATTTACAAACCTGTAAAAGTACAATATTTTGGGAGTCAAACACGACAATATCTGAATTAACATAAATAGAGGTAGATCTATTCATATTTTCTAATCTATTTTTTTCTACATCCTTGCCTTTGTTTTTTCTATTTTAAATAATAAATCTATATCTATACTAATTAATAGGGGGAATTGATGATTTTCTAATAAAGTGACACGTGTCAGCACCACATGATTTAAGACAATTAGTTGATCATTAGTAATAATCAAAGAGGAACACTTAACACATAGTGTTACATTACGTATTGTAATATCATTTTAAAATCAAAATAATATTCAATTCTTTGCACTCAAATTATAGATAAAATTGTTTCAAAGTTTTTGCTGATCACTTCTGTCTATAAATAAAAAGCCTTGGAGATGAATGAGTACCACCATTATGGGTGAGAAAGAAATATTGAAAGCAATGTGTGAAATAAGTCAAGAAAATGTTTGACATAGTGGACTTAATTTGGGATAAAGGAAATTTTTTTTGTATATATAGAGACACAATTCAAGTTATTAATCATAACAATACTATCAATAATAATAATAATTGATGACCCGTGCATCGCACGGATTCAAAAATACTAGTTATAAATAAAATTGGATTCAAAATTCACATACAAACACGGGTACAACCAACCAGTTAAATCCAAATATTTATAGACAGATAGACCTAGGCTTATATTATAAATAAATAAAAAATTAGGTCAGTTTTTCTCTTCTCATTCATCCTCACTCACTGATCGCACTCCTTTCTTTCCTGAACCTACCACTACTAGAGACAATGGTGCCGTTCTCCTCTACGCCGATCACCCACCACCACGTGCGTGTCTTCTCTCTCGAGGGTTTTGCTCTTTCTCCTCCTTCTCATGTCAATTTATCAAATAACTTGTTTAGTTGCTATCTTTTTCTATATATGTTTCTTTTATCTCTTTCTTTATGATGAGTGTGTTTCACATATTTAGTTGCACATTTTAATGCTGGTTCTTTGATTTGATTTGTAGATTAGTGAAGGTTTTCGCATCAATTCGAGTTTGAGGATGCAAGAACGCAACAGGAGATAATAGGAAGTGTACTGGCCGAGGTTATTAACCCGGCCACCGAGCCCAAGTACCCGGCCCGGTCCAGAAATTATAAAAGGGGCAGTACCCCTCATAAGAAGGGGACACTTTTCACTGAACACCGGTGACTCTCCCTTAAGCGTGTTAGAGGAACTAGCGTCGACCAAGAGACTATCAAACAGTCCTTGCTCCCTAGTACTCGTCCGATACAAAATTAAGGGATCGAGATCACCGCCCCGCCAAGGGATGAACCTAGAACTACGTCTGGCTTTGATTTCCACTGGGATACGTAGGACCGGAATCACTGAATTCTGTCAAGCCCAAATCATAAAATAACCCCCTTGGTTTCACGTTCTATGGCGAGATTCTGACAAAACGGATCTTGGCAGGAACATTTGGCGCCGTCTGTGGGGATCGAAGCAAAACTTTCCCATATGACAAACCATGGTGAGACGTGAGTGTGCTCTCTCCATGTGAGACGTGGATGTGTTCTGAGTTTTCTGTTGCGGCTACCATGGTTGACATGAGGACAGGGGGTCTCTCCCTTATTGATGACGAGGAAGGGGGCCTTAGTTTGCAGGCGAATGGAGGAGCTATATGCCACTAAAAAAGGATCGAAAGGTGAGGATCGTCGGAGGAAACTGGTGTGTGGTGCAGTTTAAATACAGGAGATTGAGGGTGTTTTGTTTTGCCTGTGGCTGCCTTGGCCACACAGAACGAAAATGTACAAATCTTTTTGTCCAGAATCATGACGATGTGGTAAGAGGGTGGAGTGTTGCTCTGCGAGCAGAATCACGGAGGTTTGGGGTGTTGCTCTGCGAGCAGAGTCACGGAGGTTGGCGGCGGGAGGAGGCCCTCGGTGGTTGAAGGATGAGAGGGAGGAGGCAAAACCCTAACGATTTTGGAGGGAGAAGTAACAGATTTAGTGGAACAAATATCTCCTAGAATCAAGGAGGATAAGGTTTCGATGGAGAAAATCAAGGGATCCCACCCAACCATTCTATTGAAAACAGTGGGGGCAGATCTTCTTCCAACCAATTAATTCAAAGGAGCGCTGGATTTGGAATTAGTGAGGAGAGGGGAATAACGGCTGGAGTGAATGCTGGGGACATGACCGCAAATCAAGGGCTCTCTATCTCATTGGATAAGGCAGCAACCAATCAGCATTAATGGGCATTCAAAAAAAAAACTTGGAGAATCAACTGGAGGAAATCGTGGAGCTAATACTGGCCCTGTTTTCAATTCAAATCCCTACGTTCATGGAGGCCCAATGATTGCCGCATTAATTGTTCCTCAAAGTACGCACTATCAATCAGTTTTTAATGCAGATAAGGTATATTCTCCCAACCAATCAGCATTAATGGGCATTCAAAAAAAAAAAATTTTTTTTGGAGAATCAACTGGAGGAAATCGTGGAGCTAATACTGGCCCTGTTTTCAATTCAAATCCCTACGTTCATGGAGGCCCAATGATTGCCGCATTAATTGTTCCTCAAAGTACGCACTATCAATAAGTTTTTAATGCAGATAAGGTATATTCTCCCAACCAATCAGCATTAATGGGCATTCAAAAAAATTTTGAAGAGGGGGGCTTGTGTACTGGCCGAGGCTGCAAACAAAGGCAAAAAGGGTTGACACGTGCACAACTCTCCATCAGAACAATCTGACATGCTCTCCAAACTATTCTACACCTAATTTAACGATCTGGTTTAACGAGCATAATGTCATTATTTTGGTTTATTATTATCTTCAGCTAAACACTATATTATGGTTGAGTTTAGCACACAGGTTCAGGTGTTGGAATAATCTGCGTGTTCCTTGGTGAAAATCATCAGCCCATGATTTAAATGTGCCAAGGTTGAATGGCGACTCTCAAATAGATCGAAGATAATCCTATCATAAAAACAAAGAGCAGTGGCAATGTGTTAAAGGAGAATGGTATCAAGTTATTATATGCACATTCACAATGTGGAGAATTCCAAAGGGTGTATCAAGCATCTGAGGTCACTTTGAGGGAAGTTTCCCGTTCACTCCATCTCTTTAATTACATATTTTCACTTTGCTTCCATGCTAGGGAGCAGTTGTCATATAGCATGTGTCATTTGATCTTGTTGATTAATTTTTTGAAGCATGCCGACATACTCAATGAGGCAGAGCGAAGCCGAGTTTAGGCTCAATCTGGTGTCTCGCAAAGATTGATTCTTCAAGGCCGAGCCAATTAAAGTTCAAAGGCCAAGTCTGAGCCTGATGGCCGAGTTCGAGCCAAATCTCTAAAGGCCAAGTTTGAGCCTGGTGGCCGAGTACGAGCCAATGGCCGAGTTCGAGCCAATTACATTCTAAAGGCCAAGTTTGAGCCTGGTGGCCGAGTACGAGCCAACGGCCGAGTTCGAGCCGATTACTTTTCAAAGGCCAAGTCTGAGCCTGATGACCGAGTTCGAGCCAAATCTCTAAAGGCCAAGTTTGAGCCTGGTGGCCGAGTACGAGCCAACGGCCGAGTTCGAGCCGATTACATTCTAAAGGCCAAGTTTGAGCCTGGTGGCCGAGTACGAGCCAATGGCCGAGTCCGAGCCAATTACATTCTAAAGGCCAAGTTTGAGCCTAATGGCCGAGTTCGAGCCAATTACATTCTAAAGGCCAAGTTTGAGCCTAATGGCCGAGTTCGAGCCAATTACATTCTAAAGGCCAAGTTTGAGCCTGATGGCCGAGTTCGAGCCAAATCTCTAAAGGACAAGTTTGAGCCAGGTGGCCGAGTACGAGCCAACGGCCGAGTTCGAGCCGATTACATTCTAAAGGCCAAGTTTGAGCCTGGTGGCCGAGTACGAGCCAACGGCCGAGTTCGAGCCTATTACATTCTAAAGGCCAAGTTTGAGCCTGGTGGCCGAGTACGAGCCAATGGCCGAGTCCGCGCCAATTACATTCTAAAGGCCAAGTTTGAGCCTAATGGCCGAGTTCGAGCCAATTACATTCTAAAGGCCAAGTTTGAGCCTGGTGGCCGAGTACGAGCCAATGGCCGAGTTCGAGCCAATTACATTCTAAAGGCCAAGTTTGAGCCTGGTGGCCGAGTACGAGCCAATGGCCGAGTTCGAGCCAGTCAAATTTCTAAAGACCAAGTTTGAGCCTAATGGTCGAGTTCGAGTCAAATCTCTAAAGGCCAAGTTTGAGCCTAATGGCCGAGTTAGAGCCAGTTCAATTTTTAAAGGCCAAGTTTGAGCCTAATGGCCGAGTTCGAGCAAATTACATTCTAAAGGCCAAGTTTGAGCCTAATGGCCGAGTTCGAGCCAATTACATTCTAAAGGCCAAGTTTGAGCCTGGTGGCCGAGTACGAGCCAATGGCCGAGTTCGAGCCAATTACATTCTAAAGGCCAAGTTTGAGCCTGGTGGCCGAGTACGAGCCAATGGCCAAGTTCGAGCCAGTCAAATTTCTAAAGGCCAAGTTTGAGCCTAATGGCCGAGTTCGAGCCAAATCTCTAAGGCAGTTTGAGCTAATGGGAGTTGAGGTTCAATTTTTAAGGAAGTTTGAGCGATGGGAGTTCGAGCCAATTAATTTAAAGGCCAAGTTTGAGCCTCTGGGAGTTCGAGCCAATTACATTCTAAAGGCAGTTTGAGCTGATGGGAGTTCGAGCCAAATTCTAAAGGACAAGTTTGAGCTGGTGGGAGTGCGAGCCAACGGGAGTTGGCGTTACATTCTAAAGGCCAAGTTTGAGCTGGTGGGAGTGCGAGCCAACGGGAGTTCGAGCCTATTCATTCTAAAGGCCAAGTTTGAGCTGGTGGCGAGTCGAGCCAATGGCGAGTCCGCGCCAATTACATTCTAAAGGCAAGTTTGAGCCTAATGGCGAGTTCGAGCCAATTACATTCTAAAGGCCAAGTTTGAGCTGGTGGCGAGTGGAGCCAATGGCGAGTTCGAGCCAATTACATTCTAAAGGCCAAGTTTGAGCCTGGTGGCGAGTACGAGCCAATGGCCGAGTTCGAGCCAGTCAAATTTCTAAAGGCCAAGTTTGAGCCTAATGGCCGAGTTCGAGCCAAATCTCTAAAGGCCAAGTTTGAGCCTAATGGTCGAGTTCGAGCCAGTTCAATTTTTAAAGGCCAAGTTTGAGCCTGATGGCCGAGTTCGAGCCAATTACATTCTAAAGGCCAAGTTTGAGCCTGGTGGCCGAGTACGAGCCAATGGCCGAGTTCGAGCCAATTACATTCTAAAGGCCAAGTTTGAGCCTGGTGGCCGAGTACGAGCCAATGGCCGAGTTCGAGCCAGTCAAATTTCTAAAGGCCAAGTTTGAGCCTAATAGCCGAGTTCGAGCCAAATCTCTAAAGGCCAAGTTTGAGCCTAAGGGCCGAGTTCGAGCCAATGGCCGAGTTCGAGCCAGTCAAATTTCTAAAGGCCAAGTTTGAGCCTAATGGCCGAGTTCGAGCCAAATCTCTAAAGGCCAAGTTTGAGCCTAATGGCCGAGTTCGAGCCAGTTCAATTTTTAAAGGCCAAGTTTGAGCCTGATGGCCGAGTTCGAGCCAATCAAATTTCTAAGGCCAAGTTTGAGCTTAATGGCCGAGTTCGAGCTATCGAGTTATCAAGGCCAAGTTTGAGCCGCGAAATTATTGAAATCAAATCAAATATGTATATCAAGAAAGAACAAAGTTTGTGTGGCTGAAGAATAAGCTCGGTTTCGTACTTATCAGCTCCTTCGCTTATTCAAGCTCGGAGCTCGGGGGGCTTGTGTGTACTGGTCGAGAATGTAAGACCGAGGACTCGTCTATACACTGGGCCAACCGAGCTTACCCCCACGAATGGGCCTTGGCCCAAACTCCTCCGGAGCCGAGAACATGTCAGCACACCTGACATCCGAGGATAACTACTCGGCCCCTTTCCATGACAGGCCACGCACGAAGATACCTCGGCCCCAAGCTATCCATCTCTTTAAAGTTGACAAATTTGATTTTCTTATCTGCATGGCTGCCTTCCTTGGAGTCGCCTTTGTAAGCATGGATGTTGGCCTCTTGATGTCTGTTGGACTCGGTGTGCTTAGAGCACTCTTATATATGGCTAGACCAGCGGCATGTTGAGCAATATAGTGCTTCAAAAATCCCAGGAGCTCTAATTATACAACTTGGTTCTCCCATTTACTTTGCAAAATTCTATCTATGTCAAAGAAAGGATTATGAGGTATATTAGAAGTGAGCAAAGACATGAGTGGAGATGTTGTTGAGTATATCATAACTCGATTTGTCAGGAGTGACATCAATTGACACAACTGCTATTGGAGGATTATTGGAGATAAATAGAACAATGGAAAAGAATGGAATTAAGGTGTCATTGGTAAACCCAAGGTTGGAGGTTATGGAGAAGCTGATATTATCCGAGTTTGTTGACAAGATTGGGAAGGAGTCATTTTATCTAACATTGGATGATGCAGTGTCAGCAAGTCAATATTCACTTCGTACATTGAAGACAACTTGCACTAATTATGAATAGACAGGGGAAAAGACAAGTCTGAAAATTCTGTCAGCTCTGTTGAACTAGACCCGAGAATTGACATAGCCCATTCAGGAGTTGGAGAAGTTCCAGCTTGGATCACAGCCCGATCATTGCACTAAGCTGCAGTTGATGTATATAGTCGGGTGCTGTACTCTTTTTCCTACCTCGGTATTTTGTCCCAAAAAGGGTTTTGACCGGGGAGGTTTTAACGAGGCACACCGCGGACTCCATCCAATAAAAGAATTTATTGCGAATATTGCTTTATTTTCTCTTATCTTGCCGAAGTATTTACTCGGCAGGCATCTTATTTTGGTGGCCGAGTTCGAGCCAGTCAAATTCTTAAGGCCAAGTTTGAGCCTGGTGGCCGAGTGCGAGCCATTAAATTTCTTAAGGCCAAGTCTGAGCCTAAAGGCCGAGTTCGAGCCATTGAAATTATTAAAGGAACCGAGCACAATGCCGAAAGTAAAAATGAGGCCGAGTTCAAAGCCTTAAAATACAAAAAGGAAGGCAGGTTCGGTTGAAGTAACGGCTTGAAATAAGGAAGGAAGGAAGGAAGTCCACATGGCTGAAGTATCAGCTCAGTTTAATACTTGTCAGCTCTTTCGCTTGTTTAAGCTCAGAGCTTGGGGGGCTTGTGTACTGGCCGAGGTTATTAACCCGGCCACCGAGCCCAAGTACCCGGCCCAGTCCAGAAATTATAAAAGGGGCAGTACCCCTCATAAGAAGGGGACACTTTTCACTGAACACCGGTGACTCTCCCTTAAGCGTGTTAGAGGAACTAGCGTCGACCAAGAGACTATCAAACAGTCCTTGCTCCCTAGTACTCGTCCGATACAAAATTAAGGGATCGAGATCACCGTCCCGCCAAGGGGTGAACCTAGAACTACGTTTGGCTTTGATTCCCACTGGGATACGTAGGACCGGAATCACTGAATTCTGTCAAGCTCAAATCATAAAATAACCCCCTTGGTTTCACGTTCTATGGCGAGATTCTGACATAACGGATCTTGGCAGGAACAGGAAGGGTTCCATCTCGTGTAACACCCTGTTTTTTCGTATGCTTCTTTATCAGTAAATACATGCTTTAACGTGTTTATTTTTGATAAAATCCGGAGGATGATTTTATTTAAAATAAAATCATTTTCTTGTGTTGTTTTACTGTATGAAGTCACAGTAAAATTTTCGGTCGAAAATTCAGACGAAAACCGGTCTGCGTTTTCTCTGCCAGTACAAGTTTACTGAGCTAGAGACAAAATTTTAATTCGTGAACGAGACAGTTAGTGTTTTTATGATGTTTTGTGTGGGTTTGGTAAATTTTCGAATTTTGTTGTCCGGGAATAAAATATAATATTTTATCCGGACGAAACCTTCAGAAAATACGATCGGATGTGCAACCGGTTACGTATTTAAGCAGTTAAAGGAACCCTAAAGGAGGATAAAAGGCTTGATGGGAAGTCTCATTAAATGTTTATGACACACACTAAGAAAAAGTAAATCCTTACTTCCCTCCAAAATCTTACTTTTCATCTTTCTCTCTCCAATCACATCACATCACATCACATTAACTCTTTAACCTCTCTTCAAGAAACTCATCTTCTTTCTTCTTCTCCCTCTCAAGGCCGTGCACCTCCACCTTTCCTCTATAAATATCACTCATCCACTTCACTTCATCACTTTCCTTTCTCCTACTCCATTAAAAACCCTTAAGTTTTCATCTTTTTCTTAACTTCAAGCTTCCAAAGTTCTAGTTTTTCTTCTTCTTTTCACTAAGTGTTCTTCATCAAAGTTGTTCCCCTTGATTAGGTTAATACTCTCATGTATTCTTTTCTTTAAAAACTTCATCTTTTTCTAAAGTTTCTTCTTTATGTCATATATAAGCTTTTATCTTCAAAAATCTCTCAAAAATGGTAGAAAACTCCTTTTGAGTTGAAACCAATTTCTATGGTCTTGTATTTACTTGTAGTTTAACATACTAAAAGGTAGTGTAAAACAAAGTTTCCTAACCTCTTCTTTCTAATGAGGCCGAACCATGCATATGGTTTAGATGGATCTTGTTTCAACTTTTACAAATATGAGTTTGTATTTAAAGATTTGTTTTCCCAAAATGATCATGGACTAAGACTCCTTTATGTTAAAGGATGCTATGTCTAAAGTTATTGGAAAGTTTAAATATTTGTTTTCCCAAAATGATCATGGACCAAGGCTCCTTTATGTTAAAGGATGCTATGTCTAAAGTGATTGGAAAGTTTAAAGATTTGTTTTCCCAAAATGATCATGGACCAAGGCTCCTTTATGTTAAAGGATGCTATGTCTACAGTGATTGGAAAGTTTAAAGATTTTTACTCTACTTTTATGTCATTTACTTTCATGCCATTTATATTTATGTCATTTACATTATGTCATTTACTTTTATGTCATTTATATTTATGCCATTTACTTTATGTCATTTACTTTATGTCATTTACATTATGTCATTTACTTTTATGTAATTTATATTTATGCCATTTACTTTATGTCATTTACATTATGTCATTTACTTTATGTCATTTATGTTTATGTCATTTATGATTCATTTACTTATGTCATTATACTTTAATTATTTATAAGCCTATGTTGTTCTTACTTTATGTGCTTATGAGCTTTGTTATTTAAAATACTATGTTGCTTTCAAGATGATCATAGACTTGAGCTCCATAAGTTATTGGATGCTAAAAGGTCTAAGAGATTGGAAGAATTTAAAGATTTTTATCATAAAAACCCAAGGATGGCCGAATCTTAAAGGTTATGGACCTAGGGTGTTTCGTTTTTCATTTTTCCAAAGTGATCATGGTTTTGAGCTCCTTACTATTAATGGATGCTAAACCAAAGAGATTGGAAAGTTTAAATGTTCCTAGCCTATTTTATTGGTCAAGGCCGAATCTCCATCAAAGTGTAACTTGGTGGGATTTTTGTTCAACTTTGTTTTAAGTAATCATGTTTTTAAACTCTTAGCACTTGAGGATCATAAATCCCTAAGTTGCATGTGCTTTGGAAACTTCTAGCCCTAAGTTCTCGATTAAGTTCTAATCCTTTGAACCTTGTGTCTCGAAACCTAGACTTTCATCCTAACCAACCTTGAAGAACGTTCGCGAAACTGTTTATTTTCTCGCATTCTCTTACCTTCTTAAGGTAAGAGGGGATTTCCTAAAGATATTCAATAACTGTATGCATGTGTGTATATGTTTAATTGGATATTTACATGTTGATTGAGCTTACTTGATTATCTAATGTACTTGAACTGTTATGCTATTATCTGATGTTGAACTGTACTTGTTCTAAATGATATAATGCATATATGTGATGAACTGCTTTCAACTGTGATATTAGCATTGAACTGATGATATATACTGTTGTTGATTGAAAGTTTGCTAAGCCAGACGTGCGTCTGTGCTCAACCGTTATAAGGATTAAAAACCTTAATAAGCTTTGAAGATGAAGGGATTGGTGTTCTTTTCCAAAAGCTCTCTAAACTTAAAGTACTTGTTTTAAATGTTGAAATGGTTTTGGTGAATTATTGTTATACAAGAGAAAAATCCTTTTCGAACTATGTGTCTTCAAGTGAAAACTTTCAAGATTATTTGGCAATATCCTATTGGGGGAAATATTTCAAAGATAAAAGAATTTCAAAGATGCTTTATAAAAAGATTTTCAAAGAAAAGGTTTTTCCTAAATATTTTAGAAACTTTCCGATAACATGGATAGGTTATCGAGGATTCGGTTTTGAATTTGTTTTTCATTGAACGAAAAATAAGTACTTAAGAAAGAGAATCTAGTACGCGAGACGTCGCCTCTAGTATTCAGTGATGTGCACGTGATCTTGGATCAGTGTTAATTCGGGACTACGAGTCCTGGTTATGATGTTATGGACTGAGAGTCCACTTCTCGAAATTGAGGACAGTTCGTTCTGATTTCGTTGTGATGGACTTAGGTCCTAATCACGCTGTGTTGGGCTGTGTATTCTAACCGCGTGTGATGAACATGATTAAAGGTGAAGGTTGTTTTCTACGACCACAACCCTTGATTGCGGCCACGGTCTTGGGCATTGTGATTGAGCATTCGGACTATGAGTCCTATGCTTCTGAGTTTTCAAGTGATGGGGAAATGATGATTTAAGTCGTTAGCTTTGAGCAGCGACAGTGAAAAGAATGAACACAAAGAAATCCTTTTAAATAAAATATTTTCTCATGTGCATTTCCCCAGGCAGACGTGCCTTATTATCATTGTTCTTAAATTGGACAATGAGACGGTGTATTATCGTTGTGCTTAGCTAGCCAATGAGACGGTGTATTATCGTTGTGCTTAGCTAGCCAATGAGACTGTGTATCGAGACTGATCAACTCATTTGAAGGTTGTTGGGATCTCCGGAGATTAAGTTAGAGCCTGATATTGAAGTGCCATGCATATTTTCGAAAGATTGACTGTGCGGGTTTGAGACCCTTTGATATAACACTGTTATATTGTGTATATGCATGATTTAATTGCTTATATGATTCTGTGATGTATGTATCATGTATATGGTTGTTGTGGGATATATCTTATGATGGTATCTCACTCTTACAATTATATCAGGTCTCTTCGGGTTTTGCTGTAGTACCTTGGTACTCTAGTACCGATGTTGCAGAGGAGTCTTTCTAAGTCAATTGAAGACCTAGTGTTAGAGGTTGGGAAAGTATTCCAATTGGCGGTCTCTCCAATGAATATTTGATAGAATGACCAGCTTAGGAGTATGAGTTGGGTTGTATATCAAAAAGGGCTCCGTGAATGTAGTGTTATATACATCCATCTGAAGTTTAAACTTTCTTTTTCAAAAATGGAAACTTATAGAATGTTGTATGTCATGATAACTTCGTTACGAACGTGACTTTACATTTTAAATGTATGTATGATGGATTTCAGAGTTATCCTTGTAGAAGAAAATTTTATACCCCGGTTTTTCTGACTTAAGAGAAAACAAATTTTCCAAAAGCAACCAGCAAATTATCTTTTAATTTAAATTCCGCATGTGTTACGTAAGTAATGCCCTGAGGGAGGGCGTTACATCTTGCACCATCTTTAGTTGCACAATTAGATGATATAAATGAGAACAATTTATGGCATCATCTTGAGAAGAATCTTTTTGACTATATCTCTGCTGTGGAAGTTCTTCCCCCTATATTGAAAGAAATGTTCACCAAGAGTGAAGAAGATGTTTCTAAAAAACAAATAGGAAATAGCACACACGAAGAGCACAAGCAAGCAGAGGTAAGTTTTAAGTTTTTGTGGAAATTCTGACAAGTTATTTTAGCAATGCCATATTCCTATTAGTTTTTTATTCAGTTTTCATAATTTTATCTTCTTTGTGCATATTTGAATTCTTTACTTTGTTTTTTTTTCTTTTTTTCACATTCATTGTGGTTCCTCCACCCATCAAACATGTTCTATCTTGATGGGTGTAATCAAGTACTTAGTTGGTTAGTGTTTTGTCTTGAATCTTGTGATATCTCTGGTGTTTGTAGTAGTTTTACTCAGATTTTTGCACAAAAAAAAAAAACTTCGGCTTAGTTTCTAATGTAGTTTGGTAAAATGACAATTTATTGATAATGATAAGTATGAATGCTGGATGAGGATTTTGAACTATTTGGTATTGTTTTAGCCTTTGAATCATCCCTTTGATAGCATTTTAGTGGACATGATTTCTTGAGCCTTGCATAAGGTCTTTTTGTATAGTGTACTGATTGTGCTAACCAAGTCTAAATCAGCAGGTGATTGACTTGGGCAAGATGGAGGCATTGATCATTGATGATAGCCCAGCTGAAGTTGGAAAGCTTGAAGAGAAGAAGGAAGGGTTGTAGGCTGAGATCAAGGACATCAAGGACATCTCCTTTATCGATGCACTTTAGCACAATTAGCCCCTACAATAGATCTTTCCTTATTTCATTGTCTCTTTTATATGTCCCAAGTGTGGGACTTTTTAAGATGATGCCTTGGGTCTAGCATAGGGTCTGATTATAATTTATAAACAATTTCATTTGGTATTAATTGTTATGGGGTCCGTTTTCTTGAATCGGTTGATGAAGCTTTTAAACCTTGGTTTTAGTCTATTTTCTTCGAGTTATAGTTATGTTATAATCGATACTTATTCTCTAAATATGATCATGGTTAATAGATAAAACCTTTTGGAATCACACCACCGAGTCGTTCATGCTTATTTCTTCTTCCATTGTTTAAATCAACTTTTTTTAAATATATATTTTTGCTCCTTGGTCTAAGCCAATCTTATTGGTTTCGGTTAGCCCTTATCATTATTGTCAAGGAAAATATGTTCTTCATAGAGAATTGGAGCATCAAACAATGGTATGGACACTTTAGTAGAATCTAAAACTTACGTATTATTCCAGGTTATGGTGTTTGATGGTACCTCTTTAAATGAAATAGTTGATTATTATAATTTCCTATATGTTTGTCTTGATGCCTATAGTTCTTTTATTCTCCCTTATCTACCATTTGTCTGTCGTTCTTTTTGTGCTCTTTAAACTTTCAACTTTTTATTAACATGATTCATGATAAAACATTATGGCGCCGTATGATCCATGTAGCCGACCCCACCTAATGGGATAAGGCTTGGTTGTTGTTGTTGTTGTAGTCATGAATTTAGGATTTGTCTTATAGATATTTCACGTTTAAAATATATTTGTTCAAGTTAGATCTTTGTTATTGTCATAAAAGCTTTATGCACATATTTGTCTTGCACTATGAATTCACTTTTGGTGATTCAAATTGGCTATGATGATTTCTTGATTTTTTTTATGGAGTTGTTTCTATGCTATTTTTGTGATGCTCATACTTGCTCAAAGAAGCAAAGTCCTTCTTTAGAAAACACAAGATAAGATAAAGCTTAATTCTATTGTCATGGTAATCAAATATCCTACACTGTTTGCTTTAAAGTTTTAACAGATAAAAGGTGGTGTCTCAAATTTTAAGTTTGAGTAGATAGTACTATAATTCAAAGTACATTCATTGAGCTAATTTTATTATTTTATGCACTATGAATGTTTGGTTTATGTATATCAATGCTGAGAGATTGGGTAGGACCGTACGACTAACACCATGATCATGAGAAGCAATGTTTATGGAAGTCAAGTGATTGTCTTCTACCCGTGTTTACTTCCATAGGTACTGCACTATTCTTCTACCTACTTCCATTTGGTTATTGTAATTATAAGGTTACTTCCTGGTATTCCTGTTGGGTGAAAACTGACTTAGGTGGAATCCATTGAATTCCTCGTATTATTGTTACATACATTATGAATATTTTTGCTAAGATAGTGATGTGTTTATATATATAACAATATACAAACTTTAGCTGAATGTAATAAAAACTAATCCAGAAACAAGGAATTATAGCCAAAACGATTGTGGCCATGATAAAAAACTGCAAGGATATCTGGTCAGAGTCAATATCCCGTGCTTCCATTCAATCGATATGACATTGTCTCAAAAAATATACACTACCACATATATTATATTATATATTTAGTAACATTTACAGGCCACATTTTAATAAATGTTACTTAATGAAATAAAATACTGTATTTTACAACATTTTTAAAATAAAATGTTTCTAAATCTATTTTACTTTTTCCCTGCTTCAGAAACATGAAGAGCTTCTCCCCTTTCGGCGCATCACTTCCCTCCTTAAAAAACGTGAGAGCTTCATCGCACCGATTCATCTCTATGTTCACCACCGATTCATCTCTCTGTTCAGCACCGATTCATCACAACTTGCTCTAACTGCATTCTTCAATTTGTTCTTAATCTTTGATTCTCGCTAAATTCAAATCTCAGATTTCTTCACCTCCGTATTCATCTCTTTGTTCGGTAAGTTGCTCTCACTGCGATTGTTAATTGCTTCGTAATCTCAGATTTTATGATTTCTGAATTTGAGCCTCTTCTTCTTCTTCCTTAGGATTTGCACTTTGATTCAATTTCTGAATCACTCACCAAAGGTTAGTTCTGAATTTTGAACATGAATGTTGTTCTGAATTTGTTTGGAATGTTGTTATGAATTTTTAGTTTCCTCTTCTCTTTTTTCTGCGTTTTTCTGTATGTAAGAATGCAAAACTCTATGTTTTTCATTATTTCACTCAAGCTTTTTGAAAGAATGTGTTAGCTTTTTTTTTTAGGAACAAGTCTTCTACTCTTCTTTAGTGGGTGGAGTGATTGATGTTGGCATCTTATAATCTATTTTTGTTAGATAAACTCTGTTTCTTTTTATTTAATATTCATGTGCCATTAATTGGGTATATCATATTAACATCCTATGTCTCTATTTTCCATTTTCATCTTTCTTATCTTTTCCTTCTCCGTCAAACTTAGGTGAATTAAAAGACAACCTTCTTGTTGATAAATTTTTCAAGTCCAAGCTTAAAAGCTCCATGTATATATTGATTTCTAAAGAGGACTTCTATTTTATACCCTATTTGTGCAAAATTCTTTGAGTTAGTAAATGCTAGATAATCATGTTAATTCCTAAAATTCAGCAAAGATAAAAGAGTGTTCTAGTTTACAGTTTCTAAGATAATTGTATGATGACATCAATTACCATTCAATCAAGGTTGTATTGTATCACTCTCTGCAGATAGGACTTCTTTACATTTGGTAATTAATTGATGTTTAGAGTGTTACGGAACATTAAAGATTTTTAATGAAATAGCTTCACATTTGTGTCTAAAGTACCACTTTCCTTGTCCATGAAATTTTTTTTAAACAACTTTTGAATAATTAAATCCTCTTTTGACTTTTTATATTGGAAAAGTATGACAGTGGGAGAAGCAAACAGGTATGCAGAAGATGGAGTGAAGCGGTTCCTGGAAGCTGGAAAAGCTGCCCATGGAAGTTATTCGCTTTCAAAAAGCTTTGAAAAGTGGCTACACTTTCAATTCCTGATGGCTATGGTAATTGTGATATTTATATAATTTGGTACCTGAATTAATTTCATATTTAACAATGGGATAGCTTTGGTATATCAAAACTTAATGCCACTTTTGGTAATTGAAAACTCCAATTGATTGGATAGGCTAATATTATCAAAAGAAGAGGTAAAATTCCAGTTAATTCATTGTGCGCTTACTAATCTTTTAATCCTTTAGAGTTTTAATTGCATTAATGCTTATTTTGAGTCTTCCCTGACCATGTCTTGCATTCCACCGTCTTACTAGGTTTATTTCATCCTGTGGCAGATTTACAATTATGGAGGAGTATTCAGCGAAGACTACAACATTGCATGATGATTTGGATGATGTGGACCAAGGAGAGGATCAAAATACACACCATCTTGTTTGGGCCCAGTTTGACAAGGTTACAACCTCCCTCTACTTTCTGTTAATTAGATGTCGAGTGCTATATATAATTAATGATTCAGAATTGGAGAATCATTTTGTTCTAATGAAGTTGTCTTACTACAACGCATTTAGGTCACACGTAGCGACAGCAGGTGGAAATGGACATTAAAGGATGGCATTATGCGCATAAATAATAAAGACATTCTCTTCAAAAAGGTTTGTTAGGCTTGCAGGAGAATCAATAATGATATTCTCTCATCATTTCTGTTCAGTTTATCAAATTGTCTTAATGGATGATACTATACATTTCTGCAGGCGACAAGAGAATTTGACTTCTACTTTTGTTAGGGGCAGGTGGTGGCTGGGGTATTTTTGTGATTTTCTATTGTTTTTATTTTTCTGTTTTTTGGATGGTTGAGGAACTGATAAATAGAAATTGATGGAAAATGGTGAGATTTAGGATGGAGATCCAGGAACAGAGTAAATCGCATTGTATTGTATGGAGGAGCTTCTGTCTTCGACTCTTTCACTCCTTCGCTTGGGCACTCAACTTCTTTCCTCTTTAATTTTGTAATCAGTATAATTGGTCTACTCTGTTTTTGTTTGGGTTCCATATTGGTTTACTCTTTCTCAGCCTGTGGCTCAAGATGTTTACTCTATTTTTGTTCAGGGTTCCATATTGGGTACTCTACTCTTCACATCCTGCTAGCCTTTACCAGGTAATCTCCCTAATTACTTTGGTTAATGATTGATTTCTTCGTTGTCTACAAATTGTTTTTCTTTTCGTTGGTATATTAATGTTGGCAATGTGAATTCACTATTTTTGCATAAAGTTTGGAACTTTTCTGATGTAATCATTGGGTATCAACTTTTGTGTATCTCGACCTATATGAATGTTAGGTTTTGTGTTCTAATGAATATAAATTGGGGAAAAGTGGATTTGGCCCTATTTATGAGTGCTTTTTGTGGGGTTTTGTTTTTTTTTGAATATAAATTGGGTTTTGTTTATGTATGCTTATTTTTTTTATGCAAGTGCAGGTGATTTTGTTGTGAAGGAGATGCATTTGTTGGAGGATTTCCACAATTAGCTTACGAGGGAA
Organism: Sophora flavescens; assembly: GCA_030762895.1. NCBI lineage: Eukaryota > Viridiplantae > Streptophyta > Magnoliopsida > Fabales > Fabaceae > Sophora > Sophora flavescens. The sequence goes on along the minus strand of CM061062.1, from coordinate 69,897,660 downwards.
AGAAGCAAAAACAAAGAAAACAAACAAAAACCACCGAAAAGCAATCCCCCTCTTTCTCCATGTCTCTGATCTTAATCATTTTAAAAGAGCCAAACGCATACAAAACAACAACAATATAATTGTGTTTTTTTTCCAGAGACTGGGGGTGAGTGGGTAATGTTAGTTTATTTGATTTTTTATGTAGATGATATGTTGTTATATAAATCTTCTGGGTATGTTTGGTTTATACTTAAGGGTATCTTCTTATCTTTCTTATTTTAATTATTTTTTTTATGAAAAGGAGGTAAATAGTCAAGATGATGGTATACCAAGTGATCTTGACTGAGAACAAGAACGTAGGAACAGGCCAGAATCACACTCAACATCCAGTAATCATTTCGGTTTCAATAGGGGTGACAAAATTATTCTCTGGTTCTATGAATGAACAATAAGTAAGCTATTATTGTGAGTTGTTGTGGTCCTTGATTACCGAGTCATCCATTTATTTTGATGTATGACAATGAGTTTGAAGGTGTATCAGTTTCATCATACCATTTTACTTATGAGTGCATACTGTTTGATAAAAGGTATATGTGAGATTGATTAACACATGAGATGCTTGACTAACTAAGTGCCACTTTGCTCAATGAATGATGAGTCACAGGCCCTTCCTATTAAATGAATGGTGAAGAAGTTAGTCAATAGTTCTCTTGATTCCTCATTGCATTTTAATTATAAATCTGTTGTGTCATATGAACCATGTGGTAATATACTTTGCAAAGTGTAGTTGGTAAAACTCCCAATGGATCCTATTCCTCGATGTTCTATTTTGGATGCTAATATTATCATTATTGGTCCTTTATTCTTTGTTGATCTATATATGTCTAGCATTGGTTCCATGCATAGTTCGTTGCTTGGTTTGGATTTGTAAAGTGTAAATAATTCCTTATAATGAAGGATTGTGATTAATATAATTTCGTTATTTCGTTATGCTTGATGGCTCACTTTGTGGAGTAGATATGGGGATTGTGTTAGTATTTTTAGCTAGCAAACATCTTGGGATGGCATCTTTAGGATATCCCAATGCTAACCATTGGTTCTGAACTTTCTTCATTAAGAAGGATCATATGAAAATTGGTAGGAAATTTAATTGGAGCCACAACTTTAGCTTCGGAGATGCATATGTGACAGATCCAGAGGGCAATGTAATGTGCCTCCAAGTTGGTGAACCTCTTTTTGGTGCACATGAACCTTATATGAATACTTTAATTTCTTTGATTTATTTTGATTAAAGGACAAATTATGTTTTCAATACTTGGATATGTGGAGACTTTAAGCTAATGCACTGGTTTTTTTTTTCTTTCTAAATGCATGTTTTCTCATCTCTAAATTCATTTTATGTTTGGGTGGGTTCTATAAGAAATGCAACAAAGTTAAGTTTCTATTTTGATTTAGTTCTCATATGAGACCTGGGCACATAAAACATAAGTGAAACTTTAGCTAATTGAGAGAGAACAACATTTTTTTCCCTTCTTATTCAATTTTATTTCCCGGAAGCTAAACTCTTGATTGGAACTCTCTTTTCAACCAGTTGCTCGTGGCATCCTAACTAGAATTTGGATTTGGGTTGCCTATTGGAATGATATGGACTACACTACAGAGATGGCTTAACTTGGCTTGAGATCTTCTTCAATCCCACTCGAAGGTACAACCTTTCATTCTCTCCACTATCATCAATTTTTGGTATAATTGGTTTGTGTAGGCTCTCTCGGGGAGATTTTCGACAATGAGGTTTCAAATGTGACAAGCTATGTAATGCATTGGGTGCCTCCTTACCATGCTGGTCTTTTTATAAAAGGATTGGCTGATAAAGGTTCTCCCCAATGGCGAGATGATTACAAAGATGGACATTATGTGTCTGCACTCGGAGACAATTTAACTTCTTGGTGTAAATTAATTTAACCACCATTGCATAGATATTCTTCATTTTCTATTTTATTGTTTGATGTGTGCTTATATTGCTTCCTGTATGTTCTAAACTTAAAACCGATTCTTTATATGATTGGTGTCTTCCATTTATTGTCACTTTTCCAACTTTCACTTTTCGATTTTTGAGACTCTTTTAATGATAATTTTCGAAGTGGTGATTGTTTTCTTATACATTTATCAAAAAATATAATTTCATGTTTTGTTACTCCTTGCTATGGGTGTTGTTTTCATCCATGATTATTTTAGTTAAACTTATGATTTGAAAGTTTGTTGATTTTTTCTGCAAGACAACTTCAGATATGAGCTATTACAGTTGCCTTTTGCAAAGATATTGTTCTATGCCATCAACAAAGTGATGATCGATTTGTAACTACAGGTGGAAGAATAGTGCATATGTTGTAGGAATCAACTCCAGAGAAATCAACGACTTCTATGTTTGCTAGGCAAATGAGTTGGAGCTGAGTTATTAGGGCTCGTTTGGTGGCCAGGATAAGAGAGACAGGATAGGATAAGCTATCATATCATGTATGAAACTATTGTTTGGTGAGCCAACAGGATAGGATAAACCAATGCTGTCACCTATCATATCCTGTCCATCTAGTTAAAATTCAATCTTGAGGGCGGAGCTGGGTTAGAACTCAACAGGATAGGATAAAGTGATTTATAATATAATAAATTATAAAAATATTATATATATAAAATAATTAAAGTATAATAAAATATAATATGGTTACCAAAAAGGTATAATAAAATAAAATAATAAAAATATTAATAATTAAATTTTTTTTTATTTTGTCACAAGACTAATTTTATTACTTCACATTATTTTAAAAAACTGAAAAATAAATAAAAATATATTCTAATAATTTAACTATATGTAAAGTAAAACTAAAAATGAATATTTAAAATTATAACAAAATTAATTTAAGCTAAACAATTTTTAAAAATTTAAAATATTATATGTAATTTTATCACAAGGACAATTTTGTCTTTTAAAATAATCTTAAAAAAATGAAAATTATAAAAAACTAAAATCTAATAAAATATGAAAGCATTCAGAACAAAAATGAAAATTTTAAAATTCGTACTAAAATTACAATGTTATCCGGTTGGTTATATGGTGGACACCAAACGTTGGATAGGATAACAACTTATCCTGCTCATATCATATCATACTCCTATCCCGCTCTCTTATCCTATCCGCCCCTATCCTATCCTGACCACCAAACGAGCCCTTAGGATATTTACCTTAGATTTCTTATTACATCTCTACATGCCTTGGTGTTCACTTTTTGTGCCAAAACTATCTTGGGTAGTACCATGATTTTCATGGATTCAGTTTAATTATTCTAAAGAGAATGCAATACACTTATAGCTTTGTTACTGGTTGCTGTTAACGTCCCTTGAAATCTTAAAAATACACAATACTGTAAAATAATCATGCATAATATGCCCGTGCATCGCACGGGTACAAAATCTAGTGTACAAAAAAGGAAACAAATAATCTATTTAATATATGTTTATATTACCAATAACACCCATTATAATTGGTAGATGGATGAGCTCCTTAAACATAATGACACGGACTAAAATCCCTTTTGTCCTAAAACCAAAAACCTTTAGTTAAAGCCAAATCATTTTGAAACCAAATTTCAACAAAAGTACGTAAGTACTAAATTCCTCAAAAATAGTTTCTTGAAAAACGTCGAAACTCTTAAAATACAGTTTTACCGTTTTTTACTGTATTTCAACTTAAATTCCATATTTTCGAAAATATAATCGTTTTTCTCAAATCCTTCACTTTCTTAACTTCAAATACTTGTATTGAAGTATTAAAGTGGTAATTTCGAGTTTCACTTCACGATTGTACAAAATTCTAAAACTATATCGAACGTCGTTAAACTTGAAAATTACGTAAGTCATTTTTCAACGATTTTTAAACCAAATGTTCAAAAACTCATTTTGTAATCTTAGGACACTTAGGTATGAAAAACAGTATCTAACTGTCCAAATACTGTCTTGGCCGAATTTAATGTCTTAGCTCATTTTACATGTCCAGTTCTTTGAAAATTCTGTATTTAAGTTCGCTAAAACTCGACTTTTGTTTTCTTGATACTTAACTCAAATCAAAATCATTTTGGGGATCATTTAAACCACAAAAGACCGTTTTCAATCTCATGAAAATTGTTTTGGAAGAAATTATTTTCTTCTTGGTTTAATTATTTTTTTTACAGTCCATAAACCATCATGGAATCGCATGGTTTTGGAAACAAAGTTGTCTTGGCATGTTTTTCATGCTTGGCTGAAACCAAGCCACAACAAACATGAAGATTTTCTCTTCATAACTCAATCTCAAAACATCATACGTATTCATGCATTCAAGCACTAAATCATGACAGGATTATTTAGCATATTCAACATATTTTCTTTAAATGATCAAGTAAGCATACTAACAATTTTATTTTGACTAACATGCATCAAATAAGCATATACATCAATTAACTTAATCACACCACAATCACAACACAATCTACAAAGTCCTCTTAGTTGATCATATACACACAAAGTCATAATCCTAACATTTAGGGTTTCAAGTCCACACAAACATAACAGAAACCACATACATATCTACATTAAGGTAAGATGGTGGTAATCTCCCCCATACCTCTTGTAGATCACTCAAAAATCAAGCAAATTGTAACACCCCATTTTTCGTTAAAATGATTTTACGTATGTTGTTTGGTTGCTTAAGCCATAGGACTTAGCTTAGAATTGTTGTTGGGGACTGAGTGGGATTTATAGGCTTAAAATCTCTTCTCAGGCTTGTGTCTTGTGATTGTCTGGGTCACAAGCACGGCCATGATCAATAGAGAGCACGATCATGCTTGTTGGGAAAGCGCGTCTCGCTGACCCTAAGTTGAGCACGACCGTGCTCAACAGGGAGCACGACCGTGCTCAACAGGGAGCACACCCGTGCTCAAAGGAAGACCGCGTCTCGTAGGCATTAAGTTTAGAATGCTCGTGCTCAACGAGGAGCACGACTATGCTCGGGTCTGATGCCTTTAAATATGGAACAATAACTAAGGGTTTTTCATAAACCTTATTTTGGCACAAATAGAAACACTGTTGCGGCTAAGAGTGTTATTTCCCTTTTTTCCTCTAAACTCAGTACGTTCTAGGAGTTTTGGAAACCTTTGGGAAGTCCTTGTTCGTCTGTGCCAATCTGTGTTGGTAATGGTTTCTCCCAATTTTGATTTCCTTTCTTTGATTGAGAATTGGGAACAAATGGTTGAACATACCCGTATTATCAGGATTATTAGCAATGAAGGGCATAAATAGTTTGTTGGAGGAGCAACATTAGAATTTTCCTTAAAATTAATTCCATCAGAAGCATGAATGTCAGAACTAGGGCCAATTTATGATACAGAATTTCTATCTAATTTAGGAGAAATAGAGAGACTGGGAGAAGCATTGTCTTCCATGGATTCAGCAACAAAGCTCTGAGAAAGAGAGACAGATCCAGAAGAATTTGGGACGACTTATTGATTATCCAATCCATGATTCTCCAATCACGGGGTAGTTTGTCTAATTCAGTGACAACATCTAGATCTTCCAAATCAACGAGGTTTTGATGGGATTCATCATAGATAGTATCCACAGATTCAATTTCATCATCCAAATTAACTTCTTTGGGATGCTGCACTTCAACATTAGTTCTAGGAACTATAGTGGTATCTTTCATAATTTTATCAAAAACAGAATCAACATTTACATAATTCTCATCCCTGGGAATTTCAAATACTTTGTTACCTCTTTCTAGGACAACGTCAACATGATAATGTGCATGGGAGTTGTTCTCCACCACCTCAGGTTGAACAGGAACCTCCTGATGCAAGTTATTTTCAGGATTATCCATCTTTTGAATAGAACCCTCTCCCTCCTGGATTTGCTCTTTTGTTGGTTGATCCCGACCTTGTTTAGGCACATAAACAACATTGCTTCGAGGTTGCCTATCCTTTCTTGGATTTTCTTGATTCCCAAGTTTATGATTGCAATTTGCTTGGTCATGAACAATCATCTGACAATAACTACAATAAGCAGGGAGATTCTCATACTTTATCCAAACAAAGAGAGCAAAATCATTCCTCTTAACCATAATTTCATTAGGCAATCTTCCATTCAAATGGACTTCAATCAAGATTCTTGCAAAGTGGCCTAAGCTTCTTGATCTAGTAGTTTCATCTAACGAGATAGGAGTGCTGATACCATTGGCAATCTCAAACAAAATCCACGGCCTCCAGTATTCTTGGGGCAATTCATACACTCTAACCCAACATTGACAATGGGTTTGTTTATGAGTATTAGGATTAAATTCAGGGCTCCACCTGGAAGAGAGAAGAACACCATTGGCCAAGTTCCATCACCCGCAGACCAGATTCGCCTTAAGTCTTCTTGAGAAGAAAAGAAGAACTCAAAATAGCCTTTGCCAAGAGGAGTCATATGCCATTGAGCAACCGATTTCCATAGGATGGCTAGCTTGGAGAGCAAGTCACTGGCCTTCAAAGGCTGATTACCCTTAGAAATTAGGAGGCGGCCATGCAAACAATTCTTGGAATTTTCCAATCCAATCTTGTACTCTTCCTTTGAAATTTTAGCAACACCCTTAAGTTTAGGCTTTGGCAATTGAGACAAGGAGATATCCAGCGAGTTGTTTACAGCCCGAGTAAAGGTTTTCATTGAAGGAGAAGAAGCCGCATTAGCTGATGAGTTTTCTTGCGCAACAGGTTTCTGAATAGGATTCAGAAATGGAGATGATGGGGGATTAGAAGGAGGCTTGGAGGGAGGAAGAAGATCTGTGAACATGAATTCTGTAACATCCCCCTTGGGAATTACCTCGTTAACACGTGCAGAAATAAATTAAAAGAAATTTGCTGGTTGCTTTCGGAAATTTATTTACTTTAAGTCAGAAAACTTGGGTGTAAAAAAAAATCCTTCTTATTACTTCGGAAAATGTGATGCACACATCAAATAATAAAACTACGTCATACTTGTCAACATACATACTCTGATTTTATTTATAAACAAAATCTTCCACAACGTACAAGCTTTTTTAAAAATACTTCATTATTCCCAACTGAAATCCAAACCACATAAAGGTTCTCAAGACTACGTATACCGACTTTCTGAAAAACGCCCAACCCAAGAAAATCATAAGCTGGTCACTCTATAAGACATCTACTGGAATAACCTCCATGATTCTCACCACTATCACCAACCTCTTCAAGAAGCGGGATTAATATCCACAAATGAAGCTAGGAACTCCTCTGCACCATTTGTACTCGTGTACCAAGGTACAACAACAAAACCATAAAAACAAATATATGCAAGGGTGAGATACCAATATATGAGTTTAACTTGATAACCAAATGCGTGACTCACAAACAACAACATATACATATATCCATAACACATAATTCAAAAATAATCATATTGATTTAAACAATGGGATTCATACCCGACAATCATCATAACTTATAAAAATTTGCATAACACCTCAACGTCAACCACCTAATTTTTTATAGTTATTCCTCTTTACTTTTCTTTTTAGTTCATTCTTTCCTTGTCGAGGCTCAAAGGCTCACGACTATTTTTAATTAGGCATTTAAACCCATTCGTTATTAACATAGGTCACACAGTCCAAGAATTCGATCACGAAAAACACTAGGTTGATTTCATCGGTCCTAGGTTACCGATATATGACACAAAGCCAATTGTGCTCACTGGGACTTTAACCCGTGACACACAGAACACCACCATCAAATATGCCAACTGGAACTCTAACCTGCGACATATCAAACACCACCAAATCAAGTATGCCAACTGGGACTCTAACCTGTGACATACTGAACACAACGTCATCAATATGCCAACCGGTACTCTTACCCATGACATATTGGAATCACCACAATCAAGTATGCGAACTGGGACCTAACCCGCAACATACCGAATACAACGTCATCAATATGCCAACTGGGACTCTAACCCGTGACATATTGGAATCACCACCAATCAAATATGCCAACAGGGACTAACCCGTGACATACCGATATCTCCAAAATCAAATATGCCAACTGGGATTCTAACTTGTGACATATTGAATATGAAATCAACTGTATCAACCAGGACTTTAACCCATGACACATAGGACACAAAGTCCACAACGTCTTTTACAGGACATCAAGTCCAAAACATCATTTCCAGGACATAAAGTTCACAACGTCTTTTATAGGACATAAAGTCCATAACAACTTTTATAGGACACAAAGTCCAAAATTACTTTGATAGTATGTAAAATCCAAAACAACTTACATGGATTAATGATCTACGTGCTTTTCTCACATAACATTAGAATCTCGACTTCTCGGCTCTGGGTTCACTTTTCCTCTTTAACATCGTTTTCGTTCTGTGAAACACAAATACAAAACCGAAACCTCCACAACTTATCCAAGTTTTCGGAAATATTTTCGCTGAGTAAAAACTCTTTTGCAGAAAATCTTTTTCGTTTGAAATTCTTTTATAAACATCAAAACGCAAAGAAATTCATTTTTCTCAAAATCTTTTCCTCTTAAAATCTTTTCCCAAAAACACCAATTCTTGAAAAAGAACTCATTCATAATCGATTGCTGTCCAAGGAAATGAAATTATTTTCAAAACCTTGCTGTAAAATCATTTTTCGATTTAATCGTTGTTTAGCATTAAAATGCTTTATAAGTAAAAATTTGACTATTTTCCCTTACGAATTATTTTCAACATAATAATTACGTTATTTTTGAAACTTAACTTATAATAACTTTGAATTTTATATTGGAATTTATTTGGGGAAAATTAACGTGATTGAAAAAATTTCACGGTTTCTTGCTTACCACTGCTCATAGACTACTCTTTTACCATAAAAATCATTAAATAATATTATTTTTCAACTTTTTCTCAACTTCCAAAAATTAAATCCCTTAAATTTCTCATCAAGCTTTTATCTTTAATTTTAAATTTAGCAATGACCACTGTCAGGCTTCTCAGTCAAACAACCAACATCAACAACTTCATACATCACAGTTATAACATACAACATAGTTATGACATACAACACAGTTATAACATACAACACAGTTATAACATTCATCACAGATAAAATAAAATCATATAAACAACTACGCAAATTGAAATAAGCCACCACAACAACTCGACAAGTACATATATAGACAATACATGTACAGATAGCATGTAGCTATCAAGAACTCCTCGGGTAAACTCTCCACACAAAATTTTGGCTAGGAAAATTTATTTGATTTCAATCTTTTGGATTCAATAATTATAGGTATTAGAGAGACTAAATCAAGTGTTCTATTTCAAAAATTGAAACAAAACTCATTAACTCCCATTGAGCTTAGTTTCGGTCAACAATAGGAAAATAGGGAGGAAATTTTCTTTTGATTCATGCTCTTGGATAATCAATACAGACATCATATAGAGTTCATAGAAATTGATCTCACATTAAAAGGATTTTTCTATGATTTTCTAGAAATTTTTGAAGATTTAGATCTAAGAATTTCAAATGACGATGATGGCATGAAATGGAAAAAAATGATTGAAAGGAAAGATGATTCATGATCATGGTGATGAGGATTTTACCTCTTGAAGATGAAAAAGATGAAGAAATGAAGTAGTTGATTCAAAAACTTCAACTTGTAACAATGGAGTTTTCTCTTTGTTTTTGAGAGAAAGCTTGAAGAAGATGAAGAGAAATAGTTAAGTGTTGGGATGAAGTGAGGGCATCCGCAAAATTAAGGGAGTGAGGGGGTTATTTGGTCCAAAATTCACTTAAGGACAAAAGAGTAAAATCACTTAGGGACCAACTTGTAATTCCTTTAAAGTCTAAGGACATTTCACACCCAAAATAGGGTTTAGGGCTTAGGGGTTTGGGTTTGAGGGTTTGGGGTTCAGGGTTAGGGGTTAGGGGTTTTAGTGGTTGGGGGGTTGGGGTTTAGGGTTTAGGGTTTATGTTTTAGGGATTTAGGGGTTGGGGTTTTGGGGTTGGGGTTGGGGTTCGGGATTTGGGGTTACGGGTTTGGGGTTTCGGGTTCGGGGTTTGGGGTTCGGGTTTGGTTTCGGGTTTAGGGCTTAGGAGTTTGGGGTTTGGAGTTGGGGTTTGGGTTTTGGGGTTGGGGGTTAGGGGTTTCGGGTTTTGAGTTTGGGGTTTCGGGTCCGGGGTTCGGGTTTGGGTTGAGGTTTAGGGGTTTTTGGGTTTGGGGTTTTGGTTTGGGGGTTTGGGGGTTGGGGGTTGGAGTTTGGGGATTTGGGGTTTCGGGGTTCGGGTTTCGGGTTTAGGGGTTTGGGGTTTCGGGGTTTGGGGGTAAGGGATTTGGGGGTTGGGGTTTGGTGTTTCGGGTTTAGGGTTTAGGGGTTAGTGGTTAGGGGTTTTAGGGTTTAGGGGTTAGGAGTTAGGGGTTAGGGGTTTAGGGTTTAGGGTTTAGCGTTTTAGGGGTTAGGGGATTAGAGTTTTGGGTTTAGGGTTTTAGGGGATAGGGGATTAGGGTTTAGGGGTTTAGGGTTTAGGGGTTAGGGGTTTAGGGGTTCAGGGTTTAGAGTTCGGGGTTTAGGGTTTAGAGTTCGGGTTTTGGGTTTAGGGTTCGTGGTTCGGGGTAAGGGGTTGGGGGTTTGGGGTTGTGGGTTTGGGGGTTGGGGTTTGGGGTTTGGGGGTTGGGGTTTAGGGGTTAGGAGTTAGGGGTTACGGTCCAGGGTCTAGGATCTAGGGTTTAGGGTTTCGGGGTTAGGAGTTTGGGGTTAGGGTTTAGGGGTTAGGGGTTAAGGTCTGGGTCTGTGGGGAAATAGAGAGACTAGGAGAAGCATTGTATTCCAAGGATTATGCAACAAAGCTCTTAGAAAGAGTGATAGATCCAGAAGAATTTGGGACAACTTCTTGATTATCCAATCCATGATTCTCCAATCTCGGGGGAGTTTGTCTAATTCAGTGAAAACATCTTGATCTTCCAAATCAATGAGGTTTTGATGGGATTCATCATAGATAGTAACCACAGATTCAATTTCCTCTTCCAAATTAACTTCTTTGGGATGCTGCACTTCAACATTAGTTCTAGTTACTATAGTGGTATCTTTCATAATTTTATCAAAATCAGAATCAACATTTACATAATTCTCATCCCTGGGAATTTCAAATACTTTGTTACCTCTTTCTAGGACAACGTCAGTATGATCATGTGCATGGGAGTTGTGCTCCTCCACCTCAGGTTGAACAGGAACCTCCTGGTGCAAGTTATTTTCAGGATTATCCATCTTTTGACCAGAACCCTCTCCCTCCTGGATTTGCTCTTTTGCTGGTTGATCCTAACCTTGTTTAGGCACATAAACAACATTGCTTCGAGGTTGCCTCTCCTTTCTTGGCTTTTCTTGATTCCCAAGTTTGCGATTGCAATTTGCTTGGTCATGACCAATCATCTGACAATAACTACAATAAGCAGGGAGATTCTCATACTTTATCCAAACAAAGAGAGCAAAATCATTCTTCTTAACCATAATTTCATTAGGCAATCTTCCATTCAAATGGACTTCGGGGTTAGGGGTTTGGGGGTTTCAGGGGTTAAGGGGTTAAGGGGTTGGGATTTAGGGTTTAAGGTTTAGGGTTTATGTTTTAGGGGTTTAGGGTTTGGGGGTTAGTACTTAGAGCATAGGGGTTTGGGGGTTTCGGGTTTCGGGTTTCGGGTTCCGGGTTCGGGGTTTGGGTTTGGGTTTGGGGTTTGGGGTTTTGGGGGTTGGGGTTTTGGGGTTTTGGGGGTTGTTAGGGCTTGGGGCTTGGGGTATGGGGTTCGGGGGTTCGGGTTTCGGGGTTCGGGGTTTGGTGTTCGGGTTTCGGTGATTCGGGGTTCGGGTTTTGGGTTAGGGGTTGGGGGTCGGGGTTATGGGTTATTGGTTTGGGGGTTAGGGTTTGGGGTTTGGGGTCGGGGGTCCGAGGTCGGGGGTTGGGGGTTAGGGGTTTTGGGTTTAGGGTTTAGGATTTAGGGTTTAGGGTTTTGGGTTTTGGGGCTTTTGGGTTGGGGGTTTAGGGGTTGGTGTTTAGGGGTTGGGGATTAGGGTTTAAGGGTTTGCGTTTGGGGATTTGGGGTTTTGGTTTGGGGGTTTGGGGTTTAGGGGTTGGTGTTTGGGGGTTTGGGGTTTAAGGGTTAGGGGTTAGGGGTTTGGGATTTGGGGGTTTGGGGTTTGGGTTTTAGGGTTTGGGGTTTTGGTTTGGGGGTTGCGGGTTGGGTTTTGTGGGTTTGGGGTTTGGGTTTTGGGGTTTGGCGGTTGGGGTCGGGGTTTGGGGTTTTGGGTTTAGGTGTTTTGGGTTTTAGGGGTTTTAGGGTTTAGGGGTTTATGGGTTAGGGGTTAGGGTTTAGGGGGTTAATGTTTAGGGTTTATGGTTTAGGGTTATAATGGTTTAGGGTTTTAGGGGTTTAGGGATTATGGTTTAGTGGTTAAGGTTTTAGGGGTTAGGTGTTAACGATTTTAGGGTTTGGGGTTTGGGTTTTGGGGTTTGGGGGTTTTGGGGTTTGGGGTTTCAGGTTTCGGGTTTAGGGGTTTGGGGTTTGGGTTTAGGGGTTTAGGGTTTTAGGGGTTTTAGGGTTTTAGGGGTTTGGGTTTAGGGGTTAGGGTTTAGGGGTTAGGGGTTAGGGGGTTAGGGTTTATGGTTTATGGTTTAGGGTTTTAGGGTTTTCAGGGGTTTAGGGATTAGGCTTTAGGGGTTAGGGTTTTAGGGGTTAGGGATTTACGGTTTTAAGGTTCTAGGGATTTAGGGTTTTAAGGTGTTAGGATTTAGGGTATAAGGTTTAGGGGTTAGGGGTTTAGGGGATTAGGGTTTAGGGTTTAGGCGTTCATTGTTTGGGTTTAGGGTTTAGGGTTTCATGGGTTTGGGCTTCGGTGTTCGGGGTTAGTGGTTAGGGGTTCTGGGGTTCGGGTTTAGGGGTTAGGGTTTATGGGTCTGGGTTTAGGGTTTAGGGGTTATGGTTAGGGTTTAGGGGTTAGGGTCAAGGGGTTAGGGGTTAGGGTTTAGGGTTTAGGGGGGTTCGGGGTTTAGGGTTTCGGGGTTCGGGATTAGAGGTTCGGGATTAGGGGTTCGGAGTTAGGAGTTTAGGGTTAGGGGTTAGGGGTTGGGGTTCGGGTCTTGGGTCTAGGTCTGGGGTTTGGGGGCTTGGGGTTTGGGGTTTGGGGTTGGGGGTTGGGGGTTGGGGGTTGGGGTTTAGGGTTTAGGGTTTGGGGTTTGGGGTTCGGGGGTTAGGGGGTTCGGGGTTAGGGGTTCAGTTTAGGGTTTCGGGTTTAGGGGTTCGGGGTTAGGGTGGGTTTGGGTTTAGGGTTGAGGGGTTAGGGTTATGGGTTAGGGTCTAGGGGTTAGGGGTTCGGGTTTAGGCTCTAGGGTGTTGGGTTTCGGGGTTTGGGGTTCAGGGATCGGGGTTCGGGGTTAGGTGTTCGGGATTAGGGGTTAGGGATTAGGGGTTAGGGGTTAGGGTCTCGGTTTGGGGGTTGGGGGTTTGGTCTGGGTCTAGGGGTTAGGGGTACGGGGTTGGGGTTTTGGCGGTTGGGGTTGGGGTTGGGGATTTGGGGTTCGGGATTCGGGTTCGGGTTCGGGGGTAGAGGTTGATGGTTGTGGGTTGAGGGTTTAGGGTTTAGGGTTTAGGGTTTCGAGGTTAGGGTTTCGGGGTTCGGGGTTCTGGTTTAGGGGTTCGGGATTAGGGGTTAGGGGTTAGCGTTTAAGGTTTAGCGGTTAGGGTCTGGGTCTGGGTCTGGGTCTGGGGGTTGGGGGTTGGTGGTTTGGGGTTGGGGGTTGAGGGTTTGGGGATTGGTGGTTTGGGGTTTGGGGTTCGGTGGTTCGGGTTCGGGGTTTTGGGATTTGGGGTTCAGGGGTTGTGGTTGAGGGTTGAGGGTTCGGGGTTCGGGTTTTTGTTTGGGGTTGGGGGTTTGGGGGTTAGGGTTTGGGGTTTGTGGGGTTGGGGTTTGGCGGTTGGTGTTTTGGGTTTCAGTTTTGGCGTTGAGGGTTGAGGGTTCGTGGTTTAGGGTTTAGGGTTTCGGTGTTTGGGGTTTCGGGGTTCGGGGTTCGGGGTTCTGGGTTCGGGGTTAGGGGTTGGGGTTAGGGTCTTGGGTCTGGGGGTTTGGGGTTGGGCGTTGGGGGTTTGGGGTTGGGGGTTTGTGTTTAGGGTTTCGGGGTTAGGGTTGAGGGTTTGGGTTTAGGGCTTTGGGTTGAGGGTTTAGGGGTTATGGGTTAGGGTTTAGGGGTTAGGGTCTAGGGGTTAGGGGTTAGGGTCTAGGGGTAGGGTCTAGGGGTTAAGGGTTGGGTTTTAGGGTCTAGGGTCTAGGGTTTAGGGTTTAGGTTTCTGGTTTAGGTGTTCGAGGTTAGGGGTTAGTTGTTAAGGGATATGGGTTAGGGGTTAGGGGATAGGGGATAGGGGTTAGGAGTTAGGGGTTAGGGTTTAGGGGTTAGGGTTTGGGTCTGGGTCTGAGGGGTTGACGGTTTGGGTCTGGGTCTGGGGGTTGGGGGATTGGGTTTTGGGTGGGGGGTTTGGGGTTTGGGGTTCGGGGTTCGTGTTTAGGGGTTAGGGTTAAGGTCTAGGGGTTAGGGGTTAGGGTCTAGGGGTTAGGGTGTAGGGTCTAAGGTCTAGGGTTTCGGGGTTCGGGGTAGGGGTTACGGGTTACGGGTTAGGGTTTAGGTTTAGGTGTTAGGGTCTGGGTTTGGGTCTGGGTCTGAGCCTCGGGGTAGGGGGATAGGGGTTACGGTTAGGGTTATGGGTTATTGGGTTAGGGGTTAGGGTCTAGGGGTTATGGGTTAGGGTTAGGGTTTAGGGTCTAGGGTTTCGGGGTTCGAGGTTTGGGGTTCGCGGTTGAGGTTAGGGTTTGGGTTTAGGGTTTACGGGTTAGGGGTTAGGATTGGGGTTTGGGTCTGGGGGTTGGGGGTTTGGGTCTGGTGGTTGGGGGTTTGGTGTTCGGGGTTCGGGGTTTCGGGGTTCGGCGTTCGGGGTCGCGTTCGGGTTAGGGGTTTTGGGGTTCGGGTTCTAGGGTTGAGGTTGAGGTTGAAGGTTGAGGGGTTAGGGTTTAGGATTTGGGTTTAGGGGTTCGGGGTTAGGGTTAAGGTTTGGGCTTAGGGTTTTAGGTTGTTGGTTTAGGGGTTTGGGTGTAGGGGTTAGGGGTTAGTGTTTAGGGTCTAGGGTTAGGGTCAAGGGTTTATTGTTTTGGGGTTAGGGTTTCGGGGCTCGGAATTGGTGGTTCGGGGTCGGGGGTTGAAGGTTGAGGGTTGAGGGTTAAGGTTGAGGGTTCGGGGATCGGGGTTCGGGGATCAGGGTTTTGGGTTTACGGTTTAGGGGTTAGGGTTTCGGGGATTGGGGTTGAGTGTTGAGGGTTCGGGGTTCGGGGTTTAGGGTTTAGGGTTTAGTGGTTTGGGTTTCGGGGTTTAGGGTTTCGGGGTTTGGGGTTCGGGTTAGGGGTTTGGGATTCGGGGTTCGAGGTTAGGGGTTCATGGTTAGGGGTTAAGGTTTAGGGGTTACGGGTTGGGTGTTGGGGTTAGGGTCTTGGGGTTAGGGTCTTGGGTCTGGGTCTGGGGGTTGGGGGTTTGGGGATGGGGGTTGGGGGTTGGGGTTAGGGGTTCGATGTTAGGGGTTCGGAGTTAGTGATTCGGGGTTAGGGTTGAGTGTTTGGGTTTAGGGTTTTGGTTTTAGGGGTTAGGGTTTAAGGGTTAGGGTTAGGGGTTATGGGTTAGGGGAAAGGGGTTAGGGTCTTGAGCTTAGGGGTTATGGGATAAGGGTTAGGGGTGAGGGTATAGGGGTTAGAGTTTAAGGTTTCGGGGTTCAGGGTTAGGGGTTAGGGGTTAGGGGTTCGAGGTTTTGGGTTTTGGGTTAGGGGTTAAGGTTTAGGGTTTAGGGTTATGGGTTAGGGGTTAGGGTTTGGGTCTGGGTCTGGGTCTGGGGGTTTTGGGGTTTGGGTTCGGGGTTAGGCCTTAGGGGTAGGGGTTAGGGGTTAGGGTCTAGAGTTTTGGGTTTAGGATTTTGGGTTTAGGCTCTAGGGTTTTGAGTTTCGGTTTTAGGGTTTCGGGGTTCGAGGTTAGGGGTTCGGGATTAGGGGTTATGGGCTAGAGTCTGGGTCTGGGGGTTGGGGCTTTGGGTCTGGGTCTGGGGGTGGGGGTTGGGGGTTTGGGGTTTGGGTTTAGTGGTTAGGGTTTATGGTTTAGGGGTATGGGGGTTGGGGGATTAGGGTTTTGGTTGGGAGTTTGGGGTTCGGTGTTGGGGGTTCGGGTTTACGGGTTAGGGTCTAGGGGTTAGGGGTTAGGGTCTAGGGTCTAGGGTTTAGGATTTTGGGGTTCGGGGTTAGGGGTTACTGGTTATGGTTTAGGGTTAGGGGTTAGGGTTTGGGTCTGGGGGTTGAGGGTTTGGATCTGGGTCTGGGTCTGTGTCTAGGGGTTGAGGGATACGGGTTAGGGTTAGGGTTAGGGGTAATGTGTTAGGGGTTAGGGTATGGGTTATGGGTTAGGGGTTATGAGTTAGGGTCTGGGGTTATGGGTTAGGGTTTAGGATCTAGGGTTTATGGTCTAGGTTTTCGGGGTTCGAGGTTCGGTGTTTGGGGTTAGGGGTAGGATATGGTTAGGGTTTAGTGTTTACGGTTTAGGGGTTATGGTTATGGTTAGGGTCTGGGGGTTGGGGGTTTGGGGGTTGGGGGTTCTGGCGTTCGGGGTTCGGGGTTTCAGCTTTCGGGGTTCGGAGTTCGACGTTCGGGGTTCGGGGTTTCAGGGTTCGGTTTTGGGTTCGGGGTCGGTGGTCGAGGTTGAGGGTTGAAGGGTTAGGGTTTAGGGTTAGGGTTTAGCGGTTCGGGGTTAGGGTTAAGGGTTTGGGTTTAGGGTTTAGGGTTGATTGTTGAGGGGTTAGGGGTTAGGGTCTATGGGTTAGGGTTAGGGGTTAGGGGTTATGGTTTAGGGTTAGGGTCAAGGGTTTATTGTTTTGGGGTTAGGGTTTCGGGTTTCTGGGTTGGGGTTAGGGGTTCGGGGTTTGGGTTTACGGGTTTCGGGGATGGGGGTTTAGGGTTGAGGGTTGAGGGTTAGGGTTGAGGTTTCGGGGTTCGGGGTTCAGGGTTTTGGGTTTACGGTTTAGGGGTTAGGGTTTTGGGTTTGTGGTTGAGGTTTGAGGGTTCGGGATTCGGGGTTTAGTGTTTAGGGTTTAGAGGTTTGAGTTTCGGCGTTTAGACTTTCGGGTTTGGGGTTCGGGGTTAGGGGTTCGGGGTTAGGGGTTAAGGTTTAGGGGTTTGGGGGTTAGGTGTTGGGGTTAGGGTCTTGGGTCTGGGTTTGGGGGTTGGGGGTTTGGGGTTTGGGGTTGGGGGTTTGGGAATGGGTGTTGGGGGATTGGGTGTTCGAGGTTGAGGGTTCGATGTTAGGTGTTCGGAGTTAGTGGTTCGGGGTTAGGGTTGAGTGTTTGGGTTTAGGGTTTTGGGTTTAGGGGTTAAGGGTTGGGGTTTAGGGGTTATGGTTAGGGGTTATGGGTTAGGGGATACGGGTTAGGGTCTTGGGCTTAGGGGTTAGGGGATAAGGGTTAGGGGTGAAAGGATAGGGGTTATAGTTTAGTTTTAGGGTTTAGGGGTTTGGGTTTAGGGGTTAGATGTTAGGGTTTAGGGGTTAGGTGTTAGGGTTTAGGGGTTAGGGGTTAGGGTCTGGGTCTGGGTTTGGGTCTGGGGTTTGGGGGTTGGGGTTTCGGGTTTGGGGTTTGGAGTTGAGGGTTGAGGGTTTCGTGTTTAGGGTTTCGAGGTTCGGGGTTAGGGGTTCGGGGTTCGGGGTTAGGAGTTGGGGTTAATTAGGGTCTTGGGTCTAGGGGTTTGGGTTTGGGGGTTGGGGTTTGGGGATGGGGGTTGGGGTTGGGCGTTCTGGGTTTGGGGGTTCGAGGTTAGGGGTTCGTGTTTAGGGTTTCGGGGTCAGGGTTGAGGGTTTGGGTTTAGGGCTTTGGGTTGAGGGTTTATGGGGTTTGGGGTTATGGGTTAGGGTTTAGGGGTTATGGTCTAGGGGTTAGGGTCTAGGGTTAGGGTCTATGGGATAGGGGTTAAGGGTTAGGTTTTAGGGTCTAGGGTTTCGGGTTTAGGGTTTAGGTTTCTGGGTTAGGTGTTCGGGGTTAGGGGTTAGTTGTTAGGGGTTAGGGGTTAGGAGTTAGGGGTTAAGGTTTAGGGTTTAGGGTTTAGGGGTTAGGGTCTGGGTCTGGGTCAGGGTCTGGGGGGTTGAGGGTTTGGGTCTGGGTCTGGGGGTTGGGGGATTGGGGTTTGGGTTGGGGGTTTGGGGTTCGGGGTTCGTGTTTAGGGGTTAGGGTTTGGGTCTAGGGGTTAGGGTCTAGGGGTTAGGGGTTAGGGTCTAGGCTCTAAGGTCTAGGGTTTCGGCGTTAGGGGTTCGGGGTTAGGGGTTAGGGTTTAGGTTTAGGTTTTAGGGTCTGGGTCTGGGTATGGGGGTTGAGGGTTTGGGTCTGGGTCTGGGCCTGGGCCTGGGGGTAGGGGGATATGGGTTAGGGTTATGGGTTATGGGTTAGGGGTTAGGGTCTAGGGGTTATGGGTTAGGGTTTAGGGTCTAGGGTTTATGGTCTAGGATTTCGGGGTTCGAGTTTCGGGGTTCGGGGTTAGGGGCTAGGGTTAGGGTTTAGGGTTTAGGGTTTACGGGTAAGGGGTTAGGATCGGGGTTTGGGTCTGGGGTTGGCTGTTTTGGTCTGGGGTTTGGGGTTTGGGGGTTGGGGGTTTGGTGTTCGGGGTTCGGAATTCGGAGTTCGGGTTTTCGGGGTTCGGGGTTTCGGGGTTCGGCGTTCGGGGTTGCGTTCGGGTTAGGGGTTTTTGGGTTCGGGTTCTAGGGTTGAGGTTGAGGTTGAGGGATGAGGGGTTAGGGTCTAGGGTTTAGGGTTAGGGTCAAGGGTTTATTGTTTTGGGGTTAGGGTTTCAGGTTTCGGGGTTCGGGGTTCGGGTTTACGGGTTTTGGGGATGGGGGTTTAGGGTTGAGGGTTAAGAGTTAGTGTTGAGGTTTCGGGATTCGGGGTTCAGGGTTTTGGGTTTACGGTTTATGGGTTAGGTTTTCAGTGTTTGTGGTTGAGGTTTGAGGGTTCGGGATTCGGGGTTTAGGGTTTAGGGTTTAGAGGTTTGAGTTTCGGCGTTTAGGCTTTCGGGGTTTGGGGTTTGGGGTTAGGGGTTCGGGGTTAGGGTCTAGGGTCTAAGGTCTAGGGTTTCGACGTTCGGGGTTCGGGGTTAGGGGTTAAGGTTTAGGTTTAGGTGTTAGGGGGTTAGTGTTTAGGGTTTATGGTTTATGGTTATAGTGGTTTAGGGTTTTAGGGGTTTAGGGATTACGGTGTAGGGGTTAGGGTTTTAGGGGTTAGGTGTTTACGATTTTAGGGTTTGGGGTTTCAGGTTTCGGGTTTGGGGGTTTGGGGTTTGGGTTTAGGGGTTTAGGGTTTTAGGGGTTTTAGGGTTTTATGGGTTTGGGTTTAGGGGTTAGGGTTTAGGGGTTAGGGGTTAGGGTTTAGGGGGTTAGGGTTTATGGTTTATGGTTTAGGGTTTTAGGGTTTTCAGGGGTTTAGGGATTAGGGTTTAGGGGTTAGGGTTTTAGGGGTTAGGGATTTACGGTTTTATGGTTCTAGGGATTTAGGGTTTTAAGGTGTTAGGATTTAGTGTATAAGGTTTAGGGGTTAGGGGTTTAGGGGATTAGGGTTTAGGGTTTAGGCGTTCATTGTTTGGGTTTAGGGTTTAGGGGTTCATGGGTTAGGGCTTCGGTGTTCGGGGTTAGTGGTTAGGGGTTCTGGTTTAGGGGTTAGGGTTTATGGGTCTGGGTTTAGGGTTTAGGGGTTAGGGTTAGGGTTTAGGGGTTAGGGTCTAGGGGTTAGGGGTTTGGGGTTAGGGTTTAGGGTTTAGGGGGGTTCGGGGTTTAGGGTTTCGGGGTTCGGGATTAGAGGTTCGGGATTAGGGGTTCGGAGTTAGGAGTTTAGGGTTAGGGGTTAGGGGTTGGGGTTCGGGTCTTGGGTCTAGGTCTGGGGTTTGGGGGTTTGGGGTTTGGGGTTGGGGTTTAGGGTTTAGGGTTTGGGGTTTGGGGTTC